>JACAXG010000094.1:446083-808957 GCA_018881555.1 Amblyornis subalaris
AAAAAAAAGAGAAAGAAGTATTTTTTCATTAATTCTATTTTTTTAACGATGCCAGGAGATGTGCTGTTGGTCTAAAACGGACAGAATTAACGGTGATGTTTCAAACAGAGTTTATTTCTTCTTTTGGAGCAAATTAGCTGGAATAACAAGCAAACATCAGGCAAGAGGAAGCACTGTGTTAGTCTCCTCCTTGTGTTTCACTCTGAGAGGGAAGCCCACCAGAGCAAGACGGAAGAGATGGGGAGAGATAACACCACTACAGCACTTCATTATACTTGAGCGCTCCAGCACGCTCTCTGCTTTGGCTGGGCTGCAGCAGAGCAGACGGAGGAGTGCGGCTACCCCAGGAACCGCTAGCGAACGCGGTGAGGGCTCTCAGCCGGGGGCACACAGCCGGTGAGGCAGCTTTGTGGGCAGCAGGAGCAAAATCACTGCCCAGAGTTGCCCAGAGTCAAAGAAAACTGCGGCACTCCGGCATCGCATTTTTAACTGTATTGAGGGAAGGCTGCAAAGGGCACACAATGCACACAGACTGCAGTCACAGCAGCCTCACGTTCAGTTGTTTGGTGAAATTATTCCTTATTTTCTCTAGGGAGCACATTTTCCATGGAAGGCGCTTAGGCAGCCTCCTGAACACTAGGCAGGACAGCTGCCAGACCTTACCTCAGCAGTGCTCAGGGTCCAAGTGCAGGCCATGTCAGCATGGATGCTTTTTCTCTTGTAAGAAACACCATCACTTTGTCTGTTCTCTGTTCCCTGTCACAGAATATTGTGTACTTGGGTATAATATTCAAATTTCCAGCTATTTGAATTGGTGGACCTATAATGCACCTAGATTTTTAATTGATAAAATTACAAGTGACCACATGCCCCCAATATTGGGTTAATTCTGGATCTGAGATATGTGACGTGACAGTTCTGACAATGATTTTTAGCTGTAATAGACATGGTTCTTCCAGAATACAATCTTGATATACATAAGCAGATCTGTATTTAAAAAGGAAGAGCTTAAAGTGTTAAGAAATCAGCTGTGAAGTTTTAACACAATTTTTTCCACTTTATGGATGCTTGCTTCCATATCCTACATAACATTAAACCGAAATTTTATTCTTTTCACAGTACTTCTAAAAAGTGCTCCTATATCTGAAAACGCTTCATTCCTATAGCAGTGCTTTAAAGTTTAAGTAGCCAAAATTTTCCAGAGTCTCCTAGGCTACTTCCTGTCATGATCTTACAATATTCCCTTTTCAGATACTTCATGAGAGCTGAAGGTGAATTCTTTTGCAAATTATTTTGTGGTCTGTTTTCATTTTTTTATTTTGTGATCATAGCCATATTTACATACATGACTTCATTTATTTATTTATCTATTTATTGCTTAGAAAAAGAAAGAAGACATAAAAAAGAGAATTGGATGTCCAGAGAGGCAGCAAAACAAGTTTTCATAAACATGGCTGCCATATTGACAACTCAAACAGTGAACCTTTGGAGACGGGTTTTGTCTTTTTATTCTTCTATTCAGGAGCAAATTTTGTTTTTAGAAAAACCTATTTGGATTTCAGATGATGATGATCAGATTTAAGAGACATACCCCAGATTATTTAACCTTCCAGAATAACTCTATTAACATAATATAAACTCTTAAACCAATGACACTGGGAACTGGAGATCCCTTTCTAACTTCTACAGACATTTAAACTTTGCTTTTTTCTTTGATAGTTCATTGTCCATATCAGGCACAGTTGAGGTCAGACTTATGTTCTCTACCTTTCCTTACTTTACTGTTTGAATTATGCTAATAGCTAATTATCTAGAGCAAACCAGCATCACAAAACATACTGATAGATAGATTATGATAGATTTCTCCAAGTCAGCAGCTGGAAAATAAAATGCTTCTTAATTTGTCTACATTGTGCTAAACAAAGTAGCTATTCTGTCAATACCAGGGTTCGTGGCAAGGATGAACCCATGCTATTAAAGGAAGCCTGTACACATCATGCAGGAACCTTTTTAGAATTATTGCTTAAAATTAAACAGAGCAGTTTAACTAATCTTGCTAAACTAGAGGCATAACTTATATTTCGAATGGATGACTGTGTAAAGAAAAGTGGCAACACTGTTGAGGAAGTTCATCAACTGGTGTAAAAAATTACAAAGGCATGAATTTTACTGAGCTGACAGTGATGCAAATTTGCAAATCTGATTCACAATGTCTAGGTCTTTTCCTGTGGACTCTGGGTTAAAAGAGGAAACATTCATGGCAAAATAAGTAGAATTACATTTGGCATAAATCTGGGAATAAAAAAGTTCTTGACTAAGGACCTCTTGATGCAACTAAAAATATGCAGTAATGGATTACCCAGTCCCTCTGAGAGTGAGACTTCCATGGTCCTCTCTTCAAGGATGTTTTTCTATGTGAAACCTGTGTTTAGGGACATTTACAAATTCTCTCACAGGTGTACTTAGCATAACTTAGATAGTTATCAGGTATTATATAACACATGTCTTTGGAAACAAGCATAGACTGTGATACATGTTCTACTGGTAAGTAAGCTCCTTGTAATTAATTTTATCATTATTTTTCTGGGGAAAAAAGACACAGATTATTTCATAAAGCACCCAGGACCTTTTCAAAAGTAGTGTTTTTCAACTGAAGATGGAATAGAATCTTCATAATAGCTACTGCAAAATTCCCCAAATTCTAATTGCTGCATTTCTACTATGCCACTTGCTGGCTGTTTCTAAGGAAAGATTGTCAGGAACCAATACAATGGTTTTCTGACCTTGTTATCCAATCTTGTGCGCAATTGCAGTTGGAGACTGCATACAATGCTTTAAGACTTGATTCTTATTTTGTTCACTTTAATTGGCTTATAATGTGCAAGTGCACCCTGCTCATAATTGTTTGAGTTAAAGAAAATTACGTTTACAGTACCTCATTCTTGGGCTGTGATTGTGCTTTCTCACCGTGGGCCAGCTGTTTTGACATAGCACTGACCATGAGAGGTCAGGATCCTATGATGCCATAAAGTAATGGATGCCAAAAAGGGTAAGCTGCTGGTTTGGTTTAATGGATCAGGATCATATTCTGTGTTGCAGGGCCAAATGGAGAACATTGCCTTAGACACTGCCAGTGCAGTGCTGCACACTGAGCAAGGTGACTAGGGGCAGGGTAATGATAATGTGATTGACAGGCAAAGTTAGTGCAACCCACGCAACTGGAAACAATGCCTCCAGTAAAATGTTATGGTTGTTCTGGAAAATGTTAATTCTTTCTGGCCCATGTCCGTGTAGAATGAATGCATACAAGTATTCAAACAAAGCAATGAAGCATCCACCAGAAATGAAACTGGCTGATGTATATATTCAAGGTCAGGATGCTCTACTCATTTGTACATTCATTGATCCCGATTTCCAATTAAAACCAGCAACATAACACTTTCCTTACAATTAGATTAGAAAAGCCTTGTAAGAAGTGACTCACACACTAGAGCAACTGTAAGTTATTTATGTTTGTCTTTGTATTTTTCTTAAAGTCTCTGAAACTCCTAAACACACACTTCTTCTACAGAGACTAAGAAAATATATATATATATATATATATATATATATTCACATACTGTCTAATATGAATTCCAAGCTTGTCTGATTCAACCTAATACAAAATTAGACAATAAATCATTTGCCCCTGTCCCAGTCCAAGATTTGCAAGTCTCAGGGATCTGAAGTTTCACATATACACCCACTCACCCACCCATTAAGTCTAACAACTTCATTAACAGCTCTAACTGCGTCTGGAGATAAATCAAAAAGATGCTTTAATTTATATGGACATCAGTGTAAGTTTCTTGTCTTACTATTGGAAATATTCCTAACCAATTCGGGTTTAATCTCAGCCAGCAACTAAGCCCCTACCAGCTGCTTGCTCACTCCCTTGTCATTGGGATGAGGGAAAGAATTGGAAGAGTAAAAATGAGAAAACAATTTAATAGGTAAAGCAAAAGCTGTTTGTGCAAGCAAAGCGGAACAGGAAATTCATTTACCACTTCCCACGTACAGGCAGGGGTTCAGCCATCTCCAGGAAAGCAGGGCTCCGTCATGTGTGACAGGGACTTGGGAAGACAAATGCCATCACTCTGAATGTCCCCCCTTCCTCCTTCTTGCCCCAGATTTATATACTGAGCATGATGCCTTGTGTTCTGGAATATCCCTTTAGTCATTTGTGGTCAGCTGTCCTGCAAGTGTCCCCTCCTAACTCCTTGGCTGAAAAAGGAAAAGTAAAGTGATGGGCTGATACTCTTTCCCACAAAACCAGAATGACTTAGAATAAGAAAGCATTTAAAACATGGAAATTATCTAACCTTGAAGCACAGAGAGTTGTATTTCTGATATAGTAATTTTTTAATGCCTTCTTTATCAAATTTATTTGGCCTAGAAGCAAGGTGTTCATTGTTCTTGGAAAAATTCCATGGTTGTTTAATGAGCAAAAGTCAAAGGCTATTACACAAGATTACATACACAAGCAAAACCAAGGTGCTTCTGACTTTTTGAGAATATGCCTACATTAATGTGCCAGTTATATCTATCAGCCTATAAAGAGGTTCTGGGAACAGAGAGAATGACCTAAAATTGTAACTTAGTGCTTCATCTAGAGCTGTCCTGATCTTACTGCTGTGCGTTCTGCTTTTGTGAGCACTTGACACACAAACCCAATTTAAGATAAGGGCTACACTATTTGGATGCTACTGGCAAAAAATGAAAGAGTAAGGTGAAACATGAGTGACTCCAGGTCTGTGAAGCACTAGCAGGGCATGGATACAGCAGATAGTTTATTGCTGTACTTGGGAAAATGATCACCAGGTTCAGTGAGTTCATCAGATTCCCAGACTCAGAATGTGGCTAAAAACCTCCTCAAACAGATGCCTATAATCAGTCCTTCAAACACTGGACATTTCTGTGAGTGAAAAAGGTGCTTTTAAAAACCCTGTGATATCACTATACGGTAAAAAAAATCAGCTCTTGCATTCCAGGCAAGCAAAAAGGAACAGGCCAACTAACAGACCTTTGAAGGTGTAACCATTATATTCAAGGTTGTTATTCACCATATCGTGGAAAGACAAATTAACTGCTGAACCTGCTTATCTAAAAGAGAATTCCAGGAGGCAGTAGGAAGGATACAGGTATGGTTTCTCACAAATAAAAGCTTCACAGTGGTATCCTGTGAAGGACTAATCCTAAACAGAGATTTGACTTATAAAGCAAATGCTGCAGAGATTTATGTCATATCAAAAAACTGTTATTTGTGTTTGGAAATCTCACAGTATAATTAAATTGATATAACAACAAAGAGAAGAACATGGATGGATAATTTATTAGTTTGGAGCAAATATACCTGTTGTACTATAATGTGGATCAAAGCCTGCATCCTCAGCATAAGTAGAAACATTGGAAGGCAGGTCCAAACACAACTTACGATGCCTTTAGTGAAACAACAGATTGTTTTTATCAAAAACACCTGAAAGATTTAACAAGTTAACATTTATCTGGTGCCAAACTAAGATAAAGGTGGAGATACATGATGACCACAATTCCCTGCAATTAGAAGTAGTCACTTGTGGTAATGATGGATGTTTTCCAGTGAAGAAATACAGAACTATTCAAAGGGACGTTTCACTTCAAGAATATGTAAATAACGTGCTCTTTAGTTTTATCCCACATTAAAAGAAAAATTATAGTTTCCATCTGTCTGGAGCAAATCCAACAAAACTGAGCAATATAAGGTCATGTCCAATATACACAAGGCTAATTCTTTACATGATTTTATGTAAATCACTGTGGTTTAAGGGTGATAGAAAGATTGAAGGGGGCATGTTCTGCCATTCTTTACCTCAAAATTATCACTTATTCAAGATACATAGCTAGTGTCTTTGTACTTAGCTATGTGTAGCATTTGAGATGTAGATAAATTAAGAAAAATCTTGTTTAGTGTGCAGTTATCTCAACTGATTTGAGCCACCTCAAAGTTTGGTATCACAACTCAGACAGTTAGGAGTGAGCAGCAAGAGTTACAGTTTGTAGGTCAAAATGTCACCTGTTACATTTGTTACATGAAATGTCAAAATGTGGGAGGCATTCATAAGGCAGCATACTGAAATACTGCGCTGACATCCATTTCTTTCCCTGTGTTCTTTAGATGAACAAGATGTCAGCACTTGGGCAGTTTCAGGCAGAAACAGAGATCATGCCTGAAATGGAAGGAAATATGATTAGAAAGATCTTTCTTGTTAGGAGAACTTTGCCCTTCAGCAGAGGCAGAGATCGGCTTTCTGCTGTGTGTATTGTGTCTCTATAACACTGTCAGGACCAGCAAAACTGGAGTAGAGCCTGCTATGCAGTACAAGTGGAGGTCATAGAAGGAGRCCAGGTTGGTCAAGCAGGACATGCCTTTCATACACCCTTGCTGGCTGAGCCTGATCACCCAGGGTTCTAATCCCTTAGCATTGACATCAAGCTTTGCAGCATACATCTTGTGCCGTCTGAAAAACAAGAGAGAACAGCACTGTGTGCCTGGATAGGCATTATAAGTACCGCCACCTCTGGATTTCCACACCTTTTCAAGCAATACCCTATGCACAATAATTCCAGAAAGACACGACAGTCAGAGACAATGACCAGTATGAACAGAATTTCAGGATCACCAAGAGTTTAGATAATTTTCCTGTAGTGTCTTTATCATGGGAAATTACTCCATAAACTGTTTTGTAAAAAATTATTTTCCCTAAGCACAGTTCATGTCTTGACTCTGAAAACACGGAAAGACCATGCTTGTTTGCATAATCTCTTTCAGCATTTTAACTAGTATCAGCCAAGAATTTTCTGTATGTATTTAAGATTCCACCTTCCATCACTGAGATGTTTACTCATCTCCTTTTTTACTGTTGAAAACAGGACTGCAGTCTTCAGAGAATTTATTGATTGAAATTTAACAAAAATTCCTTTATTTTACTAGTTTTTTTGCCATTGACTAACCACTTGTTTCTAGATAACAGATTTCAAGGATTTAGTATATCAGTTTCCTCCCCTTAAAGACACTGGGACGTAACACACCTATAATTGAAGTTTCTTCACAGACTTTAGTGTTATCAATCACCAATCAAGGACTGGAATATTTTGGGTGCTTTTCTTGTTATTAAAAAGGGGCTATTTAAATAAAGAGAAAATATGAACACTTTTACTCTGTTGTCTGGGTAGCTTATTGGTTTACAGAGAAGGTCAGGAAAAAATTCCATTTTTGAAACAAGTACTTTTCTATACAATGGGGACATCTGAGCTTCCTGTTACTGATCTTTTAAGATATAGAATCATAGAATCATGGAATATTCTGAGTTGGAAAGGATCCACAAGGATCATTGAGTCCAACTCCTGGCCCTGCACAAGATAATTCCAAAGCATGTAAGCATTCTAGCTATGCAGAAAAACAGTTGCAAAGCTGTTAGTTTCTTATTCATTCACCCTGTTGATATAATTTTCTTGTACAAAGCTGTCAATCACAAGTATTCTGTAAGAAGTTTATCTCCTTTGCGTAGGCCATCAAGGGATGCCAGAACCAAAAAATCTTCCAGCTACTCACTTTCAAACGTGTTTTTCTAGTATACAAGTATGCTGGCAATAAGCACACTTCTCCAGAGTCATCTAGAAACAAAACAAGTAGTTACTATCCTTCATTTTGGCTGAAAGTTTKTTCTGACCATCTTCAGCCACTCTGTGAGTTTGGCAAGTCCCAGCACTTTATTAGAGGCCCAAGCTGCTTGGCCGCCTCTTCATTCAGAGTTGCCATCAACATGTCTGTCCCTACAGGTAGGAGGAACTTTCCTGTCACTGTCTGATCTTTGCAATTCAGGGGATCACACATCAAGATCCAAATGGTTTAGTGTGCATGGAGAAATCACTTACATGACTTAGGTTTTTTGCAGCTATTTCTGTTCTGCCTATAAATTCAAAATACTTTATTTTTAGAAGCAAAGAACAGCTATTTTCTAATACTCTAATTGATTTGTATTTCAAGACCCAGAAAAGTCCCTGACAATAGCTGTTCAAAATGAAGCCCACTGATTTTTCACTGCTCCCTTTTATGTGATATTCTGGAGCTGGAAGCAGACATAATTCTGTCACCTAATATAAAAGTGCTGGTACCCAAATCTGGAAGATGACTGTAGTGGTGGCACAGCCCCCTCGTGGGCTGTGGCAGACCAGTGCCCATCAGGTGCTCGCCCTCCAATGGGCGGATGAGAGCGGATCCGAGGGCGGGCCCGAGGTCTAAACCACATCCCCCCGGTCTAGAAGGTTCTGTTATGTTCGGTCACCGGTTGGTTCCCTGTTCCCACTCCCGCCTACCTGTTATCCCTATTGGTTATGTGTTCCTGGTTACCACCCCTTTACCCGTACCTTATTGGCTGTATCCCTTTCCTCCTCCCCTTTTTCCTCAGTATAAAACCCTGTGTACACCCTCAGATCCTGTCTTTCTCCTCTGACCCCTTCAGAGATCAAAGTGCTCTGGAACTCATGAGAAAGATCTCTCTCGCTCCTTTACATTCGGCGACGTACTTCTAACATGCTAGGGTGGCTAAAGAGCTGCATCACAGCTGGGAAGCCAGCACCGGATAAGCCTCAGCCTCGCTGGACAGAGAGCTGCTTGCTCTCCAGCAAGGGCGGGTGGAAGGTGACGCTGGGCATTCTGCAGTAGGGATCTCCTCGCCAAACTAGCCTTGCCCTCGACAGCGTCACAGATGACCACATAGAACAAAGGGAGAAAAAAAAAAGAACAAACAAACAAGCCAGAAAGAAGGTGCTTTTCTTGCTGCTTGCATTACTGCAGTCAGATCTTCACCGAAGATGTTTACAAGAAAGTTTTTGTTGATCCAAGGGAATACCTTGCAGCTTCAAAAATATCAATTAATTCTTCAGAAAAAGCCTTCTGAGTGGCAGTCATAAATTTGCAGATCTCTACAGACCTCTCAAAAGCTTTCTTAAAAAGCGGAAGGAGATTTCCATGGCAACTCAGGAGAGAAGTGAAAGAGAAAGAAAAAGTTGAGGAATCTTCCATGCCATCCCTGGAGACATGCTGTGTCTGAAGTTATTTTTTATAGTCATCTTTCATGGAGTCCGAAACAGTAATCCATGATTTGTTCAGACTAAGTGTGCTGGCCAAGGCTGGGCCAATTAGACATGATGGTAACGCCTCTGTAATAACATATTTAAGAAGAAATCACAACAAAGTTGGTGCCGCAGCTGTAATTTTCCAACTAGAGAGGAGTAGGAGTGAGAAGATGTGAGAGGAACAACAATGGAGACACCCAAGTGAGTGCAGAAGGAGGGGGAGGAGGCGCTCCAGGCGCCGGAGCTGAGGTGTCCCTGCAGCCCGTGGTGAGGGCCATGGTGAGGCAGTTGTCCCCCTGCAGCCCATGGGGGYCCACGGGGGATGCAGAGATCCACTCGCAGCCCGTGGGGGAGGTGCCCACGCTGGAGCAGGTGGATACSAGGATGCTGTGATCCAGAGGAAGTCCCATGGAGAGAGAGGCCTTGCTTCCAGGCTGGAGCAGCCGTCCTTGGAGGACTGCACCCCGTGGCAGAGTGACCCACGCCACAGCAGTTTTGGGAGGACTGTCTGCCCGTGGGATGGACTCACGCTGCAGCAGTTTTGGGAGTGCTGCTGCTCGTGAGAGTGGACTCACACTGGAGAAGTTCACGGAGGACTGTCTCCTGTGGGAGGGACCCCAAGGTGCCGCAGGGAAACGACTCCTCTCCCTGAGCAGTGGAAAGAAGATCTTGGGTGATGAACTCACCAAAACCCTCACTCCATCTCCCTGCGCCATCGGTGGGAAGGAGGGAGGGGTTGGGGGGAGGAAAAGATGTCTTTAAGGGCTTATTTTACTTCTCATTCTTTTACTCTGATCTTGCTAGTAATAAATTCACTTTATATCATTAAGTTGAGCCTGTTTTGCCCTTGAAGTGTTTTTCTCCCGGTCCTTATCTCAACTCATTAACCCTTTGTTAACTTCTCTCTCCTCTATCCAGTTGCAGAGCAGAGGAGAGTGAGTGAGCAGGCCTTTCGTGGGTGCCTGGCATTTGGGCAGTGTCAAACTACGACACTAAGAAATCAGATTTTAGAAGTCACCACTACAAAGTTCTACTCAGTGAGTAGTGCAAAGTACTTTTAATTTCACCCCTTTTTATTTATTCAGAATTTTTTATAAGAATAATTTATAAGAAGCATGTGTACCTGTCTAAATGAAACCAGAAGAAAAACTTCTCTGATACTGAGGTAGTACTAGAAATTTAAAAAAATACATTGCTGGAGACAGGAAGACAGATACTTAGGCACAGGGCAGCATCCAGTGTGTCCTTCTGCAGTTAATTTCTGTTGAACTGTCATGTGTACTTTTTATATGAAGAGCTTTCCCTCACAAATCTGCTTGGGTATCCTGGAGTCCATAAAATTTACAGCCAATCAAATCAATCAACCAAAGAACTGAATGGTAACATTAGAAAAGTACAGAGATATATTTATAGGTGCATAGTTCATAATTTATGGGTGCAGGGGATGGGGAAGCAAACAAAGATTTATTACTATCATTAAATGGTAAAAGCATCAATATTAAATTATGCAGTCTTCTTGAACGAAGGACCACACTTGTGGGCTGACTTGCATAAGCACATTTCTGTTACTTCCAGGAATAAAAATTAGTGGAATACTTTCCTAAGAAATTTCAGCTACAGAAAGAACCTGAAGTGTTGTCTACCTCCACCCACTTTGCCTCTTTTCTCTTGATGTTCAACACCTTTACTGAAGGCACAAAATTAGCGGGATTTATGGGCTACTAACAGCGACCTATCCTTTAAATTCTACAATTTATATTCTGGATGAAATTAAAAATTTTAACCACATATAATTTTATGAAATTGATTATGTTAAAACTGAAATATGAAATACAGAAAGCCATGATTAACCAGCTGTAGAATACATTTGTATTTGTGTGGTCTAAACAAATGAGGAAATCAAGAGTCAATATTTCTCCTCACCTCTGTCAGTTTCATAAGATGAATTTTCCTTCTGCTATTTCAAAATTAAAAATGATTTGTTGGATTGGAAAAATTAACATTTGGCTTGGCTTGGGTGAATAGCTGTGGTTAAAACAAGYGTCTTGCCAAAAATCAATTTCCTATGTCAGGTCCAGCCAGTAAGGACATCAAAAACAGTTCTTGAGGAAATCCAAGCAGTAGCTGTTACATTTATACAGGACTCCAGTGGATCCTCAGGATGAGTAATGTCTCTAAACTTGATGCAGCTTTCCTTCTGGAAATGAGTTTCCTCTTTTTGCAATATACTTTTGCACTGAGCTTGGCTGAGAAGAAAGCTTTCTAAACCACTGTTCCTAATGTGAATCTTTGACATATGCACATCTGTTTGTCAGTGCGGTTTCATAAGCTGGTTTGGATCCCAACAGTAGTCTTATTCTTTAAAATGTTTTGTCATCAGCAAAGATTTGTGATGGCATATGAAACCCTTTTCAACACACAATATTATCTCTAAGTCAAAATAAAATAGTACAGAGTGCAGAATTAAAATGTCAATCCAAAGCTTAAAAAGCCTGTCCTGTTTTTATTTTCTCAGTTAAATAAACCCTTGTCTCTCTTCTGGCTTCACAAAACTATCCTGGATTGCATTGTCCAACTGCGGAAAGAACAAGAAGTTCTAACATTCTGGTTTATTTTCTCAAGTGGTGTCTCACATCCAAATTCAAACAGAACATGTTTTGCGGTTGTAGCAATATCATCCATAAAGTCTTGGTGGCTGGTTGTCAGTAAGTATACATGCCTTGTTGAACATTCATCACATTTCCAAAGCAGTTCTAGTAACAAGTTGTGATTTTTGATAATCCATTCATGTAAATTCTAACATGTCTGTTTAAACTATACTAAGCCAACTCAGCTTAATTCAGTTCAATGAAATTGCTGTGTATTGGGGAGCATCCTGAAACTTCTGTAAGGACCACATTATCTGTTCAGACAGCAAATCCAGAGCCATAGTGTCAAATGTAGCTGAAAGCATCTTAAGTGTCCTTTATACCCAGGCCTGACTGCTTGCATGACCTTCCTCATTGCCTGCATTCAGACAACGTGCAGGTTGTCCACCTGACAGCCATATAAACACACAGCACATCTGAGAGCACACCCATCTTCCATCTTCTCTTGTGTCTTCTCTCTCAGAGTGGTGTAGACATAATTTTTATGGCCTGGTGTCATTGCTTTTTAATGTGTATATTTCGTTCTCTGCTACCAGATGTAATTTTTTTCTCCAATTTGGACAAATACTTGAACACCTTTTCTGGAACCTTGGTCAGGCCCTCAATGTATCTTTCAAGAGTCCCTGGGGTTGTGTGTCTCCACATCCATATATGTCCATACTTTTACAATGGTTGTGTTTCTGCATTTTATCTTTTACTTTCCCTGGTTCTCATCTGGAGATAATTTTGATTGCTCCAAGTTAGCCAGATGGACTCTATGACAACAGGTGGATTTTTGGAAAGACCATTCATTTTCATCCCTGCACTAAAGAAATGGCCAGTGAATTTCAAATTCTTGGTTATACAGATGTTACTGGTTTTTTAGAGAGTATCTTAACAAAAAGGTGGCAAGAAATCTGTGTGATTTTTGTCAGCCTTGTGTTTTCAGTCTCTTGCATGCCTTCTCCTTCCATTGTGCTTTCATCCTGCCTGGCACACACACAGACTGTTCTTATTCATTGTTTTTCATCAACTATAATGGTGATTTTAATATTACTAGCAGTTGCTCAATACGATGTCAAAGTCCTTTGCATGTACTGTTATTTCCACAAAAGACAAGCATAGTGAGCTACTGAATAGTAGTGTGCAAATGCACCATCTGTAGTATTATTGTGTTGGTCTTCCACATATAACTGTGAACTTTTTCAGCATTTCATCCTCAGGACCTACCTAAAATTTTGTGGGTTTTTCACAAGTAACCTAAAGGAAAGCTCATGATGGAGCATTGCTAAGCACTTGTGGTACTCTGATAGGAGTTGTGTTGGTACACAAATGGCACCATATTCAATGATACAATAAACTATTAATCAAGGAGATGAAGGAAATTCACTTAGGATCTGTGGCTGAGCTGATTGAGAGCTGATGCAGTAGTCAGGTGTGGTAAAGGTTCACTGAATGCTGTGGCAAAAAGCATCCTCCCTGACAGGACACTTTATTATCTGTCAATGCCTCCGTTTCTTGAGGATTTCTATCTTAGTTTCTAACAGAGATTGTGTTGGTTACACTGTGTGCTGGCCTTTTATTTCATTATATTTTTGGCAAGAAACCTTTGATTGTTTATGGTGTCTTATGTTGCTGTCAGGACTACACACACATCTACTGCAACATGATCATTCTCAAACTCCTATACAAGTGATATTCACCATGTAACCATTGCATGACTTTTCCTTAGGGAGAAAAGACAGCAAGAGAGGTTGATAGGCAGTTTAAAATGCACCAATCACCATAACATTAATATAATAAAAATATAATCCTTAAGTTCTTTGGCTTGGAAATATCCTTTATTGGTTTCAGGAGGCATTTTAAGATGATGGATTTAAGATTATGTATAATTGAATGTCTATTAATCAATCACAGGAGAAAGAGCTTTGTTGTTTGTACAAAGTATTTTACCTAATTAGCACATGTGTAAGCAGAAGATTTTAGCCTTCTTGAGGAGTTGTTTTTGCCAAGTTAGTTGCACACCAGTATAACAACTCTCTATTTTATTAGTTCATGATGTACCTTGCTTATTTGCTGCTTGACAGCTTTTGGGATATGTGATCAACCTCACACGGCACTGAACCACTGTTCTGCCAGCTTGGTCTTTTAATAAAGTTCAAAATGATTTGCAGTGATTCCTCCAACGTCTGTGACAATTGCTAGATTTTTCTGTCTGTGCAGTTACTATTTCATAAACAGTCTGCTTTCTCAGCAGAGGAATCACCTTCATATGCCTGCCTTTGTTTCAGCTGTTATTTTTGATTTGTTCAACAGTGTTAGGATCATTTGCTCAACAGTGTCTTAGAAAGTACTGCTGAGACACTGCAGACTGTTTTGAGGCACTGTTCATTATAGTCTGCTAATGCTTTAATCTTGCCTCTTATAATGTGGTGTCAGTGCTTTAAACACACTTTCTCAGCTTCCTTTTCTTAAAATCAAGCCGGTAAGATGACAGCAGAGCAGCTTCTATTACAGTGGCTACTGCTGACTGCCCTGCCCTGCTCTGCCCTGCCCTGAGAGTGTTGGACTGAATTTGGTACAGGCCAGCAGTGCTGCTGTGGGCAAGCATCAGAGTTTTCTCCCTTTTTATTTCTTACAGTGGTAAAATCTGGCAGCTGTAGCAGGTGTTTCAGCTCCTATAGTGAAATTTATTGTGTAGAACTGGTAGGTCCTTTTCTTCCTTGCTTTAATTAACGAAAAACAATCAAGAATTTTTTGTAAATTTATGAAATTCAGCACGAAGGGAAAAAAAGAAGTTTAGTTGTTGGCCAATTATTCTGTAATGATATATCAAAGCACTCATGGGACTTATTATTACGCCAGTTTGGACTATATTTCCAATCCATGACACCTAACCTTATGCAAGAAGGACAGAAACTCAAAAGACATAAAAGGCCATCTTAAAGGGCTTGATCTCTTCTCTATATAATGGATTCTAGTGAAGTTAGAAAACAAGACTACCATTATGGAGAAATTGGAAAGGGCATAAAAATAGATATTACCTTAGCACAACAGGGGAAAACTTGGGAGATGGCCAAGACCTTTTCTGTTTGTGTTATCATTAAGGAAAATTTATTAATTGTATCTCATGATATCTAAGTTAAGGAAAAGATTAAAAAGGAGTATTCATAAATGCTAGAGAGCATGCAACATAGTAGGTGCACATACAGTAGGAATAGCCTGGAATTTCAATAATTTATGAGACAATGAAAAACAAAATTTTACGACAGATCCAGGATCTGTCAGAGGAGTCTGTTGAGCTACACCCTTGGACCAATTGATTAAAAACTACTATTAGCAACTTGGGGAATGATAAACTGGCAAAAGAACACAGTAGGTTATCCTGTTGTAGTGAAATAAATTATATTTTTGTTTACATAGAGAAGAGTTTATAGGAAACTTTATCTCAGACTACCTCCAGATGTAGCCCCTATGTTTGTAACTAGAACAAAATCATGATAAAATATTAACCAACCATATATAGATCTTTAAAGGTTAATACAGTTTGTTAATTCTAGTATGAGAAATTCTCATATACTAATGCCTAAATCAATATAGGCATGATATCAATGGGTATGATGGAAGTTTTATCACTGTTGCTGCGTGGTACAAACCCTGACTGTGTGTGACCTGTCACTTTAGTACCATTAGCTTCCAGATTTCACTAGTAAAAGAGTTTTCACTCCAGTAACACTTTCTTGTTTAGTTGATGTTTAGCTCTTCGGTACATCTGAGCTGTGTACTGTCAACAGCTAGAAGTGCTGAACATTACTAAAGAGTATTAATGAGCTCGAATAAACTTCAAACTGCACATGATTTTCACTGAGCCTCCGTATGTGCTGGATTTCCACACAAAGCCATTTAATTAAAATCTGTACACTGATACCTCCTCCTACAGGCAAATTAATATACTTGCAGTTTTTGATGTGATCACATGAATAAATCCTATGCAAAGAGGGAATCCAATGACTACATGAATTAAAACACTCCTGTATTTTGAGCAGCCTCTTTAGAAAATGCTAGAATAATACAACTAAGAGAGTAGTAAGTCCTACATCCAATCTTATCCTGCAATGCAGCTGCTTTCTAGAATTATAATTATGGACCTACTCTTTCACCCTACAAGTTTTATCCTATGGAAATTCCAGTAATTGAAATTCCAGTAATTTCTTCTGCCAGAAGAAAATTTGGCAGAATATGTTTTTTTATAGAATGAGCCATTCCTCCTGGAGTCCCTTGTGTCTGCCAGAATTGTACAGCCTAGAATTTATGTCCTGATTACGAAAATCAGTAATAGATCTTCACTCTGTATCATACATAATACTGATGAGTACATGAACGTAACAGTGAGACAGTGGGAGAAACAAGACTCAAGTGGACATTTTTCATTCAAAATCTATTATCATCATCATTTAATTTGTCAAATAAATAAATAATGTAGAGGAAAACTAATGTGCTTGGGCATCTCTAATGCTTGCTAATCTGCACTTGACTTTTCCACCATCTAGTGTTTACTCTGAGGATATGTTGTTGATGCAGCAGGAAGCAGAGGCATTGCCTAAGTTCAGTATATTGAACATTCTTCAAAGCCCATCTGAAGAATAAATACCAGATAATAAGCTTAACATTTTTTATTGAGAATGATATGGAGCCTGACTACACTGACAGTGATTAAACATCTTGGGAGACTGATCTGAGACATGTTGAGAAAACCCAGATATTGAGAACATACACCTGTCTGCCAGATGTGTGTTACGGCAACAAGGGTGAGAAAGGAAGACTACCATGACAATTAAGATTCAGATTTTATTTTCAGATTTGAAAATGTGAATTACAGTAAGTGCATGGCTTTGATTCTTCATAAACCTGACTTCTTTTCATTGAACTTGTCTTACTTTTGTTTCTTGGTTAATGCACTTGTAAATAAATACACATGTAAACAAACTTATTTTAGTCTGTTATGTACAACATCCCTAACAAATTAGACACATTTGAATGGTAGAAGAGCTGCAATCAGTTTGAACACGTGTTGTACAGAAACCTTTATTATTGAAGCGCATGTGCAGTAAAAGTTAGAGCAGGAATTCCATAAATTCATTAATGAAGTGACATCTCAGGAGTGGGAATAGCCACATAACAAAATTCACCCACAATACAGTACAAGATGACCACATCAAAAAATGTCCTACAAAGACTCCATGGACTCCTGCTGGCCAGGGTGCCTCACTCTGAGCTGTTGCATTATAAAGTGATTTTCTAAATAGAAACTTCAAGATAATTTGTGCTGCAGATTTTGAAGCCCTACCTGTATCACACATTTTGTGTGGGGATTCATCGGCCCATGACTGAGAGAAAGTATGAGTGCCTATGAGTCACAAATGTGGTTTCTCACAAAGATCTGGTGTGGTTTGCTAACAAACTGAGCTCCTTCTCACAGGTGGATGTAGTGATCCCCCTAGAAAACATCAAGTCATCAAGGGCTGCAAAATGCATATTCTCTGGTTGTCCAGGAGGACACTAATTACAGCAACAACTCCAGCCAGCTGTTTTTTTTACATTTTTCCTTTGATGCTGCTTGAACACTTGCATATGGCGAGACCATAGAAGTACTCTTCCGGGTTTAATCCAGTAACTGGAGGAAGTTGCCCTAGCTCAGTATTTCTTCTGTGACAGTGCATGGAAGTGTATGTATAGAGAAGAATGTAATATCAGAATGATCATGTACAAAATTTCACATTTTATTAATGCAGAGCAAGGTAAAGACTGCCCAAAATCTTCAACTGAGGAGAACAAAGGCTAGTAATTCCTTCTGACAAAAACAATCAAACAACCAAGAACAATAAAAACAACAACAAAACACCCACAAAAAGGCACTAACATATTTCATTCCCTGTCAGGATTTAGGGAGGGTGAGCCTCTGCTGCCTAGAAACTCTGGGGCAGGACGCTGTTCTCTCTCATGGAGTGAGCAATACACTAAATATGAAATGAAGCCCAAGTTGCCTAATTAGCTCAAAGACATGGCTAGCAAGTGAACACAAATATATTTATTAGTAATGCTTAGTAAATGGTTCTTGGCTGTCTTGACTATTTTTTCTTTCTGTTTGTCAAAGAACAGGTATCCAGCAAGGGCAAGTCAAAACTGGGAAAGAAAGTTGTGTTTTAAAGTGGATTAGCAGGGGTGTTTTAGCTAATGTGTGAACAGTCTGTGATCATGTCTAGAACATTCATTTTAGCTTGAAAAAAGACAATGAAGAGTGCCTAAGAACTGTGTCAAGAAACCCAGTCTTCAGTGAAGGAGGAATTCCAGAAACTATTCATAGTCTCTGGGATATTTCATGTCATTATAAAGAGCCCGATCTCACATAGGATGTGATGAGGAGATTTTATTTTTTTAATTGTTGACACTGCAGGGTTACCAGGACCATCTGAAAGTGTGTTCAAATGCAGTTGGAAGACCTGGTGAAGAAACAGAGCTCAGAGACTTGGGGAAAGGAGAGGGAAATAGTGAACAGCTGGGTGGTTGGGAGCAGTTGCTGTAAAGTAGGAGGGCTCAAGGACATTTTTTAGGAAGGCTGGTAGTACCAGATGCAGGCAGAAGCACAGGAAGCAGAAAAGGAAGAGTAAAAACCACTGGAAGAAGGAACAATTCAAGACTTCTGAAGAACAGAAGTAATTTAAGGAGGAACAGTGAATTTGAAGATAGGTTATGTTGTTTTCAGCTTTTTCCAGAGCATAATAAACCTTGCCTTGCATTTAGATTACCTATTTCCTTGTAAAACAGACAGCTGATACAGGCAAGCTGACTGACACTTTAATGGCTGTACTTGTCTTCATCGACTTTACAAAGATCTGGTGGTGAGTACTTGGATACAGTGGGTGACTGCAGGGGCAACTACACTAGAGACACTTAATTTTCAGGAGAGATAGAGAGCACCCCAGGTTTCATGCACTAAGCTCTGTCTGAATGTGATCTAATCTAGAAAGAGCTACAAGACCTTCCAGGGAAAGGATCACCCTTCCCTTCAAAAGGACGACAGCCATTTCAGAAAAAGACTCAGCAGTTCTGACAACAGGAAAATATCAAGATGGGGAAGCCCAGTCAGCCAGTCTCCTGAGCCGTTAGTTATCTCCTACAGGATGAAAGGGAGGGAGGGAGGGAGGAAGGAGGGAAGGAAATATTCTGTAGCCACCCCTTACAGCCTTCCAGGGGAGTGCTGACAATTCAGCTTCTGAGTCATAGTCATGCACTTCTGCAGAAGGGGAGGCATTTGGAGCAGAATGACTTGAGTCACTCCTTGAAATTGTCCCAAGTGCAAACTCCCCAGATTTGATAGAAGCAAATGCATTCAACCTAGGGCACAGGACGTAATTCCATGTTTCTTTATCTGTGAGAGGTTGTTATGCATTTACAGCTTTAATACATTGTGCTAGCTCCAGCCCTGATATAGACTGGATCCTTTAGCCTCCCTCTGGAAAAAACAAAAAACGAGTTTAAATTCATTCCAGCAACATCCACATCTTATCCTGGTTTGCAATTTCAGAGTTTAGGCTACAGAACTATGTTGAAGACTCTTTGTGTTCCAACTCCCCAAGACTCCCTTAGGCCCAGGGGTGCTAACTACTTTCATCTCTTTGCACTCTAGATGCAGCACAGAGGTTTTAAATGCAGCAATGTGGTTTGGAAATTGAGTTTTGCCTCAATTGGAACAACAGAGCCACCATAATGAGCAGCAGTTTTTCGTTTCTATGAAGGTAGAAACATATTTGCGCCAGCCAGCAGATGGGAGAATCTACCCAGAAACAGAATCAACATTCCCGAAATAAAATCAAATAATTAAGAAAAAAAGCCAGTAAGATGGTTCTGCAGCCACTATTGTGGCAAAAACAGCAAAGTAAAGCATGTTATATTAGACTGTACAATGTACTTGGGTGTAATTGTACCATTCCAGACCTGCTGATAATGCAATTAAGGTCTTAAAGTATTGCAGCTTTCTCCATTTCCTCTGATGCAGGTGAAAGGTTGTGATCAGGTACAGGATAGAAAAAATACATTTATTCAGAAACTCCATAAAAATTACAGTCAGTTTGTTTCTCATGTAGTGCTTATAATTCTACTGGTATATATGAAAGTTGTACTGAGTTCATAAGGAAACTAGTCATATTGAAATGATTAAAGCCAACCAGAGGGAGAATTATCTAAGAAATCCATAGTATTTTACGGATGAGCTGGCACGTATAGTATTTACCATACCATAACTCATACAAGTCTTACTTACTGTCTTAATGAGTGACAATAGCATATCTGGAAAACATCTGCCCTGGAAAAGGACACATCAACTACTTCTGTCTGCTTGAAAAATGTAGATATAGTATTACTCTATGTAAGCCATGCATATCATATGTGGTATGAAATGTCTTCACAGTGGTAAAAAAATAGCGAGTGCATGCTTCATCTCTAAATGCCCCAGAGTAGACTCTGGTGTCCTTTCTCAGGATGGGTACCCCTTACTCCCTGAGTAGTCTAATAGAAAAAGAGTATATGTTTTCTGCTCTGCAGGAGTTCAGGTTACTTTATGCATTAAATCCTAGCAGGGCTAAAATAATTTTCCAGCAAGTTACTAAAAAAATTTTGCRTTTTAATATAATTGTTCTTCATGTTCTTATGAAGACACTAGTATTAGGAAAAAGAGACAAAATCTTAAAGAAGGTGTTTCTTTTGCAAATTTAAAAGAAATCACTTAGGTTACCATGGCCATTTATATAGCTTCTCTCTTTTCCTTTTCAACTGTCATGCATGTTTTGGCTGGCATGATTACAGTATATTCCTAATCCCCAGAAGAGCATTTTTCCCATCAGAACCAGCAGCAGCTGCGGCTTGAACATGTTTATCAACACACCCACCTGTGTTTTTGTCATGGACCGCCAATGATGCCATGACTCCTCCTGTGCTTTCCACTTTGTAGGTGTTTTTAGTGTCTTTCCAAAGAAATGAATTTTGAGAGCCGGGATGTTTCTCTTTTGAAGGAGTATTTTAGTAAAGTGAACTTTGCTGTACTGAAAAAAGTCCAGAAGTGTCCAACCGATGGCAATTACAAGAGGCAGTAAATACATCCTGACAGTTTTAAAGAAATGTAGTTCCAGCCCTCCACTCTTTAAAGAGCAACTATTTTCTGGAATCAGCAGAAGTTTTTTTGCTGTTACTTTGGACACTGCCCTCATTTTTACATAAACTGCTAAAATACTGAACCCAACAGCGTGTTCTGGTTTGTTTTCTGGCTCAGGATACAGATAGAGTAATGGGAAAAAGTTAGCATCGTGGGCATCTTGAATGCTTGCAATAATTCACTTTCTTCAGTAGTTATGCTTTGTCATTGGACAGTGTGAACATTTTCATTCTTATTAACAGAGTGATCTTTAGCCAAGGAATTATCTAATAGAACAGCTGGGACACTTTGAAGCAAACTGTGAACTAAAATTAATTATTTCAGAAGACTTTGCCTTGGCTTAGATTTTCTTTCTTTCTTCTTTCTTTCTTTCTTTCTTTCTTTCTTCAGCAGTGATCTAAAATATTTTGCACCAACCCCTGTGCTTATCAAGTATTCTTATATTAACTAAGGAACGTAAGGTGGAGATAAAGATCAGTGTGGCAGCTGTGATGCTAGTGTGCATTTAAACCAAAGCTCCAATTTATTTTGTTCACTGAATACAGGGTTTCATGACTATACTACATGCCTTTAGATGATATTTTTCATCTCCTTACAAAGGTCTGTTCTTAGATAGAAAATGCTGTGGCCTAAACCAGAAATGTGAGAAGACTTCTATTTATTATCTTGTTAGTTCCAGAAGAGGAATCTACCAGCACTTACAGAAGACTAAGCAGAGTTTAATGGCAGTTTATGGGCTCTGTCTCTTAGCAGAATCATGTACTGTTTACAACTGTTTCCAAGACGTGCAGGTGCATTGTGAGAAAATGAGCCACTACTGAAGTCATAGTATAGACACTTAGTTACAAGTGTTTCAGTCACATAGCAAGAAATTAACAATGCTGCATTTGTTTTCTTTTTAATATTTCTCATATTTCTTATTCTCATTCTAAAGGAATGCATTCTAATCCAAGGACACATTCTCATACATTCATTAATCCTGCTGCTCTAAAATGTTTCACATGAAAACTCAAAATCAGATGGCTTTATGTGTTCCAACTGGGCTTTTGTAAAACAGGGTCATCCTTGAACTTGTCATCTGCTGAGGTATTAAATTCCAGATTTCACTCAATTACATGATCTTAAGAATGTGGCAAGTTGCCATTTCTTTCTCAACTTTGAACAAATGTTATTGCATCTAACTGTTTAATTTCAGGAATCCCTCAATTATAAATGGCCTTTCAGCAGGAAGTTGTATGTCTTCTAAAAATTTACCTATGAAAGGAATGTAAGTGTTCCTTATTGCCTACATTGTTAAGACTAAAAACCTTTTTTTTTTTTAATCTAGATTTTAGCAAACAGGAATTAAAAAAATTAATATTTACTTCAGAGCTGTATGCAGTTTGTTTTTTCTTGCATTGGGAGACAGTATTATGAAACCTGATAAAGTGCCTTTGCAGAAAGATTAACTGATTATTAAGATGATCCATTTATCAAAGTTATGATTCACTACAGAAAAAAATGGTTTAAAATGGGGCAAAGTTTGAAATGAACAAGCACTTAAAATGAAAGAAATAAGTTAGTAAAATATAATTAAGCATGCTATACTTAATAGGGTTGTTTCAGATAAAACCATAACTCTGTCCTGAAATAACAGTATGCAATAAATTCCTTCTTGGATAACACATTTTTGTTTTTCTAAAAACAACTTTATGAGATATTCTCCATGTCTTTGCTTCTGTGGCTATACTCAAAAACTAATTTCACTGGATTTTTTTGACTGAGTTTGCAGGAGGTATCTTATTGCAACATGACAATTTCACATAATCTGTGTTAATTATGCTCTAAGTATTAAAAATCATAAAATTAACTTAATAGCAGACTGCTCCTTCTGATTGTATGCAGAATACTGCTAGCCAAAAAGGGTGTATTGCATATTAGAGCAGCATTTATATTTCACCTGAGAGGTTTTAGACCAGCAAATCTGCATTTTTAACTTAAATTTTTGTGCAAAAGAGATAAATTGTTTTTCAACATTTCTTGCATAGTGTCCTTTCTCTCAGTTGGTCTTTCTGCTGACACAAAATGCTCTGGACAAGTGTGTAGTGTCGGACAAGACCACACAGGACTATTACTGGGATTCTTCTCTGCACAGGTAGGGAGACAGTGGTGTTCCAAAGGTGGCATTAAAGGCAGAGCCAGCACCCTCCTGAATGGCTGTGGAGGGAAGGTGGCAGGGTTTGGGAAGTGGTTGCAGGAGGAATCAGAAAGAGATAAGGGAGCAGGGCTGAGACGTGAATAGCTTGGGGGGGTGGGAGAGGGCAGCTGGTGAGAAGGACAAACCTCTCCCAGTAAAGGGAGACTAAGACAAGTGAACAGCTGCTGCAGCCACAGGGATTCCAGGAAACAGTAGCTGGGAAAAGACTGACTTGAAACGGGACCTACAGGAGCTAAGCCAGGAACAGCTGAGCAACTGCGGGAAGTACTTCTGGGGATCTTCCCACTGCAGGTAGAGGGCAGCTCAGGCACCCAGACACCTTGAAACGTTCTCCAAGCAGTAGCAGAAAACATCTTTTGAACAAACAAGATCTGAAAATAACACACCAGGCATTGCAGTTGTGGGCTTGTGAAGGGGAAAATGGGCTTCCAAACTGTCAGAAATTGGAATCCACTCCTAGGTATAAAATGAGGAGGCCAGGAACAGCTTGGATCTGCTGTAGGGACCAGCTTAGATTTTCTGTGGGGAAGTTCTCAAGTCTCCGCTTGGCACTCCTGCTGTCATGGGTGGAGAGAGATAAGAGGAGAGATCTGAGCTGTCACTTGGCATGGACCTGTTGGAGACATCAAACCCGTCAGATCATCAGCATATAAATAACTCAGATGTTTTCAAGACCACAAATTCTAAGACATTGCTTATCATAGAGAATTACACAAAAAATGCTCTACCTGTGAAGCCAACTAGCACAGAGTAGCCTGTGTCCATGCTATTAAACCCTTTCATCATTCAAAATAGGCCAGTCTTATGCAGCTGCCTATCAGGAAGTGCCCATGACCTACAAATTTTCCCAGGTGATGCCAGGGAGTTGTCTGAGGGAATGGTTTTTGGTCCAGACCAGAAACATTCCTGTAACCCTTTAACCAGATCATCTGTTGAGTCTGAGTTCTTGGGAAGATTATCTAAAGCTATTAATTCACTACAATGCTAATTTACTAAAATAGACATAGCCTAAAGGCTTTTTCCAACCAAGCTGAACAAAACTGAATAGTACAGCTGCATTGTGTCCTAAGAAATGGATTTATTGAGGATACTTGTTCAATAACTGACTACGCCCTTCTCAGTCATGACAGGTATGTATCTGTGAGCATATTTTCAAAAGTATGTGCAGATTATTTTCTTCTTTTCCAATGCCATTAACGACAAAAAGAAATGTTGAGGTTTTGTCTTGATTTGTTGAACCAAATAAAAATAATTTCGCACATTTTAAGATATGTAGATCTTTTTTTTGTAATGGCCCATTTTGTCTCTTGCTTTGATTGGTTTTGTCATGGTCCTGCTGGAGGGTTAGAGAAGAGTCAGTTTGTAGTGGATTAACTTTGCTGGTATCATCTGCCCCTGTATCTCCATCATTATAGAATCACAGAATGATTGGATTGAAAGGGACCTTAAAGGTCATCTAATTCCCCAGCAGGGACACCTTCTACTAGACCAGGTTGCTCAAAGCCCCATCCAACCCAGCCTTGAACTCTTCCAGGCATGGGGCATCCACAACTTCTCTGGGCGACCTGTTCCACTGCCTCACCACCCTCACAGTAAATTTACTTGCTGGACCAACTGGGCCTACAGTAGTAGAATAAACTACTCCTTCCTGGGTGAATTTAGGCAAGAGTCAGCTAAACTGAATCAGAACTAAAATCTAAATAATGCAGAGGTAAAGTTATCAGAAGAGGAAGGTAAGTCAGCTCTACTCCAAAATGACTGCAGTCACCACTGGAACACAGTCTGGGGTGCTGCAGGAAGCCCAGGTATGAACTGCAACCATGGCACATCTCCATCCAACGTTGGCAAGCTCCTGCTCCAAAGCTGCTGCTGTTCTCCCCAACACAATTCTCCACACAGTTTTCACTGCAGGGTTGGGTTGGTGCCAGGCACTCTAAATTCAGCATTGTACTCAGAATAATTTGGAATATTGCAGCCTGTTTGGAAGATAGGGGTGTTGTCACTATATTAGACTCTGAGTGTCTAGGTGGAACTGGATTTTAATTTAGAAGTCCCAAAATCACTTCACTTGAAAGTGAAGTACCTCTCTCCTGATGATGCAGGCTCATGAAGCTGAAGATCTTTGAGGGAACTGCTGGTGGAGAGTTTGCTGTGATGCATCTTCCATTTTGGTAATTCTTCTCTGCTAGCCTTTGGGTGCATTGTGAATCCCTTTGTTTACATCACTGATGAAAGCTGATAAGGTGAGCTTTGACTAACGCAATTTTTAAAAAAACTATAATGCTGAACTACTACTGAATTTCAGAATTAGAGTTTTGAGCTGTCATCCAGTATGAATAACTAAATTCAAGAGGTTCTTCTAATAAATAAATAAATGAAAAATAAAAGCCCTCATACTTCTAGGAATCAATAAGTTTGCCTAGAAGAAGCAAAATTTAGGGGCGTTCACATGAACAGTAGCATAGCTGAAAATTTTACAGGAGATAGTACATACATATTTTATATACCCTACTGTACCTGGATGTATCCAAGATTGTGATTTCCTGATTACCCAAACTGGCAGAGCGCAGGGAAAACAGTGGGTTGTGGAGGGTGAATGCTGGACTTGCTTTGAATGGAAATGAGAGTACTGAAGACAATAGGAAATCTTGTTTATGTAGGTTTCACATGAAAACAGCACCATGGCACTAAGCAAGAAGTTAAGCAGAACTCTCTAATACAGTGCTCTATGTCTGTATTAGTGTCTGCATTTCTGCAGAGTTGCTTAGGAACTTCTTGATGAAATAGATACATACCAGAATTCAGATATAAGCACAAAAGCTTTGTTAAATAAGCCTTTTAAAATAAAGCATTAATCCAGGAGCAAAGATTATGTAAGTGAATGTTTTTGAAAATACCCCACCCTGGTATCAGCCATGTATTTTCTATAGGCTGAAAGTTAGTGAAGTTGCAGAACCTAGTAAAAGGGAGGGTTGGAAGGTTTTAAATACTTGCTTCAAACACTGGAACAGGTATACACCACTTTCCTTTAACAAATCCATAATTTATAGTAAACTATTCCCTAATCACTCACATATTCAGCACAGCTGGTTTACTTAGTCTCATTCATAAGAAAGCAGTATCACAGCATGGTAGCAGGAAATAAGAGGGATTTACAAAGAACTGGTCACAGAAGAGGTTAAATATAAAATCTAATTAAAACCACTTTGAAATGTTATTTAGTCTCTATAGCAGTGTAGTGGATTTCTTTTGGGGAATACTGAATGCTTCAAAAATTGCTGACAGAAATGTATATTCCCCGTTTGCTTTGACTATGTCATATAAGCTTAATGCTTTCATTCATATGAAGATTTTATTTTACTAATAGTTATCTAAATTCTAGAAGAATTTTCATAGATAGGTTTTTCCTCCCAGGTTGACTGTTTGTGAGATATTAGGAAGATCATGGTTTTAAGCTATGATCACTTTCACTCACTTCCTGAGTGAAAGTGTGCAAACTGCCTGGAAAGGATTGTTTTGATAACCTTGATGTAAGGCTTTTTTTTTTTTTTTTCCTATTTAAAGAGCCAGCTGATGCGTTCATGTTATAATGAAGAATAATTCTGCATCAAAGCTGATAAATATAGGAATTGTAGAAACTATTTTGTAGATATTTTGGTCTCAGATTTTGAAGCTTTAGTTAAAAAAAGCCTAGGTCACATTCATAGCATATTTACTACATTGCTATGAGACAAGTTCATGGAGATTAGATGTGTGATTTATATGTATGATCCTGATTCACTTTGTGTACGAGTGCCTTTTGAAGAGGCACAACTCTGTGACACGCCTCTGTCATTTGAAAAGGACTTTGCCAGGGACACAAAGTTCTTAAATACTCCACAACAAATCCAAAATTTTCCAAAACAACAGTGGGACTTGAAGTTTCCAGAGCTGACTTGTAAACCAATGGGAGGCTATGCCTGGGCATGAGAAATGGACCAAGAAAAACACAGATTAATTCATTTCCCCTCTGATCCGAACTGCATCTGTAGTCAGTAGCAGTCTCTCTGTAGGCTTCCATGGGCCCATGCAAATTATCTAACATGAGTTAGTTTCTCTAGTAAGCTTCCCTGTGGCTTTTGGCTGGTTTTTGCAAGCCATGTAGCCCTAATAAAACTCTTTCCAGTGATGCCGAAACTAATGATATCCTCTTTTTCTATTTTTTTGTGATGTATACATGTGAAATGAGAACAAAGAAGAAATCCCAACAGAGAATATTCAAACAGCACACAGCGCCATATAAGGCTGGAGTCTGCAGGCTTTTATCAACTGAAATGGCTCTGGGTTTTTACTTCCCTAAGAACCTCAGCATTAGGCCTGAACAACTTTCTGCAGAGCTCCAGAAGCGCAGTAAATGAAGAAAGTTTAATGCTTAACTTAGATACACACAATAATGCTGTTGCTGTCTTCTGTTCTTACGACAAAAGGTCTAAATGTTTTGAGTCATGTTGTTTTCCTTTCTCTCTCCTGAGTTCTTCAACTTTTTCACATGGAAAAAGAAGAAAGAGAACCAATTTTCTACCAGGTGTCGCGGCGGGCAGATGGAGTGTGCCGCAACCTTCCTGAGAGCGTCGCGGGTTCGGTGGTGCCTAGGCGCGGTGTGCGGTGCCGGTGAGTTGCCGCAGCCTTCCGGACGATGACTCGGCAACAAACGCTCTCACAGCGCAGGGAACGCCCACGCACTCACGCACACACACACTCAGCGCCTGTAGTGGGGAGCAAGGAGTCGGGAGGGGCTCTTCTGAGGTAGCAACGAGTTTATCGCACGCGTCCAAGGATAAGGGGCAGAAGAGCACACAACACAGGGGTGCACAAGGTTATATACTAGGCTAAACAGGGGCGGAGAGAACACTTCGGGCCAATAACATGAGGGTAAGGGGGGGGGAAGGTGGGGCTACGATACATAGAACCAATGAGGGTAGGTGAGGGGAGGAGCAGGGGAACAGGGCCAATAGAGCATCGAGTAGGGAAGAACTTTCCAGAACATAACCCTACATAGAACATAGATTTACAGGACTAAACCAAACAGGGGAATGTACCAAAAGCAGGGATTGAAGGGGAGAGACATTCCTCACTATTACCACCGAGAGGGAGACTTTAAATTCTGACCTCGGAGCCTTTTRACACCAGGGCTCTTTAGCCCACCGGCTCCTTGGTCACTTAGGTGGCTGGCCCATCCTCCGCAGCATCCCAAGCTGCAGGCCTAGCCACCACCACAACCAGGTACGAGGAAACACCTATTATTGTGTTCCTGGTTTTCAAAAGGAGATGAAGGGAAGGGAGAGTGAGAAATCTAGGGCTATTTCATTTTCCTCTTAGTTCCATTTTTGAATAATCCTTGTGTGTTGCATTCTTGTCGTGTTTTTCCTTTGTCTTATTGCACCATTTTCATGTGTTCTGTGCTTTTTGTTTACTTCAGGCATGTAAACATCAAATCTCAATAGTTTTATTTGTGCTTTACTGATTAAGATTAGTGTAACTCTTCTTATTTTGTAGCTTGACCTCATACAATACAGAGGTAGAATTTAGTGACTGGGAAATAAGAACTTTTAATCACAGGAAATGCACTTATGCATTAAGAAAATAGATATTTCACACACTGTTTTAAAATTACCTGTCAGTTTTTTTCAACAATGGATGGTTCTTATTTCCATCTTAAAGCCGAAAATAATAAGTGATGTTAAAAGAAAAGCAAGCCTTTTTAACAAATATAGTTTCAGTGYTTCTCGTATCCTGTTCTGGATTTTTATATACTCATTCTACTCTTCGAATATGTCCTGCTAGTATGCTTGAATCCAACCTTGGCAGTTGCAGACACATTCAATTTATACAGACTTAAGCAAAAATAATAGATTCCAAACCTAATTTTCCTGCCTCAAGTCCCTCATTTTTCTATGCCATTAAATAGATGAACGAGAAGTCTTTTGGATTGTCCAGGATCAGCATACACAGGGATAAATAGTACAACTTTTAGTTTGTTTTCTTGTTGATCTGCTAAACTTCAGTGCAAATAAACTGAAGTCCCTGCCACAGAAGTGCTCACCCATTGCTGTGTGAATTACCCTCAAACTGGTCCCTGCCCAGATCTGATCTTCTTTGAGGCTGTCTTTGATAGTAGTGAGCTTAAAGGGAGAAACTGCATTTATACAAACTCCTGCCATATCTAATGACTAATAAAAGAAAATTCAGCAGGAATTTTTGTTTTCTTTTGCTATCATCTTTCAATATTTAATGGCCTGATTCTTATCCCTTGGTCTGACAAGGAATTTGCCAAAAGCTGTACACTGGTATCAGCATTAATACAATTTGTATATTAGCAACTGTATAATAATGTCAAGCAGAATTCATCAGCCATCCATAAATGCCCATCAATGTCACAATATCTGCGTCTTGCATTGTAAGAAGATAAAAAAAGATTGTAGAAAAGATTTTAAAAAATGTTGTTTGGAAACTGTTGGAATTAAAATGTAATAACTCTACACTAGTACTCAGAGTAGAAATGCAGCGACTGACACCTGAAGTGACAATTAAAAGTCACTCAAAAATTGAGTTATCTGTTGTGTGAAAGTTTTGCATAATAGTATTTCGCTTATGATGGAAACAAAAAACAACTTCTCAGCTTCCCAGGGAGTCAAATTTAGACTATGCCATTCCTAAATAAATGAATATGGTGTTTCAGTCCCTGGTAATTCATTCTGGGCCATGCCATTGCTGAAACTRTTCATTATATTTATACTGCTGAACAGGCAAAACTTGGGACTGACGGAAACTGATGCAGAGCCCCATGTGTTACACTTTGGTGAGCAGCTCGGAAAACCCCCATGGGGCTGCGTGGTTCTGCAGTGCTCCTRCAGCAGGTCTGCAGTGGAGCACCTGCACATGGTATGTATGGTGTGCCCACCCTGGATCTGCAGGCACTGAAATCCCTGGGTCACTAGCCCTGGGACAGCCTTCTTGGATCACCCAGGGCTGCACGTCTGTGCGAGGTGAGAACTGACAGGCTCCTAGCAGCTGCAGAGCTGCAGAGCCCGGCTTTAGGATATTGCTGGCCTTGGGGAAATTCGCCAAGAGCTCCCATGAGCAGCTGTCTTTGACTTGGCCTAATACAAACCGAGCCCCTTCCGGTTCACATCTGTGCTCTAGGTGAGTCTGACCCCTTGTTAGACAAGAGAAACAAACTTCTGTCCTGTGGAGCCTGGACTGGTGGAAATAAACAGAGAAAGCAACAGAATGAAACAGCATTTTAGCCAAAACCAGAAGAAATGTGGCAAAACAACAAGCTTACCAAATGTCCTGAAATGTAGAAGAAAGTTCACAGCATTGGAATACAAGGGAAAGCCTCCAAACAACTGGAAGATTTAACAGCCAAGTGAGAAACTACAGAGAATGCAGTATGCAGCAGTAGATTTAAAATGGGCCGAAGAAGGTTGAAGGTAAATCAAGCTGAACTTCTGCATCTTGGCTGAAAATAATAGTGGATCCATGAATCTTCCAATGTTCAAAAGGAAGATTTCAGCAAATTACTAAGAGGTTAAAGGAAGAGTGTGCAAAGAGGGCATGGAGGAGAGCCACTACACACAACAGGAGTTAATAATCAAGAGACTCCTGGGGATGATTGATGAGAGATACTGAGTCTTGGTACCAGCAAGGGAGTCAGTACATCATTAGCTGGGCTCTTGTAGTGAGATTTGATTTGCATTGCTGTGTATTTAATAGCTGTCAGTGGATTTGTAGTCACAGAGTCAGAGTCGGTCTGGGATGAGGATGAAAGAGAAAGTAGAAGATCATAGGGAGCAAGCTGGCCAAGACCCAAGAAAGAAGAAGATGTGGAACAGGGAATGACAGACAAAGACGAGAAGAATCAGTGAGGGAGGAACTCAAAGCGAAGATTCCTTCAGCAAGAGCTAGAGGTATCAAGTAACAGAAAGAAATTGTAAGGGAGCAGGGTGGATGATGTTGCTGACTTACGTATTCTTCAAGCCATGAGCTAGCATTAGAAAGAATTATCTCAAGGAAAAACCTCCTGGAAATAATTTTCCTGTTTCAAATTCACAGAGAAGAGAATTCACAGAGGTACGAAAGTACCTACAAAGATCTGGTATGCATGCAAAAATCTTAAATTTGATGTATGAATCAAATGTTTCCAAGCCTTGGAATATGATGGGATAAAGACAGACTAGGGGTCAGATTCAGCAAAGGAATAAGCAAATGTTTGAGGACTTTGTAGAAAAAGCAACTGAAAACATGTAAGAGRAGCTTTGTCCCAAAGAGGTGAACATGATCAATTATCTCTGAAGTAAGGAGGAGCTGATATTTGAGCATTTCATTTGACTGGCTCCTTCTCAAATTTTTCTTTATCATGCAACAGCCTTAGAAATAACAGTATTTTATCAATTAAATACTGAACCAGTCATTAAAGTGTAAGAGGGAAAAGATCCAACAGTGCATAAACTCTTGTGTTGTGTCCGTTTCAAGTCTTCATAAGCAGTAGAATAGTTATTGCACAATAACTAAGTCAGTGGATTACTAAAGGGTGGTAATTAAGACTATGTATACACTAAAATTCTATTCTTTGTATCAGTTCTAATGGGAGCAAGTTTGCATGTAACTTACTGATTTTTTAAAACTTCTGTCTCTAGAATAAACCTCTCAGCATTTAAACAAGGATTTCCCCTTTGTTCATGTACTCTGCTGCTGAAAAACTGTTGAGATTTTTTTGGTAGAGAGAAACAGAAAATATGAACACGAAAATACCTAATTTGCTTTTGCACAGACCTGCATCTCATACAAAGCAAAGCATGTCTCTTCCCTGGCCAGCATGTTGTACATCAAATTTCACCCTGGGTAATCTTGTAAGGGCGAATTATACACTTTGAAAGTGGGAACTTTAATTTCGTTCCAATCAAACAATGAAAGAGGTAAATGGTATAAGAAGGAAATTTTATCTCCCTGTTCAAAGTGCAGTGCTGCATAATCTGTGCCATGACTGCAGAATACAAGAATGATGCACAGACATAACCATCTCTTCTGATTGAAGTATACTGCACTTGGAAAATTCCAAGAGCAAAAACATTTTCCACAACTTCATCAAGCTTTCGTGTTTGCCCTTTCACAATCCTCATTTTCCAAAATAGTCTTTTAAGTAATTAAGTCTAAAACTGTTAAGGAAGACAAAAATACTTGTTAAGCCTGGGAGAGGTCATCTTCTTAAGTCGCTACAAGTGATGAAAGAGTTTCTGTCAAGTAGTTAAAATTAAAAAAATTGAATACAAAATTGATATAGTGCAAAATCATTAAAGATGCCCAAACGTTGAACATAATCTATCAGATAGTTGTTAAGCTGTGATTTAAGATGTGAGCTGCCAAAATTGTGTTTGGAATTGTATTCCGTCAATGAGTCACAAAATTAGAAAGGCTGGAAGGGACAACTGAAGATCATCAAGCAGGRTATCCTAGAGCAYGTTACTCAGGATTGTGTCCAGATGGCTTTTGAATACGTCCAGAGAAGAAGGCTGCACAACCTGTCTAGGAAACCTGTTCAAGTTCTCTTTCATCCTCATAGTTATTTGCCATAAAAATGGCAAATTCTGAAAGAGGCTGAGGATGATTCAAAGAATATGGGAAGCATTTCTGTTTCTAAAATATAGACTTGTTCAGACAACAATCAGTGCTACAGCATATGAAATTAAAGAATAAACAAATAAGAAATCAAACTTAATTTATGTCTTTTAATCTAAGGTCATCTGAAATCCAGTCTTTCAGAGAGCAGTCCAGACATGAACAGGAGTAGAGGTGAACAAGAAGTTAGAATTTCATTTTAGATGTAACTCTAAATATATCTTAGAAAATACTGGTTATTTCTCTTGTCCAAAATACACTTCTCTAAGTTCTTGAGTCTTGATTTCCCTCCTTTGAACTAGATAGGCTTTATTCTTGATAACTCAGACACAAGATCATAAATTAGCTATAACATATATCATCATCCAGGTTAATCTGGAAGTCCCTAATTTGAACCAATTTTTATTTGATCACAAAGCCTCTTGGAATTCTGCTAAAGCATATTTTACAAAAATGKAAAACCCTGTCAAGCAGCAGTGCACATACATGTTGTATTGTCTAACCATTTTCTAGATGAGGAGTAGGTAAAAGAGAACTTCTAGAAAAAAAGAGAAAAATTCTGAGAACTGAAGGAAGAAGGCAAATCTCTTGCACTAGCTGTAACTCTATGAATATATTTCTAATTGTAATTGAAGTCTCTGCAATGCAGATGTGTACAGTACCTTCCTTTTGTTATATGTTGCAGAAAAACAGACAGTTCTTGGGCAGAAATACAACCTAAATAAAGTTTTAACCATATACTTTAAGCTAAAGTTGACCATACATTGAAAGTGCCAGCCATAGAATTATAAAGTCATGGAATATCCTGAGTTAGAAGGGACTCCCAAGGATCGTCCAGTTCAACTCCTGACTCCACAGAGGCCAACCTAGAAGTTAATGCTTAGATATAAAAATGCTGTTCAAACACTAACAAGCTTGGGGCATGACCACTTTCCTGGGGAGCCTCTTCCAGCAAACATGCTTTCAGTGAAAAACATCCAATCTGAACTTCCCTGGAGCAGCTTTAAGATTCCCATCACTAGACACCAGACACCTCTCTGCTCCCCCCTCATGACAAAGTTGTAGACAACAATGAGGTCACCCCTCAGTCTCTAAGCTGAACAAACCCAATATCTTCAGACACTTCTCATGCCCTCTAGTTCTTTCACCCTTTTGCTCTCCTTTGGAAACATTGTAATATTTTTATATCCTTCTCGTGTTGTCAAGTCCAAAGCTGCAGGCACTAGTCATATTGAGGCCGCACCGAGGCTGACTGTTGTGGAAAAATCACTCTTTTAACCGGTCTCTCAATGTTGAATATAATGGGAGTTTAGGGGCACTAGCTTAGAGGAAGGCATCTGATCTGTAGACACCTCCACTGGGAAAGAATAACCCTGCCCTTCCAGTCCATCTCAGTAAACAGTTGTAATAAAGTTGGGCTCCTAAAGAGGGCATCCACAGCCCAGCAAAGTGAAACCCCTTGGGTTGGRTCACACTTCCATTTGAAAGTGAAAATGGTCACTGCTCATACCTCTTATCTGATGGCTGCTTTGAAAAGTTCGTTCAAACAAATCCGTAGGACTCCCTTGCATGTGGACAATATTACTCAGATAGGCAAGAAAAAATTGCTTGCAGAGGGTGAGTTTGCAAAAAATCAGGCTTGAAGTAGCTGCATCAGTAGGGATCAGAATAATTTTCTTCTTTTACCCAATGTCCACAGAGGAAGGCAGTTAAAGCATGAAAACCCGAACTGGCTCACTGGTGACACCCATAACAGTCAGGTTCACCAGAACTGAYAGAGTCAAATTCCTGCTACTGATAGACAAGAGTAATGGATAGGCATATGTACAATAAACTTACCATTCTCAACAACTATTTTAAAGTCRTAAGTGGCACTTAAGTGACCAAGTAATGAAACTACGAACTAARTAAAGGCTTCATTAGCTGGCGTAATTCCCAGAATACACTATGGTAAAATTTTTGGTTTGAGATATTAGCACGTGATAATTTTTGGAAAGATTTCTTAACTATTTTTTCACAGCCTCTGAATTAAAAGAATGCCAAGCTATCAGAAAAAGGGAAAAATAAATTAAAATTCTACCCTAAAGTAAAGGTATTTGGCTTATGCTGTCACCTAAGATTTTAGTTGCGACATACCAGTGTATCTGGATTTGTTCAGAGAGCAAACAGGAAGTCCTGTGCRTTTCTGAGAGATAAGTAATTACTAAAAGACTAATAAAATCGTCTCCAAACAGCTGATGGGTTTTAGGAGCTCTAGATGAGATTCATCAGTCTTGAAGATGGAAGGGATTGTTGTGATATTTGAGGCCCTATGGACCACACAAGGAGACGGTCTGAAAAGGATTTGTATGTAAAGCATTACATTAAAGACTTCGATTGTGATGAATTTTGTTGAAATAAAGTCACCAGTTCAAAGGATTTTTTTCTGCCTAATAAGTGTAAATAGAAAGCAATATATGAATCAGAATTGTTCGCACATAAATATATGTGGGAAATCATCATCTCACACACATATTCTCCCTCAAGACTTGTCTCTGAGTGCTGTTATAGCAGGTGTAGAAGAGAAGTTAAACTGAAGAACTGTTCTGAGAAGAAGAATCTGGAGAACAGTAGTGTCCTTTACAAATGTGTGATCCTCAAGCCCCTGGGAATGAACCATAGCCATTCTCTTGACTAGATTGGAAAAAATCACTTGCTCCTGCTTCTGCTGAAACTTTATGTTTGTACGAAACACAAAAAATGCACACCAATAAAATCATCCATCCCAATAACTCTGCACATACTCTCTTATTGCCATGCAATAACTAAGTGCTTTTTGGCAGATGATGAACAACCTTTTGTCATGCTTCAAAATTAAGCCTATTTTACAACTGAGAAAAATAAGAACCCAGATGCAATTTACTGAGATTTAGGGGCTGTGCCTGAAGTGTATTCCAGGATGACTGTCCTCCTCCACATATGCCTGGGCTACTGCCCAAACATAATAGAGGGTTTTCTCTTTTCTCTTCTCTTCTCTTCTCTTCTCTTCTCTTCTCTTCTCTTCTCTTCTCTTCTCTTCTCTTCTCTTCTCTTCTCTTCTCTTCTCTTCTCTTCTCTTCTCTTCTCTTCTCTTCTCTTCTCTTCTCTTCTCTTTCTTCTCTTCTCGCTTCACTTTCCTTTTCCTGATAGCACCAGTCAAGAAGGAAGTCTATCAACTTCCTTGAATTTCCTCTTCAGAAAGTTCCTTGTAGCCCCAAAACACCAGACCATTGTTCTGGGAAAATAAAAAAAAACAAGTCAAAGGAGTTTAAAAGCTGCTAGGATTAACTTTTCTCTGAGAGACATTCCTTTATGCTTGCCTTGGTCCATTTGGTTACATGGTAAGGTCTTTGAAATAAAAATAAGTCTTCTCAGCCTTACACAGGACTGAGTGTATCGTTTGAGCTGAATGAATAAAAGGRCATGACTCAGTTAATATTTAATCTGACTTTGATTTCTAAGGCTGTTGCCCAGCCATCATACTTACTTTTTTTATGATAACACATACATTGCTTTCTATTTCTGACAGAGGGGAGTTTATTCATATATTGCTCCTCAGTCTGCAGCATCAAATGCACATAAATTTGAATATTAAAACATATAAACACAAACAGTATGCTTTTTATAGTTCGACACTACACCAGTGCTTAAGAACTCTGTTCAGTTCACCTACACATGCAGATATACCTAAATTAGGCTTCTATTGTACATGCAGACCTAGTTCATTTGCCCAGACTTTGAACAGATTTGGGATTTGAATCTCCTTCTAGTCTGGACTGCTGACCAATTCTTTAATTGAATCAGTGTATACCTTTCCTGAACTAAACAAGCAAAAAATTGTTTAGCCCTTTACAAAAGTTTCTGAAAATCAGACTAAATAAGACTATTCATATATTGCATGTATTTATCTTCATTTCCTTTGCTTGTTTGCTAGCTTGCACATGTGAGTCTGTTATCTGTAAAAGAACATTTGCAATCATCTTGCCTGCCATGTATCTAACACTGCATGGGTGATTAATGGTTCCTGGACAGGAGACTGGGAAATATTGCTTTTGGTTTAGAAATTTCTGAGGAGGAATTATGCTTCCTTCCCTACCACATAAGCACTAATGACTTAATAATTAAAGACTTAATAAAYGCAGAAACACAGATATTTGCAAATTCACTGTGATTTACTGTAGATAATGATACATTCTGCTCTTGCAGCTCCAAGTTTATAGAGCTCCAAGCTTGAAGCTGTCATTCTCTTCTYTACTGTGTCACACTCCAATTTGCCTACAGATAACTGGGAGACTGATGGACATGTAGACATTCAGATATGTACCTGTAGAGTGGAGAATCAGGGAGCACTTTTAGTCTCAGGGGAATATGTTTTCATACAAGCCATGGGCTGATCCATGCACTGGAATGAGTATCAAGGTGATGTGGTCTGTGAGCTGTGTGGGAGTTACAGGGCTCTTCAGCAAACCCCCAGTCTGAACAATCAGGGAACCAATATCCCAGAAGGAAGCATGTCACGCACCTGCAGGTCAGTTTTTCAGTCTAAACACTTTGAAGAACTGGAAGCAAAATTATGTGGTTTGGTTTTTTTTTTTTTCCTTTTCTTTCCTTCTCTTCTGCTCCTTTTTCCAGAGGAGAGTTGCATGCACACCTGTGGTTCTTGGTTTTGGTGAGTGACAGGTTCAAAAGGGCACTGGCCATTTTTGAATGACAAAATTTGTACTAAGGTATTAAGGTAAATTAAGAAGTTTTTTTCTTAGCTATTTTTTCCCGGTGCATTGCATTGTAATCTCATGCCATAGAAAGGCTGTTACCAGCAGAGCAAGACTATGTGAGTGTTAAATTTAATAAAAACCCAGCATCAGGTACAGAAATTCTGTGCTAACAGCTGATGCTTGAACATGACTAGTGAAGCCTCACTGCTGTAACTTGTGGCATTTAAGCAGACCCTGGACACAGTCAGAYGAAAGCTCAGTGAACATAGCAGGCCTTCTCAAAAGAGAGCTCCAGAGGTCACACACCTATGTGSCTTACAACTTCTTGTGTATAATACAGCTTAGATTTGTCTTGTAGTCTTTCTAGGTAGTAGGATATTTTTTCCACTGATCTTTTAAATCCTGTGCCCTGTCTGTTACATGCAAAGAATGAAGTGATGTCATTTCAGAGAGGGGGAAGCAAAACAAGTGCTTAACAAAGTTTCAGATGTCCTTAGTCATTTTGCAAAAATGCACTGATTTGCTGTCAAGGCGGGCTGATATTTAGCACTGCCTCAGTGTCCTCCAGAAGATTCTGCAGTCTGTGGCTGACCATCAAGGTAAACTGTTGATTTGTATGCTTCACATTCCTAGTGTGTTGATCAACAAATCTTATAGTGAAAAACTGGGAAAAAATAGCTAAGGTTTCTGATCTATCCAGCTGTTCCATGCAAGTATCCTACATATATCCTAGAGAGCTAGGACAGCTGCTGAATAGGTAGTTGGCATGGGATTGACAAACTAAGGCCAAGAAATTATGAGGTTTGTCTYGGCATTTCACTTTAGAATTGGCCATCTTTTATGTGGCTGAGCAGTTTTCATTTTATTAGGCATTTGACTTTTAGCAGTGTGCATTTATTTTAAAAAGTTCTAGTAACACCCTTGGATGTTAAGGGTTTGAATTTGTTGGAATCAAAAGGGTTCAGCACTTCTCATGTTCATAACAAAAAAACCCTAATAAGTACAAAACTATTTGAATTTGTTTGTTGAGTCACCCTATGCATAGACTACTATCAGCCATGAAAAAAGATTTTCACTGCATTGCACATACAACTGACTACCCATAAAATGTAATATTAAACATCCAGTCCATATAAATACTCTTAAGATTAAACTGCTACATTCCAAACTGGTCTCTTTACCCTGATTCCTTCCAGCTTTAACTGGGAATTCTTTTCACTGCCAAATGTAGTGATAAAAATATATTTACTTTGCAACATTTAACAATTGACATTCGAACGAGATATAATTTTAGGGTAACTTTTTGAGCAAAACCAAGCTCATTTTTTTTTTCCTAAAAGTAATAATAATATTAACCAATAAATCCAAAATTAAATTACTACTTTGAATGATGACCAACAGCATAAAGGAGTGTGAATAGACTAATAGTCTTCCTTCTGATATATAAGGTACAAGCAGGGTCAGTATATTTTCATAAGTTTATACTTGGTTGAAATGAAGTCTAAACAGCTTCTAAATATATCATGGTGTTTTTTCGTAGTAAGAGTATCTTCTCTATTGCAGTGTTGTTTGATAATTTTTCATATCAATCTGGTTAAAATAAATAGCCAGACATCAGAATTTCAACATTGATTTAACTTCCATGTCTATATTTGCAAAAGTTCAGCCCTCCAGGATCTGCTTTACTAGCATGAAGTTGTATTGGGATGGGAATTATCTGAGTAGAGCAAGTTTTTAGAGCAGAGCATCTGTACAAAACCCCTTTCAAATAGAGATTTTTACATTTCCGCTGGCTAGCAGAATACTTTCTCCTAATACGTCTCTATTTTTTTTCTTATCACAGAATAACAGCGTGGAGGCAAAAGACATGTTGTTAAAGGGTGCAAATTCCTGACTTATMCAGTGAGCAAATGTTTCTCAGGCTCGCCTCTAAGGATATTTACTGTGAAATCACTGGAGTGCAACACAGAATGACTAACATCATGTCCTCTAAAAAGAGTGTTTACAGCAGCCAAACATTCACTTTGGAGTTTAGAACTCTTAATTCCCTTACTAGTGCTAAAGGAATGAGAGTAAAAGTAGTGTAGGAGAAGTTTATTGTGACTCTGTTCACGAAGGCCAAACTTGAAGGTGCAGAGTTCATCCTGCACCTAAATCAAAGATAAAGCTTGAAACCACAAGACCTCCCTCCTTTGCCAGTTCCTCTCACTTTCTCCCAGCAAAAACGGATGACTGCTACTTCAGTCAAAAGTCCCTCAAAAAAGACTGGTTGCAGCTAGATTAACAAGTGTAAGTGTAATCAGATTCATGGCAAAAAAATTAACTCATCTTTCAGTATAACAATTACACTTATCAGCTTTGGAAGAAAGCATTCTCCTTCCCCACACTCCAATGGTTTCTCTCTTTGGGCTGGGACTCCACCTAAAATAATCCCCTGGACAACATGCCCTTCAGTTAGTTAACTGCCAGAACTTGCATGCTGTTTTCTCACAGACTGGTCCACCCATCCTGTCCCCTTTAGCAGATGTAGACACTAATTTTAAAGATTTTTTTTAAGCAAAAGGTTAAAAATTGACTTCCAAATTTTTTTGATGAATAGGGAGGATCACATTTGTAGCAGTTATCTTCAAGTGACTGAAAAATGTCTTCCCTGGGACTTAGTTACCAGAAATCCAAGTGGCCTGGCAGAGGCTGCAGCTGTCGTACTCTCAATTATTTCCCATCTTATCTCCCTGGTTATAACTGTGTGGCTGCAGCAAAATCAAGTCTGAATAACAATAGGATGTGCAATGGGAGCATCTGACTCCTTGTGTCGAGTGTGAAGAGAACCAGAGCCCCTGTAAACCTCCCAACAGTCTGGGGCAAGGTTAAGGATGGAGGGAGGCGCTTAGGGAAAATTATGCCCTTCTCCCTGACCCCTCTATTTACAGCAAGTTGGAAAAAAGATTGTTCAGCTTGCTCCTGATTAGGTGAACTCTCGTTAAGAAGAAAAATATGACACTTATGTCCATGGCAGATATTGAAGGCTTCCTGTGTACATGTCTTTGAGACAAGGATTGTTAAATACCCATTTATGAGGTCACTATGATTGTTTGTTTTTCCTTTGTGAATAAAGTTGTATCACAGTGTTTTTAACGGCTCAGTTAAAATCAGTATGAGTAAGGTCAGGTTTTTTCCTTTGAGAAATTATATTTTGAAACGATGTTTTTCTGCTTCCCTTCTGATTTTATGATCTTAATTTATTTTTGTGCTAGTTTGTCCAACTGTTTTCTAAGTATCAGTTATATTTTAAATTTTTAAAAAAAGATTTTAATTGAAAATGCTTTTGAAATATTCAGGTAGTCATTAAACAAAAACTTGACGCCTAATTAACTTCATTATGAGGAAAACATGCTTTCAGACATAAATGGACTTAGTCTGTGTTCACGGCCAAAGCTCTTCCCCCCCCCTCCCCGAATAGAAATTCCACAGTTATAAAAAGCTCAGATGTTTTGTCTAGGCCTACTTTCCCTTCAGGATTTTTTAAAAAATAGTATCCTTTAGTTGTATGAGATATGTCTCCACAGTGCAACCCTGAGGAGCTTGATGTGGAAGTGGGTGGTGTTAGTGATACACATTCGCGGTGTTCATTAGCCCAGTGACAAATACAGCACATTACCTGGGAAAGATGCACTGATAAAAGCAGTTACGTCACTCTGATACCCCTAAACAGCACTCACTTGGGTTCCCATATTTGAAAAATTTGTCCTGGATGTACACAGAGAGACACATACATATAAACATATATATATATATATATATATATATATATATACTTAGAAACGTATCTATAAATATATATATTTTAGTTACAATTCCATTGATTTATTTAAAGTTAAAATAAGTTTTATCATGACTGAAACCGAAATCACCTTTCTTTCACTCTGACAAAAAAAAAAGGAAATACATTTACCCCAGATATGGCSTTTGCCATACAGCAATACTTATGTAACCATTCACATGAATTTAATATCTTAGAGCACTTTCATGAATTTCAAGTAAAATATTCTATCTACAGAAGCACAAAATATATAAACAGACAAATGAAAACAAAGTAAAAGCAGTTTTTGTAATAAAATTTATCCTGAATTTTACTTCAAATTTCTAAAACTGAAAGTTTTGAAATGATCTTACAAATGCTCAACATACTTTCACGCATGCAGCTAAAGTTCAAAATACTCCAAATCCACCTCTGATCAGTGCTTGAACTCACTTACCCGGCTGCTGGCCACTTTGTCATCCTTCAGTGGAACATTTTCAATATTCCTCTTGCAATAGGTAATCTAATTAAGATGTATAACATAGCAGCCAGGACCATATCATTGCTCTATGTAAATATATATCCTCATTTCCAGGGGTGCTGAGATCTCATCATGCTTCTAATGGGATCATTTTTTCTATTAAATTATATTAGTCTTATATTATCTCCTATCTCATTGCTTAAGAGCCACATTCCCTGACACAGCAGTGTGCATGCTGTTTGCTGCTGGTTCCCTGGAGTATCGTTGTGAACTAAATGTGAGCATTATACTTTTAACAGAATACACTTATCAGTATGAATTTTTAATTGGTGGTAAAGAAGAACTGTTTTAATTTAACTAAGATTTTGGATATCTCTGTGAAGATTCTTCAATGTAAAATAAAATCCCTGTTTCCAGAAATCCTTAACTTTGTGTCTAATTAATATCTGAATCAGTCAGATTTCATCAACCAGCTCTGTACAGCAGCCAGTAAATTAGCAAGGCCAAATCTGGTTCAGATGACTCATTTTTGGAAGTTTCATCCAAAGTTGTTACGAGAAAGACAAAATCATCAGCTGCAATGTAGACAAAGCTGAAGATTTAAACAATAAAAGTTGGGAACACGCCTGGATGTAAGTAATGACAAGCATTCTTGGGAAAAGCAAATTTTTTCCTAAATGGCCAGATGAATGTCGAGAGCCAACAAAATGCAGGCTTATAGATTAGCGCTTGCAGTGGGTAGCAAGCTGCTGCTCTGCATGGAGAGGAAGGGTAAAAACATGTGTATGTGAATTCAAGCAATTCTGTTCCGGATGGAGGATAACTAGAAACTCACTGGGATGAGCTACCTCGTAAAACAAAGACCTTTACAAAGTAATTTTTTATGTGAGATTTCCAGCCCAGGGACCAAGATGAGAATTTGTTGTGAACGCATCCATCTGGTGCAGAACGGAGCAAGTGTGTGACAGTTCTGCAGCAGAGCAGATTATATTTTGGCTGACTGACATCATGGTAATGAGAAATTTCTGAAGATCCAATGTGTACTTATATCAACTGGCAAAAAAACCCCAAACCTTTGGCAGTGGAATGGATCTTTTAGGCCTTTGGGTTCACCCTTCAAATTCAATGTCAAGGAAAAAAAATGAGCTTGATCTTTCACAGCTGTCTAGCAGCTGAGTTTTTGGTTGAGGCAGAGCATAGGCTAGATAAGCTAGTAAAGCTCAGTATGGTCACTATTCTCCTGTGGGAAAGACCACAAAGTTGTTGTGGGTTATAGAGATGGTTCATAATTCTGATTTTGCCCATTTAAGCTCTCTGACATATTTAAATTGAAGTGCCTTATCAGCAGGTGCATTTCCTAATATTTCTATCTAAAAATGGTATAGTCTGTTTTCATACCACTCATAATGAATRCAGTCTATTATAAGAATCATGATGGATTATCCTTGCTGAATACAAAGTGATTTTCCCTGAGCTTATTCACATTGATTAGATCTGGTGTTAGCAAAAGACCCGAATCTCACACTGGAGACTTTTCACTGTGGACATCCTCTAATATTTAATTTCTTATGTGCCCAGTCCCACGCAGGTTTAATTTCTGATTTTAAGGATTTTAGCTTCTATTTCCTCATTTGCAACAGCAATGATGGGCTCCACCGATTTATGTTATCACTGGGACACCTCATGCTAGCAGACACTGAGGTGTCACTGCACAGGTGTGAATTCTGCCATGAATTTTTCACTGCCACTCATAACTGCTCTAAAAAGCCATTGACCAAGAACTGAATCATAGAAACATAGAATCCTAGAATTGTAGCACCTACCAGGTTTGAGGCAGCCCTTATAAATATCCCTATCCCAATGGCACTAAGCAACAGTGCAATGACACGAGTCCTGTATTGAATAACTTCTAGTTCATTGCACCATCAAAATAAGCTCCCTTTCTGTGCTAAAGAACAGGCAGCGAAATAATTGTATGAATTAGAAGAAATAAGTACAATTTGGCTCAGAACAAAGTTAATGAAAATTTTTTTTTCATGTCTAATCCTCTCACTGTATGTCAAGGAGATTTCTTAGCATAGTTTAACCTGGGGCAAATGGTTAGCCATAAGTCAGCAAGGGTAGGCAGTGGAAAATATTTAATGTTTCAATATCATGAAAATATTTCAATGATTCAGATCATGAAAATATTTCAATGATTCAGAGCTAGGCCCTTGCAAAAGCAGAAAGCAAGTTCCCATTTTTAGACCTGGCTTGATCGTTCACTCTGGGGAAATTGGAAAACAAACCCATGGCTAGATCCTGATCTCAGTTCCAGAGATGTACCTGGATAGCTCTATTACTGTGGAAGTGAYCTGTTGTGACTCTGATGAGGTATTAATACAGATTTATGCAATTCTCCATCACAGTGATTAAAATTGAAATCTGCCCCATATTTAAGCAAATACAGATCCTCTCAGCAGCCAAAGTTACATGACACTGAAAAATAAGGATACACAAATATGACATTTTCCTTATTTCATGAGTGAAAATCCATTCTCATAGTTTCCTCTGCTGGAATATTTATTTTCCGCCATTCTTTATTGCCAGCAATTCTAAAATAATGGTACATACCATTAACCAGAAAGAATAAAATGGTGTCAAAGAGTAGCAACCATTGGTTTTAGCYAGCAACTCACAACATACATAAACATGTGGAGTAGACAGACAATTTGACAGAGTAAACCTGTCCACATGGACACATCAGTAATTTAATACATGTATTTGTGGCTATCAAAAGCACTTTTTAATGGCACGGTAAAAAATAATTTGGTTGAAAGGAAAAGAGGAATCCAAACTCTCAGAAGAAGCAATTATATGAAAATTTGTATTGTAAGTGCTTAATAAGCCATTTTTCACTCACAGGGAATCCCATTGCACTACTCTGACTCATAAACACTCAGCAAACACAGGATATGATATAGAGCTTTATCTCACCAAGTGGCTTCCAGTATGTGTCTGGAATTTTTTTTCCCTTCAATCATTATATGGGTTTTTAATAGTGAGCAACCTATGTTTTAAAGGTAAGGAACACCAAAGGTATATTTTACTGCAATGAACAATTAGGAATTCCAAACACTTTTTCTCATCAATCAAAACATTCTCGTTTTCGAAAAAAAAAAAAAAGAAAGACCCACGTCTAGCTAAATAGTCTTTTCACCTGGGGCTCATTAGTGCTGCAATTATTTCTCTCTCCTGTTTCTAACTAATGCACTGCTGGGAGTCCAGACCAGGTGCTCCTTTCAGTGCTGTCTGCTCCCAGCAACTCTATCTGAGAATGCCATGTCTACCCACACCAGGCTAATGTAACCTTTGGCTCTGCCCMGTTAAGTTAGAGCACCCTCCAACTCCACATCAGCAAATGGAATCATTAGCAAGTAGCAAGCCAGCAATACTTGGGCGATTCAGTTACATTTTGAGAGGGTTTATGCTTTGTTTTGTTTTGTGGAAACTGGTCGCATCAACAGGTTATAGATTTCTAAAGGGTKTGTTAGAAAAGTTAATAATTATTTATATTCTTTCCTTTTTTTTCTGTGGTAGACTGGTTTTATTTAGAAAAACCAACCAAACAAAACACCATTTACATGATTTGGAAATGAAAATCGACCAATTCCCATGCTTTAGCCCATGAGCATTAATCTGAAGTAGTGCTATTTGACTAAAACTACAAATAACCCTGTGGGTTTCAAAGTAATTAACTAAACATAACATGTAATAGAGGAGTATTTTTGTAACCATCAGGGAATCTGATGCCCTGAAACGGAGAAATTTTTTTTTTAATTTATTCATTCGTACATATAATTTCAAATAGCACAGAATCATTWAAAAAATTCTAGTTTTTTAGTCTATTACATTTTGACTTAAAGGTAAAATTCTATTGATTTCTGAATGTCAATCAAATAAGAAACGAAGTTTATAGAGTCTTCCTGGTTCTGTCTTCATTCACAGTAGAAATACTCTGAGGGACAACTAAAAGCAGGGAATGGTTATTTCAGAAGGGACTCACAGACCATTTACAGACTATGAGCTCCAGTAGATGCTGTTTCTTGAAGTTTCCACTAGTGTATTGTATCACAAAGACATGCTCGTGTTCAAACTGTGCTGTACATCACCGTTACAGCTACAAGTTTAGTTCCAGATGCTCCTTCGTGTTTCACTTCTCACCAGTGCATGAAGGTGCTCCAAACTGCTTAGAACTTAGAGATAAAAAAGCTCATGGTTGATTTATCATTGGGAGCTGCAAAAATAGACAGACAAATAGTTGGGCAGTCTACTAGTGTATGAGCCATAGCATCTACTTTAAGATCTAAAACAGGTAGGAAATTAGATGAGGAGAGAAAACCCTGTCAAACACTAACATAGGCTGATCCCATATCTTACCTTCTCATTGGTTCTGCTGCTTTCCATGTTCAACATGTTTAAAATATCTACACAGAGATTCCGTGGAATAATAGGATGCTTTGAACAAAATTCAATGGGGAATAYGTTATTAGGAAAAGATTCTCTTTTACCTATTGTTTTCTGAAGTATGATGAAGACAATAATTTACCCTTATATTCTTGTAGTCATTTGGGATTGCATGAAAAATTCCACAACAGACCTTCCTTATTTAACAATTAAGAATCAGGATCATGTCACAGTCATCWTTCAGTTTGCACCCCACTAGGAATGAGCTAACTGTTTCACTGTTGTTATTTTTCCCTAATATTATTTTTAAATACATCAAATAAAAGTCCAGTGAACTCTGATGAAATATTTTGTAACAACAATGTTAAAAATTTTACCTAGAAGGGCAYAAAATAGTGTTTAATTTGAGATGATGAATCAGTTTTCAGAAAGAAAGAGACATACTTTCACTATCATAGACAAACATCAAACTTAGRTCAACTATTTTAAGTAGCAAGTTCAGATTTTTGGCTTGGTAACCATGCTTGGCAGCCCTCTACAATGCCATGTCTTCTGTATTGGATCTATCTGATAAGAGATATTGCAGGGCCACACAAATTATCATAATTGTTGAAATATGAAATGCAAAAGATACAAAAGGAAGAAAGAATGCTTCAGGTATCTCTAGTTTTATGTTGGATTTTGGATGCCTATAGAAGATTTATGTATRTATAAATAATGTATACAGATATATTGCCATGATCCAACCCTAATAAAGAATCTGGTAGAGGCAACATAAGAGATACTGACAGTAATCTATAAATGAAAAGTGATGCCAGAGTATTAGGTTTAAGAGTAAAAATGACCGTGAGTTGCATGTCTTTGTGTAGATTTAAATCCAGCTGTGTACCTAAATGGGGCAGAAAATTTCCCTTCAGGATATGTATCAAATCAAAATCACCTGAGTGGCAAAATCCTTTCAGCTTGGAGCAGTTCAGATTCAGACCTGGATTCCAGCTTTACAGACAGAGCTCCCTACTTGACTTACATTTTGATTTGCTTAGCTTTTGTGGATTTAAATTGAATCACATACTTCCTGTTCTTTCATAAAAACTAACTTCTTAATGTGTTTCTTGACCTGCTAATCTGACTAGGACTAGGTGCCCAAGAAACACTTCTAAAAGGGTTGCTCTAAATTTAATTGTTAATTTCATCATGGTATTGCTCATTTTGTCTTCATGTTGCCTATCAGGTCTCAGTCATAACATACACCACTTGTTATGCAAAGATCCTGCAAATGRTTTATGAAACTCAGCATGTGTTTTATTTAGGGGCAAAATCGCAGCAGGGACAGATTCCATGCCCGTGTGTGACCCTCTCTTAGCTCGCCTACTTGCTGCCTCACAATAAATGACGTATGTGCAACTCCAAACATTTCTGTGCTTTTACAAAGTATTTGGAGCATTTATGTGCAGGATAATGAGACCCCTGGGTACATTTTAGAATTGATGTTTGTAAATTTTCAGAATTTCATCTCAGGTGACTGTCATAAAAAACACAACAAARTTTATATTGTCTTAATGAAACGTGCATGAATGAGCAAACTAAAAAGCTGCCAAGAAAAAATGGTGGTGTTTGATGCATTAGAAACTACAACCACAAATTGTTAGCATTTTTAACCACACAATTTCCCGTGCAGCAGGGCTGAAAATGGACATTAATATTCAGAAATATACCAAAAGCTAGTAGACTTGGACTCCTGCCACACTGCAGTTATTAAAGTTTAATATGTAAGGAAAGTACTGAAAAGGATCTAAATTACTCGGCTGTGCATGGCCAGAGATTTTATCCTGTACTGAGCAGAACTAGCACTAGTCCCTTTCAATCAGTGGGACTAATTGACCGAGTAAACTGATYCCCAAGATGGATACTGGTACCTGCAGACAACAAAAAGTCAAACACAGGGAGATTAGAGGTCCCTGGAATCTGTGGAAAGATGCTGAGTAGCTGTTATGTCTTTTTCAGTTGGTCAGAGCATAGTGCTAATAATGCCAAGGTTGCTGATCCCCCATCCAGGCCMTTCACTTAAGAATGGGACTCAATGATCCTTGTGGGTCCCTTCCAGCTCACAATATTCTGTGATTCTGTGTGATTCTGTGATCTTTCCAGAGAACTTCTGAATGACAYAAAGCAGGTGAACTTGGTTGTCTCCTGATATGGAGTGTCAACACACAACAGCCTCTCTGCTGAAAGTACTGTTGAATCTGGGTATAACTGGTCCTGAATAAGGAATATAACTAGTGAGGTGGGAAAGGCCTCTTTACTGCGTGTACAGTGCTGAGCAGGAGTGGGAGGCTGGGCTGGATCCCTCGAGTCTGCCCAGCTTGGAGGCTGTCCCAGCCATTCCTGCTCAAGTATGATGAAGACAGCATCAAGCAGAGAAGTGAGCCTGCCGTCCCTCCCGTAAAGGCCAAATGCTGCCCACTGTACAGACAGATAAGATTGGCAGTGGTAGGCAGTTGCAAGCATGCTCACAAAACCCATAGTGATTGGTCCCCCAATATGGGCCCAAAATATTCCTCAACATCAGCAGGAACAAGCCTAAATTTGGCTGATGAATTAGTAAAGTCAGGCATGAGAAATGTCAATCTTTACCCAGTTACACTACTAGARAATAGAAATAACTCTCAATTTATATCAGTCCAAGTGAAAGAACAGGCTGTCCCAAGATAACAAGAGAAGATAATGTGAAAAGTGAAGCAACCCGGAAACCCTATGCTTACATCATATCTACTGAACCAATAGCTCACCACTATCATAAGGTGTCACCCAAGGGCAGAGAAAAATAAGCTGCTGTGTTCTCSCCGGCAGTTCTGGGAAAGTTGTGCAGAACCTGTACCAGTTTTGTTCACTCACCACACAGGTGTGGCTTGGAGCAGTGAAAGAATGCTGTAAGAAAGGGAACACTAACCAGAAATCAGGCTGGGCTTGACAGATGCAAGGGAAGTGCAGCACTGGCGAGATTAATAAGTTGCTTTCTGGAAGAAGAGTTTCTGAGTGTTTGTCCAGGAAATCATGACACCCAAAGGAGTGAACAAATAATATGAAAGAAAGTAAATGAGCTATATTCTTATCTTCTTAGAGCTCTCAATGTGTTGTGTATTCTCTCTGGTCTTTGATAGCAGAAATTGGAGGGCAGCCCACTTTAATAGTGCTAGTGGGACTTCATATAAAAGAGAAAGACCTCACATGCTATAGATACAACCAAAAAATGTGTGTTACAGCACATGAATTGTTGTGCAAGTAATTCTGTTCATCTGGGCTAAGTTCATCCTGCAACTATAAACCAAATCAAATCCTAAGGCAGTAAAGCAGCAGGGTGGGGGAATGGCTTTCTACTGGAGTAAATTTATGCAGAAATTTCTGTGAAGCAGGACAAAGACTTTAGGAGAATGAAAATTTCTGTCCTTAAAAGCACATGTGCAGGCACAGCAAATATGATTTAAATGAAGTATTGGATGTAAACTTTGTGTGTGTAGACTAAACTAGCTTTCAGAAATCTTATTTGCCTTTATAGACTTGTAGAACCATTTAGATTGGAAAAGACATTTAGATSAATGAGTCTATGCACATCTAAGGAATGTTTTGAGATATTAATAAAACTGATGTTTTCCCATAAACTGCTTATCTTGGACATCTCTGTTTTCCTCCTCATTCCCAAAAGAATGTCTAGAAATAAGCTGTAGGACTTGATGCTATAGGGTCGTAATTTTCAAAGGATGGATACAAGGTTCCTAAAACCATTGCTCATGTGGGTAAATAGGGCCTCACTTGAAGTAAATTGCTGCTCAGCATGGGTAAGCACGCCTAGTTTGGTTTGGGCCAGCAAGAACACAGAGTAGTGACAGAAAGTAAGGTTGGGAAGACTGCTCACCCTCTCCAAGTGGCRGGGAGAAAAAGTCTGAGACTTGCAGTCGCAGTAGCTGTCAGATAGAATCACAAATATATATCCCACAAGATCAGTTTCCTACTGCTGCAGGGGCAGATGCTTCTGGGGGCTGATTCCTTCCAGTCAGCGTCTCCCTGGCTGGCATGTGAGTGCCAGGAGCGTGCTGTCTGGATGGCAATATATCCAGGAATGCTGTTGAGTACACTACCTCATTAGACTCAGCGATTCACAGATACTCTGTTTTCAAGCTGTCCCCACTTTGCGATGTTGGGAAGCAGTCTGTAGGTTTTGTATAAACTCCAATTTACCTCTGTCGACAATCATGTATATTCATGATTCATTAACATAGAGTTCCTGCTATTGATGTGTTAGGCAGGGGAAGAAATGGGAAAGAAGGCTTCCCTAAGATGGTAAAAGTCAACATTTTAAGGCGATCTTTATTTGTCTTTACATACCAAATCCATCAAGTTTACAAAACTGCTGTTATGTTTTATAGAGTTTCAGAATATAAATCTCTTAAAAATATGGGATTTCAAAGGATCTGGAGAGAGCTGGGACCAAAGGTCTCAGCTCTGTTAATTTCAACGATTTTTTTTTCTTCTRAACAGCTTAATTATTTTTGAGCTTCACAAACAAATTTTAAGATCCATTTAAATTTGACTAAATTTGACATAAAGAATTCATCTTGAGAAGTTATAGATGCATCAGTTTAAGGATTTATGCTGGTGTGTGAAATAGACCTGGACAATCGAACCAAAATTGCTCCACGACACAGGAAGTTTAGAAGTTTACTTGCTTTTTATCAGAATCAGTTCAAAATTTAATTTGCATTATAATTATGGTTATTGTAATATTTCACAAAGTCTAAAATACTAAAATAAAAGAAATATGAGATAAAACAAATTGCTGAAGAGATTTTTTAAAATTATTTGTAAATGCTTTGATCTTTTAGRTTTGTAAGTTAGCATAAATAAGCACTGTTCCTCTCTTTTTATTTAAGCATATAGCTTGTCTTTCAGTGAAGTAAGGTAAATGTTTCTCTGTTTTTAGCTGAGTAGTGATTTTTCCTTTAAAAATTCAATTTGTCCTTACCAATTATTAGCAACATCTTTAAATGGAGTTCTGCTAATTAATCAAAAACTACTTGTGAGCTCAGACAAGCCAGCCCCAACTGACCTTGAAAGTATATGAAAGCACAGAAGTAAAACCAAGAATTTCTTGGCCAAAGAAAACATCTTTATTCTTTTAATAGGCACGGAGGAAAAAAGGCTGCTTAGTGCAAAGAACTCCATACAGCTGAGCTCTTTTGCAGTTTAAGATGGAGCAAAGGAGTCCACAGAAAAGAAGCATTTTAAAAAGTATTCAGGCTATCACTGAAGTTAGTGGTAAAATTTCCTTTTATTTCTGAAAACAGAAGCTCTAACAGAGCTGTGTGGATGCAAGGTTCTAAAAAGCAGAAGAGTGAGGGCATCCCAGCCAGGCTCTTGGCCAGAGTCACCACTCCCTTTGTGACGTGCCAGATCAGACACTACCTACCTGTGGAACAAATGGGCAAGATCAGAAAAGAAACTATACCTGGCCCAGATTTCACACACCCAGTTTAACTTTTATCATTTATCGCCTTTCATTTTTCTGCCAGCATTTTCTCAAGGAGACAGGAACACATTCCTTACTCAGAACTATCTATGGCCACGACTGAACTTTTAATTTTCAAATAACTGCAAATCATTCTAGTACAAAAACAATTTTTGAAGAAAGGCAGTCATTTTAAAATAAAATTTTGTTAAGAAAAGAAATGAGCCACTTTCTTTAAAACTTGAAAAAGTTGCATTTTCTGACTGAGAATATACARTACATATTTTATTTGTCTATTTTTTTGTCTTTTTGAAGGAATTTGCTAAAGACTCCAGACATATTGAATGAACTGTAAGTTCTGTAAGTCCATGCTCCTCATATTTTTCCCACTCTCACTGTATCAGCATCTAAAAACAACGAACAAGACTTTGCAATGGATCAGAAGAATAGATTTCTAAACATTATGTTTTCCTTTTCTTTTTTAAGCCTCCTTTTTATACAGAAATTGGCTGTCTAGGCTTGAAATTATTGCCTGTTTAAAAATTATTTACTGTTATGCAAACAGTCACGTGGCTTCCTCAGACTTAATTTAGAATATTTATCCCCAAACAATCCAGGACCCTAAATTTAAGGATAATTTGAGGCTGTTTGTTTCCCTGAGGAATGTGCTCTGCAGATACAGCAGCAACTGTGCACTAAAATGGCAGCAGTGCCACAAGTTCACTTGTGTGCCAGACTTTCTCTGGAACTGCAACACAGCAGCAAGCTGTTGCACATAGTCCAGTGTATTGTAGTGGTCAGGGTAAGGCAGTACTATGCTCACYATGAAAATGTAGGTAAAAAAAAATACTTCTAATTTACTTATGACCCAAACACTCATTAAATAATTTATCTGGATGACTCTGAGTGTTTTAAACCAAGCTCTTCAGTCTCAGTGTTTCTTCTCAAACAGCCCTTTAGAGTGCTATACTGTCAATGGCATAAATAAAATTCTTTTGCTGCAATTTTTAGCTCTCTTCACTTTTTCACTTCTGATGTGGGTTAAAGCCTGCAGTCACAATTCTGATAGCTTGAAGACATTTGATCCTACAGCATTTATATGTTATTTGCTTTGTTTACCCAAGGGAAAATTAAGTGCTGTGCCTCAGAACAGTGAGATCCGTAATACACTGATCCCTTTGGTGATCTCTGACAGATGTTAATCTTTGTGAAAAAAAATGGAAAGCTACATCACTGACTTGGGAAGCCAGTTTTGAAAACTGCCTGTCTTTGCAGGTGCACGTCTAATTGTTTGTCATGAAACAATGTTATACAAAGACAAGAACTTTTCTGATGAAATGACAATTTAACGTTATTTTAGTTAACAAAATATCTTTTATAATATGGAAAACTCATCTTCTGAAACAAGACGTTTCACCTGAACATGAGGAAGARCTTTACTGTAAGGGTGACTGAGCACTGGAGCAGGTAGCCCAGAGGRGTTGAGGAACCTCCTTCTGTGGAGATATTCAAAAGCYATCTGGACACAACCCTGAGTAAYGTGCTCTAGGGGACACTGCTTGAGCAGGGGGGTTGGAATAGATGACTTCCAGTGGTCCCTTCCAATCTTACCCATTCTGTGGTTCTGTGAATCTGTGATTTTGTCTTTCATTCTCCTCATTCTCACCCTCCTTGAGTAACCTTGTGAGGCACATCTAGGGATATACAGTTTGCTTGCTTTAAAAAATACACTTTTTTGAAAAGAACCACAGATAATTTCTTGCCTCTCAGATTTAGGAAAGGCAGGTTTCTTTACATAGGAGTAGGACATAAGTATGCTGACACAAAGCTTCTCTATAGCATTGTGCATGCTTGCCTTAAAGATTGCTAGGAAATAAGAATACCCAGTTTCATTAGAGGTAGGTCTTAAAAATATATTCAATATATTTCTGATATATCTTTAATCCTTTTTCACATACAAGAGTATGTCTAATATATATCTTAACGTTGTAAGTAAGTAATATTTCCTTCTTGCAATACTTTGTAGGCAGTAGGGAAAGGTTTTATGTCATTACTGTTTAATCTGAAGATAAAACTGAAGAGGTACTCTACGGAAACCTGAAGCCCCTTCCCTCTTAGGACTACATCTAATACATCACTCTGTCACAGGAATAAACTAAAAGCCTAGTTTTGCTAACTTCTGATGGACAGTGGGTTCCCATTGAATGTTTAAACTCCTCAACACTCTGCGGGTTAAAGCCCGGGAGAATCCAAGCCACCCTAAGGGAGTTTGGCAGAGTCTGTGGCAACCTCTTTTAAGTTGATTCATTGAATAATACAAAATATCAACCCCATAAAGCTGTTCTTGTATACTTGGTTAGGTGGCAACATGATATATTAATGCCCTGAATCATTACAGCAGAGGAGCAGAATAAGCATAAAGGATGCATTAAAATGTAAAGCCTTGACCTACTCATATTTAACATAGGAGAGCTTTTCTCTGGTATTAAGTTATGTGATCAAAATTCTATTGAAAAGATTGAGGTGATTTACACAGCATTGAACAAAAAATCCCTAGAAGTGTTATTATGGAATATTTGTTTCCAAAAAAGCGGAGAAGGGTAGAGGACCAAAACTCTCACCCCTACTTACACTGAATATGACAAGTGCTACAATCCCTGTCAATTTGAGACGGGACTTAACAGCAAAGAATTTCTGTTAAGAGGGGAAGAGATCTTTTTGAGGGTTTTCTCCTGGCATTTTAAAATTATGTAGCTACTTATAGGAAAGTCTATGAATGAATCTTCAGGCTGAGAAACTCCATGAGAAAATGAGATCAGAGCTTGACAAAAAGCTTTCATCAAAAACACATCAATAGGAAGCTCATCTTTTAAGAATGATATAAGACTTGAATCAAGGACAGAAAAAAAAAATATAATTTTTTAAAGGCAAAATATAACCTGAGTATTACAGTCCAGTTCTCTAGCTGAAATAGATTGATGTATCTTTCCTGGAATCAGTAGAACTATGTCAACTGAAAGCCAAAAACTTGGTATGGAAAAAAATGGGTGTAGAAAGAAAACTAGCATGGCAAAAAGCCTGTTTGTTTGTATGCATACTTAACATTCTCAATATTGGCCCATTAGTAGGAATCAACAGCTACTTTGAAGAAAGTATAGCTTTGCTCCCAAATACACAACTCAGGCTAGGCTTAGTTAGCCAAGCAGACACTTGAAGGCATTTCTTCTGTAAAAAGTACTGTAATTGCTTTCTCATATGGCAAATACAATTATGTATCTCACCGGTAGGGTGGATTATAAATGAGATCCGTGAACAATGACTTATATTTCAATAGATAGCAGCTGCGTTTCTGTAAGGAATGTTACAGGCTAAAGCCAAAAAAAAAAAAAAAGTCAGGTAAAGGGGAAAATATAAGTTCCCAATCCTGAGAAAAGAAAGAGCTAGACTTAAATTAGCTGCTCAGCTTGCTGTACCCAGCCCTATTCAAATATGCAAGAATGATTGATTTAAGAGAGTATGCAAAACTTCTCTCTCTCAGTAAGGCTACAGTTACTATTGAAACATGTGTGCCTTGTTTTAAACAATCTCCATGAAAGATGGGCACAAAATGCTCATTTGGGCTAAAATTATTTCACAGATTATGGAATTTACTGTGTCTTATTTATAAAAGTGGCTACCATCACAGATGTGAACTGTACAAATGGATAGAACTGATTGATTACTCCATAGATAAACTCATTTTACACATAATTAAGAAAAATTAACATTTGAAATATGGGAATAAGTACATAATCAATTCAGTTTCAAGCATAATAATAAAGTTGTTCTAGAAGCATGAGAAATGCAATTAAAAAGGTGTCCTAAGTAAAAAGTTTGTTATGAACACATTATTTTCTTCTTAGCTTTTTGTTTTCCTTTTACTATTAGACAGATCACCTTACATTAGCTATATACCATTGCTGCTCCAAAGAACATCAGCAAACAAAGTTCAAGACAGTCTGTGAGCACGGTAAGAGTATACTATGCTAGTCTCTGTCTTCACAAAAGCATGAAAAGCATAATATAGTGGTCTGTGACATAAATGCCAGCAAGAAGAGCCGGTCAGACTTCCATACACTGACATCTGGTTTGGAGCATGATCTAAGATTTAATCTATGTTAAAAAGAAAGTATGTTTCTTTTTAAATATTTTACCYAATTTAAAATAAATTTTTAAATTTAAAATCCTGACTCCATTGAAGTCAAGGGAGTTTAGCCATCATCCTTCAACTTCTGTTACTTAAGATTTTCCATAGCAGACTCCATATATGCCTATACTAACATATAATGAACATTTACATGGCAGTAGTGCCAAGATGTGCGAGCAGAAGTCAGAACCAATCTGTGCTCCATCTGCTATGAGAGACCATCCTAGCCTTGGAAATCTATATTTTCCATCTATTATCATCTACCTGGGCAGTTGAGACTGAGGTCATAATAGTAACAGAGGCAGCAGAGGGATTTGCTGAAGGTCATGCAATACTGCAAGTATCCTCTATYCCTTTTTGCTGCCACGGCTACTGTGTTGTTTTGCCCTGCATTTGAGGTTGTCCACAAAACATAATCTATTCCCAGAAGTAGATACTGTCTGACAAAGAGCTAGTAAATAGTGGTGAGCTTCAGAATTTTTCTTGCTCATTTTATTTTCTCTGTGATGTTCTAGGAGACTAGTTTTATCTGTAGTTGTGAGGTTGAAAAACAAGACAAGACAAAACAAAACAAAACAAAATAAAATTAAGTTCCCCAAATTTAATATCTCCCAAAGGSTCCTGTAGGCTGCATTGCTAGTTAAATTCACCTGACTTGGTTTGTCTGCTAGACAACATTTGTTTTTTTTGTTGTATGAAAAATCTATGAGCAGTGAAAGTAATTTCCACTCCTCACAAGTGATACTTAAAAAAGGACTGTTTGCCTGTGCTCCCAGGTACTAGAACCCTCTTAAACCCTCACATGCAAACTCYACAGTGAGTAGATCCGATCACACATTTGAAGGGTGGGACTTCCACCACCAAACAGAGGAGAGCAGGGGGAGTCTCCTGCTGTGCTGCTTCCCAAGTTCCATCCAGCCTCTTTAATCACTGCATCAGACCCTCCACTAGAAAATAAATTTAACTGCTCATTTGTGTAAGATTTATTGCACTAAAACAAAAAAACCCCACTTTCACTGAACCAATGTCAGAAGTGCTTTTTGCTTGAGCTTGGTTCTCTTCCTGTCTTTTCTCCTCACCCTTCTCTGAGAGGTATGTTATCTTCAAGTATATTACGGGATAAGTGTCACTCAACAGCTAGCCTTAGTCATGTAGCAATCTCCTCTTCTGAATTGCAACCAATTATGTCACCACTTCATCTGTTTAGCCAAACTGAGATGTGGGTGTCAGGGAGATGAGCTGCTGCCCTCACACCCTGCTCTGGCTGCAGCCCRTGAGCTGCATTGCCTTGGGCCCTCAGCAGGCTCCACAAAATTGTTTGCCCAAGATTGTGTTCTCCTCCCTCACAAGCCATTACCTGCATGTACATCACCTTTCAGACCCAGAGATCTTGTTTGGGTGACCCTCAGAATAGCTTTGGATATGTAACCTCACTGTGTCCTGCAGAGAGAAAAAATTGGCCAAGGTAAGAGAAAAAGTCTCACAAATATGATACATTTCTGTTAGCCTGCCAAACACAAGGAGAGAAACCCAGCAACTCCTGGACAGTGAAGTGATCAGTGTGGAATCGTACTCACGGTGTACAGCACAGGGATTCCTTTGAAGCATAGCCTCGCCCTGTGGTTGCTGAAAGGAGTAGTCTCCTAAGAGACTTATGTTGAAGAGAACATTAATGCTCCTAGCGAGAACACACCAGTTAAAAACTCAACTAAAAAAGACTGTCATTGTGAAAAATATAATGTGAAAAGTCACCTGTAAGTATCCTGAAAGATAAATGTCTTGTGAGAGTAAGTTTAAATACCATAAAACCTTGGCTCATGTACAGGAGAAGACTCACAGGGAAGGAGGAGGCTGCTCAGTATTCACATGAATACTGACAAGCCCAAGGACAAAACATTGACAAGATCACAACTAATGCTCRGTTGTGCAACCCCATGGGCTGTTTCTGTACATTTTTCTGCATGGTACAGATCTTTGTCTCAAAGCGTTTTGGGACATCACCTGCAAGTTGTAAACTGTAAGCAGTTTATCTGATGCCAAATCCAGAGCAAAATTCAAGCTTGCTCATTGTTTTTTGTGGCTGTGAAAGTTAAAACCTTCTTCTTCAGGACAATGGAAGGAAGAATACCTAAATTACGTGTGTATAGATATGCTGTAAGCATAGATCTGACCAGTTCTGGGTCATGAGCAAGGTGGTGTTCTTTGAAGAAATTGATGGCAGAAATGTTCATGTGGGAAACTGTGCTACACCATCCTCCCAAACCTTTTTGTTGCAGTGTTTGCCTACTGTTTGCTGGACTGTTGTGAATCCTAGACTGTATTTTATGTTTGTYTTATGGGCAAAAAAAAGAGCCTTGACTAAGGCAGTTCTTGTGTGTGGTCTGAAGCTGGTTATCACGAGTCAATCAGTCGCACTTTCATACACCTCCTCTGTAAGTCTCTGGAGTATGAAGAGAGTTATTTTTATACAAAACAACTGTATTTCCTTGTACCTCCATTAAACACAAACTGTGTCTCATATTTTCATCACAGGCATAGGCAAACCAGCATTCCCTGCAGCCCTGTGCAAATCATAGATTGTATATGATGGAAACTCTAATTTACGGGCATTTGTGAAATCAAGATGTATATCCCTACAAGTTTTTATGTACCTTATTTTCTCCATTTTTCAGCTAAGACCTTTGCTCAAACAATAAAATCATTGTCAATTGTATGGCAAGTAACACCTATGAAGTTTAGCTCTTCTGCAGGGGAAAGTGGTTTTGGAGTGAAAACTTTCTGAGGGAAACAACATGTAAAAGATTCAAGAAATCCCAGAAAATATTTTCAAGCAAACCTGCAGATATTCTCGAGAGTCTCTTAAAAATGACTAAGGAGGTGCTGCCTTCACTGAGTTCATAGAGCACTTTCAACTTCAGTTCTGTCTCCAACACAAGGTGAAAAGTCCTGTGATGTTAGCTACTACCCACATCTAATTTGAACCATTTCGCAAGGCCTCCAGTTCACTGTTTTAAAATCATACGTCTTAAAACTGCACAGCTGTTCACCTCTGATTGCCAGCTAGATAACAGCTATAAAATGCAAGCCATAAGACAAATATTTCTGCAGATTTGCTAAGTTATAGCCATCCAAAAATATTCCCTCTGCTGYCCAATATGCAAACACCCTTTCTACTGTTAGGTTTTACAACTGCCAAGGATGGAAGTTGTAAAGAATGTGATACCATTGTGCTATACCATAAACTGCTATTTCACTAGATTCCACAATTGCTTTGGGGAAATCTAGTGCAAAAAAAAAGCAGTTTATGTGGAAAAAAMCTAATTTATTAGAAATATCTTTCTTCTCAGATACAGTCAAATACATTATCATAAATAAGTTTTACAAATATGGTGCTCCGAGTACAGACCACCCCAACTAATGGCTGTGTGTAGAAACCTGGGGTTTGCCTGCACAATACTGCTTCTCCAGTTCTAACAGTGCTGCATTAATATGGTGTGAAAAACCTATATATAGAATGCTTTTGTTAAAATCAGATTATACTAATTCTATATGAAGTGCTTTAATGAAAAATGTTTAATGGCTGAAATACTATAAGACTGCAGTTAGAGTGCAGGTGCAAAAATGATATTCTACACTCCCTGGAGAGCAAACTTGTACATACTGTGAAATATCAATTAAAGTTTATAGTTGCCTGTACTGGTTAAATGTCTTTTTCATGGGAAATTTTCATCTTTTCTTATGAAGCACTCACTTGGGTTAAAATGTGTACTGAATTATGTGGGCATTTTGAGTTATTAAGGAATAGATTTGTTTTACAAGCAAGCTGTAAGCATTCTTTGCAGTTTTTATGAGGTCATCTACAYGACTTTTAAATGGTACTCTTGGCCAACCTCGATTCTCAGATCAGTTCATTAATTCACACAGCTGTCTCTAAAAACTACAAGAATAATATGTACTGGAGACTGGAAGAAAGAGGTGGATTTCCAGGCTGTATTTCAAAGAAGGGSCCTGCTGACATCATAAACTATGAGAGGGCAGCCTAAGCTGTTTCGTGAACAGCAGCAAGTTTGCAATTGAAATACAGCCTGCTTAATTAATTAATTAATTAAGAATATATGGAGAAAGGATGCAAAATTCACTTTCAAGTGAGCACACCTCCCAGAAAGTGTCAGCTGGGACATGTGCAATATTCAGCGTTGGCAGAGGTTGTCCCAATAAAATCTTATTCTATGGTATATGCTATGGTAGTCAGCTTGCTCACATGTTTCTGGATCCAAATGGGAAAGACCTGGCTTTAATTTCTGATTCTGCCACACTTCCTGGGTTGTTTTGGACAGGTGTCTGACCTCCCCGTGTTTCTGTTCCACATTTTTACATTTTTGAATAGTACATCTTCTTTTTTCATTTCTCACATTTTTTTAAATCTTGTTGACTAAAAAAGTTTTGTGCTGGGGTCTGCCTGCCAACAAAAGTTTATAAAATAGTTAATGCAAACTCTGGAGACCTCAAGATACTCTCGAAGAGCAAAGAAAATCTTAAGTATATTGAAACAAGAAAAACCTGTTAGGGGGATGTTTAAAAGAATSCAACCCAGGCTGACAAATTTGTATCAAAACTTTCTGAAAAGACCATGTGCTCCCTGTTTTTAATACGTGTCTCCATAGTCTGGGGGGGACCAAAAGTCATAATCTAAGAAATACTTGCAGCTAAGCAGGTACATTTTGGAAAAGGTACAATCCTCATGGAGATTAATTGAGAATGTGGTGACCGACACAGTGAGGATCCACCCCAAGATTTTACCTCTTCACCTTCATTGCAAGTAAAAAGTGGCACAAATGGTAAGCACAGAGGKATAAGGTGAGATACATTTATACTTGGCTTCATTTTTTTTTTAAGATATTTGAATTAAGTCAAACAAAATTGTTTAGAGGCATATTTGAGCTGAATCTCCTGCAGGTGATTAATGGATAATGTTTTAGAGTTCACTAAATCCTGTTTTCTGAATGTGCTCAAAATGAAAGCAGTCATTCTGCAGTGTTGGGTCCAGGTTTAAGCCCTTTAAGCCCTTTCCTTTCTTTGGCTTTAGGGTCAAACCATACTGAGAGCTGTTTGCAACTCACATTTTGCAGCCTGCATGACCAAGGTGGATGATCTGAGATACCCCAGCTTAGAAAACCTTCAGTAACCTCTGTTCCAGCTGCCAGCCTCAGAAGGCAACTCAAGACCTGCGTGTGCCCACCATCAGTGCTGCAAAATCAGTGAGACCTCCAAAGGTCTACTCAGGGAAACAGCATCAACAGGACCTTGCACTCATGCTGGCATATCCATTTGCAAAGTAAACATTTGGATTTCAGTCCCTGGGGTTCCTCTCTTTAGAGCCTTTCAGATCAGATTATCTGATTTCTATGGAAGGAACTGGAAAAGCACTGGCAGTGACACATTTATCTCCACTTTACCTGTAAATGTGTGGGACACAGATTATTTACCTTCCGTTTGCTCTCTGCCTGGCAGCAGAGACTGTAGTAGGAAGACATGACCGGTGGTGTGTGCTCACTCTGATCTTCCTCCACAGCAGACCCAGGAGCAGTTTTCCCAAGGAGGTGTGCCACGGCTATGCATTGTGATTACCGACAAACATCTGTCGTCATACTCAGCCTGACCCAGGACAAAACGTGGGGGCAGGAGACCAAGGAAGTCCAATCTGCAGTGGGAATGAAACTTTCCCTGGCACGTGGTGAGAATCATAATGAGGGATGCCATCAGCAACCTGCTGGTGCATTGTGAAGGCGCAATGAGTCCCTATCAGAGGCGCTGTCAACAAAGCACCACATGTGAGATGCTGGAAAATAAATATTGGCTACTCATCAAACTTACAGACTTTGAAAAAAGAATAGGTTCCTTCATTTAAAACATGATGCAGTTAAATAGCAATGAAGGAGAAACATGAGGGATGCTGGACAGAGAAGCAGAGTTACTATCCTAAGCCTCCAGGGCATGACTGTATTAACTCTGCTGAAGAGAAACATTGTAAGAAGATAGATAGCTGAGTCTCTATTACCACATCCTGTAAGGAACTTGCTCTGCACATTAAATCTATAGAGAGCCYGTAAATGACAATGTAACAATGGAAATCTCTGAAGATCAGATATAGCCTGCTTTTTAACTTACAGCAAGGAGGAATAGCATAAACCATCAACATTGACTAAAGCAAGGCCTGAAAAAAATGCAGGATATGTGCTCTGGGGAGTACCTATTCACATTTTTGTCAGACCTCAAGGGCTGGAAAGAGCACAGCTTTGGGGTCCCCCTAGCTACACCGCTGCAGGACCTTGGAAAAGGTGATGTTTTCCTGCAGAGGACATTCTTCCCTCCTGCTGCCTGTGCAAAATCCAGAACTGTGTAATTTGAATACCAGCCACCTATGGAGAATGTGTTATCTGAAGAACGCCTCCTCCTCTGAAGCAGCATGCTAAGGGCTGTCACTTGGGGTTTGGCCTGGTTTTGCGGTTTTATTCTCTTTATTAGTTAATTGCTGTCTTCTGAGCCTCTTCTGTAAGACAGGGTTTCTCAGTACCATTAGTAATATGCAATACATAGGCAGCCAGTCCCACGCTTTGCTTCAAGCATTACCTCTCAAACATCTCATTCACAGTATCTTTAGTTCACCAGTGAAAAACACTGTTCTTTCTCATAGTCCTGTTTGCCAGTTAGGAGTCAAGARGCAAGTCTTCAATGCATACCACCTCATGTAGGAAACAGAGAAGTTGTGGATATTCCATTCCTGGAAGTGGCAAAGGCCGGGCTGGAGGGGGCTTYGAGCAACCTGGTCTAACRGAAGGTGCCCCTACCGATGGCAGGAGGGTTGGAACTGATGATTGTTAAGGTTCCTTCCCACCCAAACCACTCTATGATTCTACGAACACAAAGAAAAGCTTGCAAAGGCCTCTCAAGTACTTATTTAGAGTCTATATATCTACCTTCAAATAGTGATATTTTAAATTGTATCTTTCATCCTCAAGTCTGCACAGGAGTTCATGACAAGTATATATATATCCAGATTGCCCTCAAAATATCTTCAGAAGTGTCTGGAAAGAGCTACAGCTTCTAGCCATGCCTCTGGAAACCTCATTACAGGCCCTGACTCCATCAGGACAAGCAGGCAGAACCTCCATCATCTTGGAGAGGGTGAAGAAAGCTGGACGGTACATGGATGATGACATTCCACACATTGCAAAATCTGTGCCTTGTGAGGATAAATGGTTTCCCCTTCCAGGACAAATCCCTTTTKCATTTGAAACTAGAATTGCTGCCATTGAATACACTGCAAATAAAAATAAAAAGCTAAACCCTGGGTACAGGGCTTCCTTAGTCCTTGACAGTGTTGGCATTTTGTGGAAAAGCAATCAAGCAGGTCATAAAATACTTTGTGCTTCAGTAGGCCATTTGTAACTGTGAAACATGGAAGGCTGTGACAGCACATGGGCATCCCCAGACACCCCTGGAAAAGACTAACCTTTGCTTCTTATGCTTCTCTACATTTTCTGCTGGGAAAGCACCTGATGCTTGAAAAAACCACAAAGATGCAATATCATTCACTGTTCAAGTCTTTACATGCATAACTACTTCATGCTCCAGGCCCCAGGTAACATTGGCTATGGTACAGTTAAAAGTTCTCTTTGTGGTCTTTGCTATATTTGGCTGGTAGGGGCCATTAAAAGGAAAGAATAACAGGGCTGCTAGTATTGCTCAGTTTGCCTGTTAGCTCAGCTTAACYGTTCACATTTAATGATACCTTTATTGTATAACTCTGACATACAGTGTTCAGTTSGCTAGCCTGACAGGTCACTTCTTGGACAGAAAATATACCTTTCCAAAGTCACATTCTTCCATGGATTATGATAGACTTGAATGTTTTGAGTGAATTCACAATGAAGATTGTTTTCCTTTTAGTTATCCCAAAAGAATTCCTTGTAAGTCCCCTGCACCTTAGAGCCTGCCACATATAGCAGCTGAGAAGATGGCACCATTTCCAGTATTACATTTTTTCAGCACCAGTGGCTTCCAGGAACATTTGAAAGTCACCTGCTCCAGCTTTCTGCCAGTTCCCTTCCAGACTCAGACTGCTTCAGTTATTCCATTTTTCTCACTTTTGTACTTCTAACACTGTGTAAAAAAGACATGACACGGAGTTTTGGCAAGGATCATCAGGGCTTTTCCTCCTTGGGTCATTTCCAGGACATASTCACATGATTTTAAATGATTTGCCCCTGCTCCAGGCATGAATTGGCCACTGCAAGAGCTGTGCTCCACAGATGCTTTTGCCCCTCTCTCCTCCTTAACAGGATTTCAGGTGATGGAGCAAAGCAGACAGTCCTTAGCTGTCGTAACTGCTCCTACACGATTTCCTCTTCTGCTGCTGCCTAGAAGTGAGCAGGAAAAGCAAATGGCAAACACTTCTTTTTTGTTTGCAACAGTTGTTCTAGTCTGCAGCTGTGTTTAATTAATTACCTTGGTAAGTGAGATGGATAGAAGAGCTTTTCAAAGCTGTTGAGAAGAGAGCTGTCTGCAAGCTAATTATACTGTTACAATAATCCCATGGCATTCCTCAGACTTTTCATCCTCTGACTGAATAACAGTTTAGCAAAATATCCAAGGATCACTTATAATTTTCAATAAACAGCAGGATACAGTGGTAAAGCAAAACAGGATCCAGCTAGGAACAACTAAAAGTTTTTCATCTTGCTCACAGACAAATCATAAAAGATCAAATCCCAGGCAAATACAAGGAGGATTTTCAAAATGTTTCCCCTCCTTTGCCCAAAGTATTTATTTAAGTTTGCTTTTTTGTGCTTTAGCTAGATGACATGAATTTATTTTAACAAAAATACTTAATACTTATCAGAACCACTTGTGAAAGTTCCTTGTAACTGCCAAGAGGGAAAAACAACCAGAATATCATGTAACATTTTTGCTCATTTTGAGAAGAAAAATATATATGTGAAAACTGAAATAGTAACACCACAGAGCCAAAAGAAAGATTTTTCAAGGACTTAATAGCATGGGTCTTTTTTTTTTTCTTTTTTTGCCAGAACATACTTTTTGTCAAACATCCTAGGTTACACCTGAAAAATTAGACTGGGGGGCAGAAGGGAAACATTAAGTACCTGGTGAATTGGGAGAACTGTAATAACAACATGACAAATTGGGTGGTTCTTCCATAAAATGCTGTAAGGCAGGTTTGTTCGTCTTTGCGTGTGTAACTCCACATTGCAAATTGCTCATGCAAGAGACACAACACACGAATCACATTGTGAAAAGTAAAGAATAAAAATGATAAAGATCTTCCCATCTGTGGCCACAGAAGTGGTTTTATTTCAATATGTTTATCTCTGCATAAGCCTCAGTGAGCTTTCAGTGCCYACAGCAGTTCTTAATACAGCTACTGATTATAAACACACTATGTCCTCAGGGGCATATTTCTCCTTCAAACACATCTGAAAAAAAAGAGTACATATGCAAGATGAGTAAAATCAGTGCCAGTCAATATCTAATGATACCCATCAGAGCCACTTCTACTGAGGGTCTTCTGTTTGCTGAGCTTCCATTCAGCCAAAAAACCGTGATGGGAGATGACGCTTAGTTAACATCAAGCTGTATCTCAGTTTAAACACCATGATTTTTAATCTTGCTACATACACAAAAATGTTAGCTCAGCATGTTCTTTTGAGCATGACAGGTCTAAATATTAATGGAAGTGTTAATTCAGCTTTCATGTGGACAGTCCAGCTGATACTGAAGTCTCAACATACTTTTTCAATAGACACATATTTGCAGAGCTGAGTATGCAACAGCTACTACTTTGACAATGCGCCAGTTGCGGACACCGTAGGTAGACAGTGGAAAAATATTTCACTTTTGTGGAATAAGCCTGTGTATGGGTAGTCAGAAAGGAGACATTAGTGTCATCGACAGACGGTCACTGCAGACACAATCAGGAGATTTCATTTGGCCGCCAACTATAGATACTTTTCTGCAATGGTTCAGAGCTCTACACACCTAGCAAAGACAGTATTTTTCCAAGCTAAATTTATGCCTGCCACTCTCATTTACAGCATGTCATTAATAATCTCACCAAAAGGGAGTATCCAAACACCAAGCATCCACAAAAATATCCTTAAAGCAGCTGTTGCGTTGCAACAGCTTAAAAATCCTGTTGTTGATTTTCTCAACCCGTTGAGTGAGAGACTGAGCTTGAGAGTATTGTTTTCCCTCTCTGCCCCTCACCTTTTTTCCAAACAAACAGGGCAGTGGTTTTTTTTTTGGGGGGGGGGGTGGTTCTCAGTTAGGATTATCAACACCTGAAGCCCTAGAGGTGTAGCTCCATCTCACCAGAATCACGTGTGCACATAGCCTGGCCCTATAGTGCACTCTGAAGGTGACTTACAGCGTCTCTTGATGGGCCCTAATGGAGGTAGCCTCTGCCTGGACAGACATGGACTTTCAGAGCTGCTTTGCATTTCTTGATCTCTTATTGATGATGCCAAAAGGGATGGAGTATGGGGGTGGAATGTTAAGCGTGCATCAGGTGATGTCATGTTTCTTTCTCTGGTATTTCTTTTGTAATTATATTTTCTTGGTTTATAACATGACCATATAACCCTCTCAAATGAGAAGACACCCGCAAAGTCAGAACCTGGAATTAAGTTCTTGTCATAATAACAGAAGCCTGGATCCAAGATGGGACCGGGTCTCAGYCCTCTATGGAGATGTGACCAGTTCTGTTTAGCTTGGTCAGGAAGGGAACTTGTCTCCAGCCAAGCCAAACAGCATCAATAATTCAACTAGAACAATAAAGCTTTAGGCTTTGTGTCATCTCCTTTAATTTAGTCCCTACAGAGTTTTCATGGACCTCTGTCTTTGSAGTTCTTAGCTAGAATAAGTATGTTTAGCAAACACAGACATCCACATAACAAAAACTTTCTTCATGGCTTCTTGTTAGCAGTACTTGCTTTTTTTGTGTATGTTTGTTTTTCAGTTAGGGGTTCCATTAATCCTACTGAGCACTTGAAAGATCAGCTTCTCACTTAAAGGGGAATAAATGCCGGTCTTTTGAGTTCTACTGTCTTCCATATTCTTCTGAATATGAAATAGAAAATGTCACCACCATCAAGTGCAGAGGGTATGATCACATCATGAATGTGAGAAGCATGGCACTCAGCCACATTTGAGGCAAAAAAATGTGTAATTTCCATTTGATATTTCCACTGCTAGTTACAGCTGAAGTCAACCAATGACTGTTTCAGACATTTTCTGCAGCATGTTGCATGACGTGGACTCCCCAGTGCCAGTGGGAATAAAGCAAAGGAATTCAAAGGATTCCAAGATGATATCAGATAGGCTSTCTCACATGGGATTTGCACACTGAGAACATTTCACAGTGCTCTGGATAGCAACAGACCCTTGCAGTAGTGCTGCAGTAGATCAGTTACAAATAATAACACTTCCCTCCATGCACTCAAAAATCCCGAAGGTGATGGAACAATAAGGGATGATAAAAATCAAACAAAATGGAGAATGGAGAGAGGAAGGAGAGGACAGCAGACTGGCATGTTTCTATAGTCACAGATGTACAGCGTCTGGTGATCCCATAAAGATGTAGAATACATGGAGTGTATTGTATTTTCTGTCACTTCTCTAGGGAATTTCCCATTTCAGTGAAATACCTTAATGCTGGAAACATTTCTCCCTGGAAAACTTTGTGCAAATCGTTCTGTGCCTCTGGCTCACAGTGGTGAACGAACAAGATAAGGGGGAATCGGGAGGTAATACATGGTCTCCCTCCCACCTGGCCTTGAGATAACTCCTTCAGAAGATAAAACTGTGAAGTGACCGCTGAAATGGACAACACAGCAAATATAAAGGCAGAAAATGTATTTCCCTAACAGCTCCACCACTGCTAATCGCACGTGACATTTATAAATGAACTGTATATAATACAGAAAGGCTTTGTTGATTTGATATGTAGCAGGGGGATTTCGGTTTTTCTATCTCACCGACATAGTTTATGGACCACTCGGCTTTCCATTACTGATTGCACAGCACTCCCGGTGCTGCAATGAAGTGCTTACATGGTAAGTTGATATTCAGGCAACGTTTGTAGTATAATTTAGCTTTCTTTTGGCAAAAATATCAGATGGAAAGCACAATAGGTTTCATCAGCATGTGACCAGTTAGCCTGCCACAGCTTGGGGCCTGCCAGCTGATGGTCGCTGTCCTGTGTTACGCAGGAGGACACTCACCACATGGAGGATCTGCCATGCCTTGGTGGTAATCACCTCTACAATAGGACTATGTTATTTTGATATGTGTGCTGTTGTTTAAACTCCTCTGTACTTGTATCAGAGAAGATCAATTGCAGAAAAATTGAAACTTGGGGCAACTACAGTGTAGAATTTATATTAATCTTAGATAATTGAAGTTATTTTAAAAGGCAGTCACCCTAAATTTCATATCTTATGAACAGCAATGATTTAATGTGAAGAAAGCACAATGTATTCTAATAAAATTTTATTTGGAAATGAAACTTAGATTCTAGTGGGATTTCGTAGATTGTACACATTTCAGAACTTGAATCATACATTTTTGAGCTGGAACTGAACAATGAAAAATCCTACAGTGCTATTAGGTAATTTTCTGTTTAATTTTGGCCAAAAAAACACTGCTTTTTGAAATGCATTCCCAAAATCTTTGTCTAATATATTTTTTAATTACTCACATGATGGAACTTCTGGCATTCTTCTTTAGACAATATTCCCAAATCTAATCAACCAATTAGTATCTTTTTCCTCGTATTTGAATGAAATTGGCTGCCCTTAAATATTTTCTTTGAAATTCCAAGTCAGTTCAAGATTTATATATATTGTAGTAACAAGACAAAAAACTATTCCTAGTAATGATTGTTATATGCGTAGTTTGTTGCAGTAGAAGTATCCTCTGTTCAAAAAAATCTGGTCCAAACATGAGATGTGCCCTGATGGACAGCGGAAGCCTTGCAGCATGGCGGCTGTCAAGGAGATTGGCATCTTGTCAAAGCCAGAGCACTTGAGGGTGAAATGAGGAACAAGCAAGAGGTCCACTAACTCAGTGAAATGTATTTGATCAGCTGTGCAAGATCTCTCTATCTCCTAACTCCTTCTAGATTCTCCTCCCCTGCAAGGTCAGGCACTCCAAGGAGCAATTTATAAACTCACAGCTCATATTCTGGTTGCAGTTCCAGAACTGACACAAAATTAAATCAATCTTGAGTGCAGTAGATACAAAAATTACCTTCCCAGTCCACTGAGCCCTTCAAGACTTCCAATAAATCTCCCAGCGGCAGCATTCCAGTGCTGGTTGCCTATCTTCCTTGACTTACAAAAAGACCTTGAAATGGAAACAGAAGGGTTTTCTTTGAAGTCATGTTTCATAGCACATAAAAGACATGCACAGAAGCAGCTGACTTAAGTGGTTTCCCCCTCTCATTTAAAGTATTTTCTGAAAAGTCTTAAATGGGACTTTTTAGTTAATCCCCAGAACTCTTAATTGCAGGGGCCACAGCACATGTGAAAGCAGGAGCTGATACTGACAAAGACTCCTTTTAAAAAAAGATGAAGGCAAAACACTTTAAAAATATATAGGCTAGAAGAAACATTGTTAGACTTCATCTAATTGCATTCCTCTCCTAAAAATTATAGCACTCCTCCCTAAAAAATATTAAACTTAAGCAGGTACATCCACTTCATCTTAAAATTGGCACAGAGTGCAAATGAAATATATCCCTGTGTAATTATTAAATTAAGCAAGCCATAATTATCTCTAGTAAGATTCCCTGGGCTTCAGTACAGATATGCTGAGCTTTAGAGCAATTCTTTCGCTTACACTCATGGAGCAGCAGGAATGGGTCTCGAGACTGGCTTTGGTCCTTCCAGAGCCCATTTTGCTGGTGTGTGACCTGGCACGGACTCCCTGTGCTATTACTGAGCTGAGCATGCCTGGGGAAGAAAAGGCTCGTCATGTTGGCTTGTTCCTCTTTCCCAAGAGCTCACAGAGCTTGAGGACTGGCAGGGCCACAGCCTTCATGGTCGCTGAATGGATGGGCCCGGGAAATGCCCCCACACTGAACCTTACCTGAGGATGATGTCAGTCAGGGGAGGAACAGCTCCCAGCAGAGGGAGGGTGACTGCCTCGACATGGGTGAGCATGGGGATCCAGAAAGTTGTCAGAGCCTTCATGAAGGTCACCCTATCCTTTCATAAAGGGCTGCTGTGGTTTCTTTGATGTCAGGCTTTCTGTTGCTTGAACCAGATTAAATACCACACAGAGGACATGGACACCAGCCCTGGCACCTCCCAAACTTTGGTCCTGATGCTGATGCAGGCTTTGGCCTGGGACCCACTTCTGTTTTAGGTGTAGAGCCCTCCAAACCTGTCTGTGTGCAAGTGGGCTCCAAGAGAAGCTCCCACGTGAGTGACCCATGAAGACTTCATTTTGTTTAAGGCTGCTTAAAGTGTTTTTGGAAAATTCTGTAAGGCAGCTCAAGTGAGTGAAAATGATTTGCTTAGGATGAATGTAACCACCAGTGCATTACTTCACATAATCTAAACAGAGTTTCAGGCACACTTCATCTATCATTCCCTGAAAGAGACAGGCTGAGTTAATGCTCTCTGACAAATATTATGTTTCTCAGGCAGCCCTGGTGCTGTCTTCCACGTTTCCTGACCTACTTTGATTAGATATATAAACAGCACGACTAAAACACAGGTTGGATTTTGCTGTTGGAAATGCAAGATAAGGATACCATAAACGCTCATCAATGCTCCAGCCCTCTCTGTAAGAGACACCCAGCACTCATGAGATTGGAGAGTCCTTCTCAGTGCTGTAAGATGAGTCACTTGGCTAATAACTATGATTTATAACAGCATTTTAATTGCTCCCTGGGCTCTCTGATGAAGACAAGAGAGGGCAGGGTGTCACACCTCCGGAGAATGTCCTGCAGGGTGGGGGGAGAGGGAAGAGCAGGGCTGATGTCCACCGGTGAATGAGCATCACTCAGAGGGCAGCTGGAGAGGCCCAGGAGGAAAGCAAGGAAGGGATGCCAGGCAGAGCCACCTGGCTCCTGGCAGCTGGTTTGCTAATGCTGACACTCTCCTCTGATCCTAACATGAATGTCAGAGACAGGACTTGGAGTTGGTAATGAAGAGGGAAAACTCCAACTCTTCCATGTTGCTTCTGCTACAAAAAGGAGTGTATCTAGCAAACCTCTTGGTGCCACAACTCTGTAGTGGATGTTTGAGTGGTTAAATTTGCCTTAAAAACACCCAAAGCCTCAAATGCATTTCTTCATTAGCTCTAAGTGGGCCCATAGCCACATCTCTGGGCATGTATACAAAGAGTAATCAGAAGAAAATTGGAACATTTCTTTCTAAACATGTAAACCTCCCACATCCATCAAACTGTGATTCCCCTAAAGTCAGTCCTCACTGCTCACTTTCCCAGAAAGAAGCATTACAGAGCAACTTGGAAGTCAGCAAACAATGTACAAGGCACACATCCTCACTATATTGCTAATCCAAAGGGCTCAGAGGTTAACTGAGAGCTGGCAGGAAGAACAAAAGAGAGTTTTCTCTATCTGCTTTCCCTGATACAATCATGCTAAAACATTGGCTGGAGCAGCAAAGGCTTAAGACAGCACTCCAGAGAGCTGGCCTTGTGCCCTATCTGCGAATCTTCACTCATTTTTTTGAGGAGGAGAGTACAAACTGAGCAAATCCACCTTCCTCAGGCTGTCCAGAGAGGCATCTTTCAGGCTGCTAAATTGTCACTTGTTATAGCCAAGCATACAATCCCTGTATCCTGATTAACTGAAACTCAGATTTCATTTTTCATTTTGCACAAGGAAGTAAGAGTCGAATCCTACTGTCTTGTCTATCAGATATCCAATTTACATTTCTACTGAATATTGAGAGGGGGAGAAGAGCATCCCAGGGTCAGTGGTATTGTCTTACATGAGTTATAGTAAGGGGGTCTTTTATTGCAATTGGTGAAATCTTTATATAAAGACAGCAAACTTTTTTTAATGGGAAAAAGGAGAAAAATAGCAAACACAAATTCTATTACTGCCAGGAAATAAAAAATGGCTATTGTTGTCAGCCATGGCAACAGAGAAATAATTAAATTGGTTTTAACTGCTCCCAGAGATTGCCACACCAGCCTGGTTTGGGTGGGGGAGCTGGGTACAGACAGTTTAGGTTTGGCCAGGTGAGGCACAACCCCAGCAGCCAAACCTGCGATCAGGATAAATTTACAAAAGAGAGTGCAGTTTATTAAAGGTCAGTTCCTACATTTAGAAAAGACCCTGCAGTGTGCAATGGGCTGATGCAGCAGGAGTGGAAGAGACCTGACCAGTCACCAGCTCAGTGTCCACAATCAGCTGCCTGGTTACCTGGCCCTGCTGCACCTGCAGGAAGGGTAAATTGACTTCCGTGGAGCCTGCTTTAACTTTCTCTAGGTGAACATTACTGTCCAAAGCTCCCCGTGGGCAGAGCAAGGCTCTGTGATGGGTGTCATGGCCCTGTGCAGGCACAAGTGAACCTTCAGGCAACCTGGAGCCTTGGCCAGGGTCAGAAGAGCAGAGAAAGAAATTAAGGTGAATCTTGGTCTGCAAAGACAACTGAATTGATTAGGGAATTAGGAGGAACAGGCTAGTGTTTTCTATTCTTCTCTCCTTCTCCACTGGGACTTGCTTTCCTTTGATCTACCGATTTTATTGACTGTGCTTGAATCATGTTCAGGTTGCTGCCTACATTGAGCCCCATCTGGAAGCTGACTTCAAGATCTCTGAATCAAAAATGGATCTTTGCTTTCAATGATCTGTGGGACTTGCTGCCATGGTCATTATAATGCTGTCACTTCTGTGCAGTTATTAGTTAGCCTAACAGCAAAATATGAGTGGGGGAATGAAGAAGAATCACGGGTGGGTTTGAGGCAGCTACACCATCCCTCCACTACCATGGCTGCAAGCAGTGCTACAAATGCTGGCACCATGTGACATTACAGAAAGAGTATCCAAAAGGCTCTGCAGCTCTGAAAGCCTCTCATGAAACATCATATGGCTTCAATTTGAGAAACACCACACATATTACAGTACTTGTAATACCTGCTACATGTGTCTTGCCAGTCGCTTCTTTGCCTTGCCTTGCTGGTTCTGATGTAGAAGGTGATCTTGAAAAATATCTTCTTATTTTTATAACAATACCACAGTAATACATATTCTTATAAATATCCTGAGGCTGTATCGCCGGAAGAGCACTGGACACTGAACCAGTGAAGGCTAATTGGCAGAAGTTCATTTTCTACAGAAGATTAGAAGATTCTAATTGATTAGGGCCCACCTGGGCCAATACTGTTTTGGGAGGTTATTTTTGTCCTGGRATATACAACTCATGCTGCAGCACATGCTGTTTGGTTTTCCTGGCTATTGGTTGTTAGGTGCACCCTGCAAATGGAGATGGGAGGTCTGGGAGATGCCCCATGCAACACTGCTTGTGTTTCACATCCCTGTGACTTCTGCTTGCACTGGATGACCTCATCTTGCTGATAGAAACTGAGAAGTAAGTATGCTAGCATGGAGGTAGTGGCAGTGAACTTGATGTATTTTGAGCAGCAAGGGACCATATACTGTACTCATGCTTTGACAGAAGTAAAGGTTTGCTGCTTCTTCATAGTAGAATGGTCTTTGTGGGGGATTGTGTAGCACAGGGAAGAATGTTACTGGTGGTTCTCCTCTGGATGTGTTCAAACATCCCATACATGCTCTGCAATCTGGCATAATTTGCTGGAAGGTTTGCATGAACTTCTGCAGCATTCCTAAAGTTTTGTCAGGCTGGGAATGCCATACCAGCAACCACCTGTGTGTCCCCCAGCAGGAAYCAGGATTGTCACCTGCAACAAGTAGGATCTTCAAGCATTTCCTAAACTCCTAGGCAATGTGAAGGCCAAATGTTGCAGCAATGTAGGGAAGACTCACTGCAAAAACCACCTCTTATAACTAAAAAATGGAGTATCTGAAATAAACTACCCTAAGGCTATCACTTCCTTTTGAGTAAAACAGCAGAGCAACTCCATATCCCACTCTCTTGGGGTGCAGGTAAACAGATGGACCTGGAAGACATGGGACATGGCTCAGAGCAGGTTGTCTGTGCAGGGTGATGGCTCAAGTCCCATCACAGTGGTGTGGCATTCAGGCAGCATCTGGGTTACTATGTCCAGCTCAGGGCTCCCCAGTACTAGAAAGACAAGGAACTACTGGACAGGGTCCAGCAGAGGGTTACAAAGACGATTAGGAGGCTGGACCATCTCTCTCATGAGGATAGGCTGAGGAAGCTGGGCCTGTTTAGCCTGGAGAAGAGAAGACTGAGAGGGGATCTTACCAATGCATACAAGTATTTATCTTAATGGCATGTGTCAAGAGCATGGGGCCAGGCTCTTCAGTGGTGCCCAGGGCCAGGACAAGGGGCAAAGGGCCCAAATTAAAACACACCAAATTCTGTCTTAGCATGGGGAAAAACTTTGTTCCTCTGAGGGTGACAGAGCACTGGAACAGGCTGTCTAGAGGCTGTGGAGTCTCCTTGTCTGGAGATATTCAACAGCTATCTGGATACGATTGTGTGTAACCTGCTCCAGGTGAACATATTTTAGCAGGGGGATTGGGCTGGGTGATCTCCAGAGGTACCTTCCAACACCAGCCTGTTCTTCCGTGATTCTGTGATGTTCATTTTTATATTCTTCAGCCTCTCCTATTACTCTCTTGGTAGAGGTTTTAACTATTCCTAAAGTCTAAGAGGAAAAAAAATCCACAGGCCTAGATATATATTATTCCTTTGTTTCAAAATTCAACAGTAAGCTCTTAACCAATTATTCAGTCTTTATTTAAAGGCTATTTTGTTAGTTTGGATTTTAGACACTAAAAAAGTGGCTTTTACAATAGAAAATATGCATGCTGGAACTCGGATTCCATTGTTTCACTCTAGAGTCATTAGTACATGTTTTATGAGTTCCTCGGGAATAATTGGTGCATTGTTTTGTTTATTCAGATAAGTGGACAATGCTTTTATCTCTTCTGGAAAACAAACAAAACTCCCTGGTGACTCACAGCCCTTGTTATGGACTCTTGGCTCCATCCTTAACTCCCCCAGCATCCCTTGCCTTTTCTTTCACCAGTCAAATTTAAGAAGCTTTATAGTATTGATAACTTTGCTGTTCCAAACCCAGAGATCACAGGTGACCTCTGAGCTAGTGTCAATAGAGCACCTTCCACGTTTTCTCCACTCCTTTAAGATAGGCCATGGTTGCCTTGGAGGCAGAAGAGGTACATTTCAACAGTCACCTTCACTTTCTAAGCTCCTTTCACAGTGTTTAGAAATGCATATTTCTGCCTTACCTTCCTGTAAGAAGTTTAGGTGGGATACACTTTCTCTCACTTCTCCAGATGTTTTTTCTAGGTTGTAGAAGCCTCACTTTTGTCCCTCAGTCCTTCCACAAGACCCCACCCATCTGGTGGGTGGGAGGCTAAAGGAGCAGGCTTCTGACAACCTGATTGAGGTCATCTGTCTCTGCTTTATCTGACATAATTGTAGCATGTATTTTTTTATCCTCAGTACTTATTTGCTTATGTTACAAAATATTAGAGATATTTTCAAAGCAAAATATCATTTATGATATGAGTCAAATGAAGGAATAAAAAGAGTAGAGAAATCTTTTGGCTAGCTTTATATATTTATGAAGAAATATGAAATAACAGAGAGGGTTTTTTTAATATACTCAAAGATAAAGTCTTATTGCAACTAGCAAGGAAATAAAATGTAATAAAATTAAATCAGTCCAGGTCTGTTAATTATCAAAGATTTTTGGGTTGAAGTTAAAGCCTGAAGTGATGCAGACTCCCTAACTTTCCTTTTGTGTGTGAAACTTGTCCACAAAACATTTTACAGGACTATCAGCCAGCTTTCTTCAGGGAGAAATAGTCAGGGCCCAAACTTAGACCAGATATGGATTTGAAACACTAATTCTAGGTCTCCTCAAAACTAAATGAGATAAGCACATTCAGAGCACCCTACAGACTCACTAGAGCCATCTGAGATTCAGCTTGTTGCCTTTTCTTTTGTTGCATATTGACAACACCACAACTAAAATCCAACATGAGGAGATGTCTCTCTCAGATGTTCTTTTGTGTGCCAGACTCCAGCCTGTTCCACACAGCCTGGGGAGGAGTTCCCCTCTGCCCATGGACTACTCTACCTGGGGATGGGAGTCACCCAATGACCCTGAGTACTCATTGCCACTCTCACAAGTATGAAGTACCTGCCATTTATTTTTATACATATTTGTAACCATATGTTGCATAAATTATATTAAATAAAATACATATTATGTGTATTAAGTATACATGTGAGTAAAAATGAAGCCTGCTTCATTACAAGTAAGAGGCCTTGCAGTACACGAAATGTCCCTGAAGACTGTCAAGGCCACAGGCAAACCCCAGTATGTTTCTCTTTCTACTCTAAAGTTAAATTTGATATCAAAAATTAACAAGTGTATTACAAGTTTCCGTGCTGGAGAGCAATGGATGCAGCTTATTATTGCTCTGCTTTTGGTAGAGGCTGACCATGTTGGCAACCAAAATGGCTTTGGGACAACAGAGGGATAAAGGAACAGCATTCTCACATTTTATCTTCTACTCTATGTGATACATATCCCATGTGTCTTAGTAAATGTAAGAAAGGAGCCTGTGCTAAATGCTAACAATGGTGGTTTTTTGACTAGTACAAATAGTTCTTTGGTTCCTCTTCATCACACTTCCAGTAAGACCTGTCTTGAACATGCAAATACAGACTTTATCTTCTAGTTATTTGTTTTTACCAGAAAGAATTATGTATATAGATTCTACCTGTAAGACCCTGGATGCTGTACTTCAGAACAGACCAGAGAAGATGCTGACATTTGCCAGAAGCAAAGCTGTTTGCCTCCTGCTCCTGTTACTACAATGGAGTGGCCATATTAAGGCTCTGAAATGCTATAATCCTGTCATCACCACAGATATGTGAAAGCAAGATTGTTTTCAGTGCCATTGGAAAAAAATGGACTTCTAAATTACTACAACTCTCTGCTTCTCAACTTTTTATCTAAAATACAATTGATATATAAAATAAAACCGTTACCTACAGATATCTTTCTTTCAGGACAACAAATCAAAGATGGTGGTGCCTTCACTGAGTACTCTACTACTCTACCCAAGGTCAACACATGAATCCAACTCCATCTTTTCCCTCTAACTCTGAATTTCTTCATTATTGATGACTTCTTGGAATGCTGTTGGCAATCCTTGTCTGCTTCAGTTTCTTTTTCAGGTTGAGTGCATGAAGGACTTAGCAAGCTTTGTGTAGCATTTTTGTTCCTGTAGCTTTGCAGAGGCCTGGTGAGCACTGAAGACAGCTTGAAGTACCAGCAGATACACTTTTTCACAAAATATTTCAGCCTAGGAGAGTGCATCTGTTCCTTGCCTTGGGAATCTCTTCCTCTCATCAGGGTGAAGCCACCATACTGCAATTCTTCAGGCATTCAAGATGTGGACAYAACCTTCAAACTGAAATGAGCAGACCAAATCCTTTGAAATACACATGYTCCTTTCTTCACAACCCAGTATCATTGCCAGTGGTATCCTTTAACCATGATTACTTTCAGCCATTTAATGCAACTGTAATTATTCCACTGACTAGGAAGATATGCCAATAAATGTTAAAATCTGAATCCGCAGGAAGTGAGTCAGCTCAACTGATGAGAAATGACTCTGAGGTACTTTATGGCTATCTCTCATGGCATCACTTCCATGCTGCCTTGCTTAATCATTCCCATGAGCATTGCCAGCTCCAGGGATTATCCTCAGGACTGAGTTGAGAAGCATGCTTTCTGCTTTTAAAAGTTTAAGTGATCTTAACTCTGCCTATCCTTGATCCCATGTGGCTGAATCCAGCTGAATTTGACATTTCTGTAAGCAACACTGTTGTACTCAGAATGGATCAGTGGTACCTTGGGGATTTCAGTCCTTTATAATGTGATCACACTAACATAATGTGCCAGTGTTACTTCCAGTTCCTCTCCCTTCATTTTTTCCTCCAAGTTACTGTCCTGTTTGAACTTTCTGCTTTTTTCCATCCTCAGTTCCCTGCTCAATTCCAGTCCCCTGGTCAATTTTTAGACTGCAGCCACCTCTCTGGATAAATAAATACTAACAACATTATTAAAAATTTCTGAAATTAATGACTTTAAACTTTGCTCTGCTTTCTGAGCTGTGATCCCCAATTATGAAACAACATAAAATGCGTCACTTCACACCACTTGCACTTCTTCCCACCTTGACTTCTAAACCAAATCTTACCATTGTTGAGATTTCTCCCTGCCTGAGTGTCCTGGTTTCAGCTGTGATAGAGTTAACCTCTACAACACTGATGTGTTGAAGCATCTGAAGCACCTTCTCTTGTGGTTAGGGCAACATTGTCTTGGTGCATTTCTATAAGGATGCCAATATCTTTACCTAAGAGGTTCAGGTAAGCTTGTGTGGCCTGTGCATGGACCAGCCCATGCCCAAGCTCACACGGCTCTCTCTTGCAGTTCCTGTGTCAGTAAAGATTTGCACCTTGGCACCACCCAGTATCTTTTTACTGCTCAGAAAATGCCGCCTTTAAGCAGTGCTTTTTTGGTATCAGAGATTTTCTCAATTCCTCTGTCATTCTTTGTATCCTCTCAATCATTTAGAAGGAAAAGCTCAAAAAACTCTCCTGCCATCTGTAACTCTGGGGTGAGGGTTACACTCCCATACCTTGCCTGTTCATTACATGGGCCTCATCTCTGMCCACAGTGAGACCTCTTCTGTCAGACAGTCCCTGTAAAGGCAGCTTACAACTGATGCATACTTGTAGCCTAAGTGATTCCTTACACCTATAGGGCAGGGTAAAAGAGCATTAACATAAGGTAAAATCTGGCTCTGGTTTCTTCTCTTGGGTTCTCCAATACAGATTAAGGATGTTTTCTCATCTTTTCTTTCTCTCACTACATGCTCCACTTATGGGCATTTCATTTAACAAAAGAAAAACCTAAGCAGTGAGGATCATGACTTTGTTCATATAGATTTCTCTTCTTCCTCGATATGTGTAGCCCTCAAAGGTTTTAAATCCATCTGGCTGGTTTCAGTGTCTGTGAGTGTTCTCTTCTACCAATCCTCTCTAATCCAATTTTTCATATAGCATTTTTGCTCTGAAATGTTTTACAAAGCCATATCCTCAGGACGTTGCAGATAACAAAATGGTACTATACAACAGAGCAAGGAGAATGCAAGGCTATTTCGTTGAAAAAAATGTGAGTCAAAAAATGATGGAGACTTACTTACAGAGTGGCTTTGTCTTTGTTCAGCAAAGCATATAATGAAGAACACCAATATGTACACTAGACAGCTGGAAGCAAGTTGTTTCCTACCTACTGAAAACAGTCTCATTCTAATCCACTTCAAATTTGGGCACTTCAGATTTTCTCCTGAGGATGTATTTTATTGCTCTAGCTGATTTTAATTCAYCTGGGCAAAGTATTTTTCTAGTCAGTCTTTATCAGCAAGAGTCTGATGCTAGAAAGCCAGGCATCCAGACCTTTGGTTTCAGCAAAGGATTGCCATCTTGTTTCAGGCTGCCAAGTCACATAGAAATATCATTTCTCCTCCCAAATTGTGACCTTCCTGTGTGTCACACAGGTGAGGCACAAATCAATCTTCCCAACAAGAACTTTTGGGTATGGTCTGGCTTTGGTGGGAGGAGATGGTGCCATGGCCTGACCCGCAYTGCCATTCATTTTGAGGAGAAAACAGTGCTGCTGACCAGCAGGAAATGGAATGGAATACTTACCCTCACTATCAGAAATATTTTATATACAGTCCTGAAAGATACAAATGATGACCACATATGCCCACAGAACTGTCAGTACCCCAACTGAAGAGGTGTTATTTCCATAGAGACAAAAGGGAAGTGGGTGAGGATTGGGTACAGATGTACACCTATTGCAGCTTGCAGATACTATATTCACAACCAGATAATCAATTTCAGTTGAATTTATCCATATTAATTCCTAAGTGTGAATTTAAAAATTCACATGGTGGCACTTTCAGTTAACATATATTTGGCTGTATCTAACATATATCTAGGGAGGTTATAGACAGATGGGGGTTGGTCTCTTCTCACAGTTAACAAGCAATTGGACAAGAGGAATTGGCACAAGTTGAGCCACAGGAGGTTTAGATTGGATAGGAGGAAAAATTTCTTCACTGAAAGAGTGGTCAAGCATTGCAACAGGCTGCCCAGGAAAATGAAATCACTATTCATGAAAGTATTAAAAAAACATGTAGATGTGATGCTTAGAGACACAGTTTAGTGGTGCATCTGGCAGTGTTAGGTTAATGGTTGTACTCAGTGGTCATAGAGGTCTTTTCCAACCACAATGATTCTAACAGGACTGCTTCTAGACATTGCTGAAATGGCTCAGTATCTCCAGCTCAGTCTTACACAATTTTTTAACTGTGATTTGTATTCCAGTTGACACTACTTGTATTTTTCCTCAAATTCTACACCTCTTGTACTTAGGCTGTATTAGATATTTTTATCACATGGCAATCAAATAATTTTAGGCTGATGATTTCCATAGAAAGGTAAGTAACTTATTCAATGTTGTACTATTATGTAATTTATAAAATACCTTATTTCTGTCTTTCTATATAAAATTGGAAAGGAAAACTTTTCTCAAATTGTAAGCTGAATGCTCAGAAAAGCCGAGAGGCAGCTGTGTATAAATGYCTCAGAGTTCTGTTTGAAGAGGCTTGAACAGCTCAAACTTTAGAACTATGAGTGCTGACTGCTTTGCTTCTGCTGTAACATGACTGCCGTTCCTCTTCACTTAATGCATTTAGGTCCAATTTACTTACTCAAAAATGCTATCACTCACTGCCATCTAGTGTTAATGGCACAGACTGTCAGGAACTTAAAATTAGTTTTGTTACATTTTTTAAATTTGGCTCTTACCTGAGAACCTGGGCATTCTTTCCACTGACAGAGGGAGCTGCAGATGAACAGCAGCTAAGAAAACCTGAACCGTTTATTCAGAGGAATAGATCTGACTTCAGAGGCCACAATACAATTTCAGAGACTATAGTTATATTTTTACTTTCTCTGCTCTGACTCCGCTTACTTGTTCTCTCTCTGTTTCACTGTGTCACACCAGGCTTGGCACTGGAGCAGAGCCATTCCTCCGGCAGCCTCCTCCTTTCTCTATTTCACCTGGCAAGGATTTAAAAGTTTCAAAGCTGGGATAGAGCAGCTGGGTGAGAAAGAATTTTCCCTACTGAACAGCATGTCATCCAGGGCAATTTTAAGGCACAAGTCTCACTAATTTACAGTGCATCTTCCTGTGTTTTCTGAACATTGGATAAGTTCTGTACACTGTGATTTATTTACCTTCTGGTGACTATCTTTTAAATAAACAGGAATCATAATTGGTTTTTATGTGAAAAATTAATGTATATTAAGCTCTTAAAATGTCTGAATTCACCACAGAGAAGCAGACATTCTGAAGCAGACCACAGAGCCTTACCACCACACATAGTCATAATTAGTTTATTAGCACTGGTTTTGAAACAAAGATATTCGGGTACTTAAACACATTTTAATTCATGTTTCTTTCTAAATTTCATATATTACCATATATTACATAATGCAATGAGTATTCAATAAAGGAATAATAAAACCAAAGTGCAGATTAAAGTAGCAAGATCAGTTTTAGGTTACCAAGAAGGCCAAAATCACATTAGCAATATAAGGACAGAGAGCTGTAAATGACTAATATTAAACATGTAATTTCTATCATTGCTATATGCATGCTAGTACAAATGATCCCTCTGTAAACTGCTTACACTTACCTAGAAAAGAAAACAGTTCTTCCCTTACATTACAGCTTCATAATCTTTTATTTCGTACCTTTCAGGCCTGATCCTGCAGTCCCTACTCAGCAAAACTTCCAATGCACTCTGTCAGATTAGTTTCGTATTTTTTCTTCAAGCTACATAAAGCCCATTGGCTCTCTCCAAACATCTGAATAGTAAATGACTAGAATCTAATTTCTAAAAATTTAGAAATTCTAAAAATATTCGTAACAGAAAATAATGTAATTACGTACAGGCTTAAGTGTACTAGGACCAAATCCAGGAACAGACATAGATAGACAGAAGCCTTGGGAACTGTCAGGACAGCAAGGTTGGCATCTGGTGAGTTAGGCACTTTCCTGATTAGCCAGACACTTTTAGGATCACAGTTTTGGATGTAGACATCTTCAATCTCCCTAAATACTCTTTTGAGCACCTGCATCCTGTTTTCAGATCTGGCCTTTGTTTACACTTGAATACATGATGATCACATTAACATTATGCAAAGACAATAAGAGAAGTGACCCTAAAGTAGAACAAAATGATAATATAATGTGATATTGTAGCCAACTCTAGAAGAAGGTATTGTTCTTTTCTGTGCTTGGGTTAGGCACATTTGTTTTAACAGCTTTTAACACTGTATCCCATTTACTATTCTTGTGCTCCAACTGCCTTTTCCTAAATTTGTGCTGAAATAAGTCATTGCTGTCTTCATCCTCAGCCTCTGACACGATCTCCATTTTTTGGATAATCAATTTAATGAGGTCATGTTGCTTTTCCAATAATGTTGATATATCTTTGAGCCTAAAAAACAAATATATRCATACATCAAGCTTTATCATTTGATTTCAAAGGGCATTTAAGTCATTAAAATTACAGGTGCAAAACCTGACAGTACTTAACTTCACCCTTCTGACAGTACTTAACTAAACTCTTCTGCTAACAAAGGCTATTATCTAGAATATATTTAATTCTTCAAGCTGCAGTATTTCTCCAGGTTCCAGGAAACAGGATTTAAGAACAAATTCCTGGTTCTTGCAAAAAGTAACATACTATATAGTTAAGGTAAAAGCAACTTCAAAGTTGTTGACAGTTCTATCAAAAGTTTTTCCTATTGACCTATTTTCTTGTCTGGAAAGAAAAAGGCCAGAGTTGCAATGGCAATTAAGCATTCACAAACATTTAGTGAAATTCACAGCTGCTTTTACAGCCTATGAGAAATACTGATGAAGTACTTACTGTTCTCTTTCAAAGTGCTTTCCAAAGTGCAAYTGATGCAAATAAGGCGTTAACTAAGTTACCATCACACATGCAGAACACAGTACCTGTTGTCTTTCAAAAAACAATGAAAGAAATGGGAAATGTGTCTAGAAACTGTCTTTATAAAACTATCAAAGAGGTGTTTTGAAAATCTACCTTTCAGAATGTCTAGACTCACAAAATTACAGCATGAAATCTACACTGTGACTGAAAAGATTCTCTGTGAAGAACAGTTTGGGGATTTAGATGTAGTTGGTTGAGGTTTTTTTTAAACAAAAAATGGTAAAATATCTTAAAATATGTAAAAATCAAAAGAAYTAAAATATAAAGCAAAAGAAAATCTCACCCCAAACCAAACCCAAAAATATGTACACCCAGCACTGACTGACACTAACTCCAGTAGAAACTGAACTCTGTTTTGAACTCTGACAATAAAAATATTCTGGCAGCACAGTAAGTTTTCAGTCAGTATTTTCAGAACAGTAAATTTGACTTTCCATAGTGATATGGTCATAAGTTACACTAATGCAAATAATTTTATAAAATTATAGTTTACTTCCTTCTCTGTAGGAAGAAAATACCAAACAAAAAAGAGTCTGTTTATGCTGTTTGTGGTGGTTTAACCCAGTGTGGAATTTTGATTGGTTGGCAACAGCTTATAGACAGTTAGTTAAGCCACTGATATGGCTTAGACATGCCTCTGTCGGTGACTTATTTAAGAAACTATTCAGTTATATTAAATATATTATTAATTAACTAGATATTAAATAATTTAATAAACTATATATTAAAATTAATGTCATGGTGTCGAGCCCCCATGAATTTGGCATCAAATATGTTTGTCACGGTTTGAACAAACTTAGGAGGAAGACTTGAAAAGCCTCCTCTGCAAAAGRTAGGGTCCTAAAATTCCCTTCCCCCCCACCTTAAGAWTTTCTCAGAGGAAAGTGAAAAAACCAGTTTATTTCACAAACCCAGCGGCTGGGGCTGGGGGGGGTGCACACAGGCACCAGGGGAAGGGAAAGGAAAATAATAAAAAAAAAAAGAATAATGTTAGATAATAAACGTCTCGTGATGAAGACAACCTGGATGAATTCAGAGTCCTTTGTTTCCTGRGTGTAGTTTTCTGCTCTGTCTCCCTCCAGGTCTAGGATGGTGCAGGCCTCTCTCCAGGCCCGGGGAGCGGGGGTAGGCCCCAGAGTTCAGTATACTGCTAGTAGTAGGCTAACCCACGACACTGCTTTATAATACATTGATGCAGTAGGATTTGAAGAAAGACTTGCTAAAGTCCATGGTTTGCCTACATCTGTAGGATGTATTCTCACCCTYCATCAACTCTTGCTGAGTCTTTCATGGAAAAAAAATACTCAATTTGAATCTGTGCAGGGASACGATAATTTAGTAGATAAAAAAAAGAGAAGAAAGAAAAAAATGGAGAGAAAAAAGTGCAGGGGAAAATGAGATGGAGAAAGAATACATTTTTCTAGCTCTACTTTCACAGAAAGCTTTTTTGAAACCATTCTTATTGATATATTGGTATGATGAGTAAGTCAAGAAAGTACAAAGAATTCCTGCCAAGGCTTTGGGAAACAGATGATTTGTTCAAGGGAGAATCAAGACACTAATCCATTCTTGGGGAAACAATCTGAATCTGATTTACCATCACACCAGTGGAAAGTCAGTAACAGCTTGTGTATGTATACTTGCAAAACAATCGGAACTACATCACTTGTGAGTTTCAAATAACCCTTGAAAACCTCCATACACAGATCTCTTAAGTCTGAAATGAAACGTGCCTTCCCCAATATTTCAGTTTACTTTAATGAGCAACAAGCTGTGCTGCTTTGGTCTGTGGACACTAGATACCTGGAATTTTACTTTTTAGGTACAATGTGGAGCTTTAGAATGCTTTTAAAAATAGAGATATGTTTGTAATATTGGCTCTACTTATTTTTACGTCAGTAAAATAACACAAAAAATACCTGTATTTCTGCTTCAGAACTTCCAGTTCTAATGTTGTATCAGGGCTCTGTGCATATGTGGTAGAGTCCTCACACCCAAAGCAATATTGGAACACGCTCTAAACAAAACATGGAACCAAACTGAAATAGATCGTATAGTCTGACAATAGATTAAATACGTGAATGGTAAGTCTTCACACAGTGTTAACATTGAAAAGAGTTTCTGTTATGATGGTTTTTTTATATATTAAAACATTTAGTTGCAAAATTTGTTTTATCAGAAAATTCAGTCTATCAACAACAACCGAAATGCAAAGTAAATATATAAAAGAAGAAAAAATGAAAGGGAGCAATTCTATTTTTTATCTGGCCATCTTCTGTAGCTTGTCTCACTTAGTAAAGTTACAGATCACTGAGAATTCAAACCCAAATTTTATCTGAATATAGCTACACTCAGACTGATTTATCATTTTCACTGACCTTCGTCAAGGTCTAATCACAATTCACTTGATGTCAGTTAATGACTGAGTCTTATTAATGCAATGTCCTTAGCAATGTGTGTTCAAAGTCGATCATATCACACTCTGGCAAGAATTCTTCTATCTAATATTCACTAACTTACCATAAATCCACAGTATCTTGGCCTGTTGGGATACACAGTGATTGATTCCTGGTCCACTCGACTTAAGAACCAGAATGGCAGCTTTTTCTCTAAGTTGGTGTGAAGATTCACCTAAATGTAGTTTTGCATTTAGAATGAGATATATTCTCTCAAGACAAATACACATTATCATGTGAAAATAACCAACGTGCTACTATGTTCAATTCACTAGTGCTAGTTCACACTGCAAACAGTGGTATAATATTTGAACAGTCCAGCCCAGACACTCAACTATGTAGTCACAGCAGTATTGAGTATCTTAGCAGAATTAATTATTCCACATAGATGCACACTCTTATAAGTAACGAGATTTCAGTACAGCCAAATGAATCTGGTGTCCTTTTGATTTTGGTGTACCTTAACCTTCTTTCTACTGCATAAAGTCTCTACTAAATTGACAAACTTTCCAATTTCAAACATTGCAGTTACTGATTTTGAGATTCTGTTTTTGAAACAACATTCAGTGAACTGATGGTTGAAAAGTTCCTTAAAAATGCATTTGCTTGTACACTTCCTTGACAATGACTCGTGAGTGAAAATGAGATTCAGAATAAGATGCCATGTTCACCAATTTGCTTTACCGAAATCCTAAGATGTTAGTTAAGAACGTGAGGACAAATCAACTAATTATCTAAATGGTGTTCTAGCAATAATATCTACTTCCAATACTTGGTGCTTTCCCGCAATGTTATTTACCTGCATTGCAATCCTTTTGAGTGCAGCATATTTTTGTACTTCAGCAATATCCCCAACAGCCAAACCAATCTAGAAAAACCAAGAAAGATTTCATTATCTATTTTTTCATAGTCTGTGATTGCAATTGTATTTCTCATTCACATTTAAATAGAAAAATACTCTAGAGTTAATTTTTTTTTTTCACTTGAATTTGGACACATTTTGTGCATATTTGGAAAATACATATCAAGAAATGCAGAGAATGTTTTTAATGACAGTAAGGCACTAAAGAGCTACTTCTGTCAAGAACAGCATCCCTTTTTTCTGATTCTTCATTACTGCTGCAGTATTAAGAAACCTGTTGAACTCTTGATTGAATAGGAACATGACAGCAATAAATAACTTTAAAAAACCTGAACTGTTTGATTTTTATTGCTCAGCTCATATAAAAATTTGATTTCCTAAAATAAATTATGTTCAATGGAACACAGCTGAAGATATATTACATATTTTCCCCTTTCTCCCCATTATCATGTGTTCTGATTCTTTTTTGTCCCATCAGGCTTGTTAGTAATTTCTAACACTACTGCTGATTGCTTTTTTGTGCACAACAAAGATTTGAGCTTGGGAGGGTTTTTTTGGTTTGTTTCATTTTTTTAAAATTATTGTTAGTGTTAGGTTATGATACAACAAGGGATTGAACTAAAATCATTGTTCCCCAGTTTTCTTTATCAAGACCTCAGAATAATACATTGCAGCTCCAATTCAAATTCCATCCCAGTTACTACCTAAAGATATACAAAATAACCCTGCAGGAGTGAGTTGTGGGAAAATACTCAGAATAGTGAACTGGATGGAAAACAAGTCCAGAAAAAGGTGACATTTTAATATGTTACTGAAAATGTCTGTTAAATAATGAAYGATTGTCACTTAATAAAGTCATTCTGTACATACTTGTGCTTAACCACTTTGTATATTAATAAGTAGCTTACTTACTAGCAAGTTCATAAGAAGGATTGGAATAAGCAAGGTAAATATAATAAGAACTGTGTAACTCAGGAATGGATATGGCAATTCACTGCTTAGTAAAGGATCAAGGAATGCATCATGGTAATTAATGTCTCCCAGCATCATTGCAAATGTCTTCATTACAGAAAGCAGAGGTGTGCTGTATGTTTGCTGCAAAAAGAAATATCAAAATAAAGAAAAAACCCAACTGATGAAATTTATAAATAAAGTCATGAGATGCTTTAGACAAAGATAATATTTATAATGATAAAAACTTAACTATGTGAATCAACTAACCTGTGAACCCAAAAGGACAAAGAAACTCAGCCCAAAGGCCAATATCAGGAAAAAGAAAACCACAGCAATCCGAATCAAAGTCCTCAAAATTTCCCAGAACATCACAACATAGATTCCATAGTTTTCAAATCTAGGCAGTAAGTGAACAAAAAACATATAGAATCAGTCATAGAATCACTTAGTTTGGAAAAGACTTTTAAGATAATCAACTCCAACCATTAATCTAGCACTGCCAAGTCCACCCTTAAACCATTAAATACTGAATTTAGAGTCCCTTGCAGTTATTTATGTAAGGTAGTAGGTAATGCTGATTTTCATCTGCAAAAAGAGAGACTGCCTCTCTGAGAAATTCTGCAMTGGTAACAAACTCGTTGTACTTTCACATCCAAAAGAGTGCAAGTGATCCTCCTTACAGCAAGCTTAAACTGCATAATCTTGTATTTTAATGCACCAGAACAATTTTCAAGATAGTATTTTTCATGGATAACATTTATTCTCTCCACAGGCAGTACAATATTGTACCACTGTTGCATTCAGAATAACATTAGGAAATTATACAACTTTTTTTATGCTTCTCAAATCAAATTAGCAGCCTGAACAAAGGACAACTGGCACCAATAATGCACATAGCAGCCAAATGCCTGATTTAAAAGATTTCACTTTTTACAAGATATAAACCAAACTACATATATGTCGTTTTAGTATAATACAAACAATGAAAAATGAACAAACAAAGAGTATTACATTGCTCAGGAAAAGAGGGGAATAGCATCATTTTAAGACACCTGTGTTTCCAACAACAGTCTGTCACCTGGCAAGCCTCTCCCATTCTCAGCTAACACAAAACCTAAATATCAGAATGTGAGTTATCATAAAGCAGATTAAATTACTTTTTCTTCCAAACCTGAACTTGGGAATTTATGGTCTCTCTTGGACCCAGGGACCAAGTGATTGTTTTATGCTACAACAGTAGCAACCACGAAAATCTCTCTACACAATTTTCAGTCTGAAACATTATGTGCAAGACTGAAAAGGTCAAGCTGGAAATAAAGCAAACCTGATCTCTTATTTATTAGACATTTATTAGGCAAAATTCAATTGAAGTCAATGGAACTACAGGTTGATTTGGGAAAAGAGAGCCTGAATGAGTTAGAAAAATCATRTGTAGAGTTCTACTGCTACACACTTGACCAAATAGTCAGGCCAGGAAGGCATTTCATCCAGCAGCAGAAGAAAGGTTGGGCAATCATCTGTTTACTTTTTACTGTTTAGGTTCAACCCTCATTTTGCCCAGAGCAGACGGGACACGTCCATTCATTAGTCATCCAAGGTCAGACACTGCGAGGACAAGGTTTGCAGCAGAGGCAGTACCATAAAGGTACTCTCTTTGACATTAACTCTRTTTACAAACCGTGTCCTTCAACATCCCTAATACAGTAAAACAATCCTGAAACTAATTAGCAAATGTTGTGTTTGTCTGCCTGCAAGACTTCATGGGGGTGATTAGTGCATATATACAATAAGAATCAGAAGAACATTTATGCAGTGTTATCACATGCAGTCCTGGTCAGGCACAAATGTGTTTAATTTTTTAGTCTTAAGCACTACACCCACATTATTTTTTCCCTCCACTCAGCTCTCCTGCAGTTCATAACTCTTGGATATTATTGTACCAGTGACAACATTTAAGATAATTAAGGGCAATAAACAGACATAATGTCAACTGAAGAAATAATATCATCCATTGTAATTTTTTTACAGGACACTATGGTATAGAGAAGTGGGATGTGCTGTTTAATATGTAAACTGATAAAAGAATTTACCTTCTCCTGGATATTACTTATAAAACTTGACTTCCTTATGCCTCTTGTATATATATATATCCTTCTGGGGTTTTTTAAAGTCAAAGTCTACACAGTATAATGAAAGACGATTTTAAAAAGATACATGCATGGCTTTGCTTAATTAACATTAAAATAAATATTGTTATTTCTATAGTTGCCATAACACATGCTGTGATGCTCTGCATGAACAACACTGAAAATGACTTTACAGTTCATTAGGTTAAAAAATTCTTATGGTCCTAATCTGGAAACTTCTATAYCCTGAAGAAAATAAAAATACAAAATGGAATTGTCAAACTTGATCAGTCACAGTTTAGGATATGTAAAATATCTGAAAATATTAAAAGTATTTTATTGTAAAGCAAATAAAAATTTTTTACCGTTGAAGGTAAAGCAAGAAGTTCATCCAGGACAAGTATACAGCAATTGCTCCACATTCCCACTGCAAATGAGCTGGTATATTAATAAATAAAGAAGACACAAAAATTATGCTCGTAGTATAAATTGTCCAGTCCAGTAGATTGGAGTAATCCAACAGGTACTTCAATTTCTAGGATTTAAGAGAGACAGGTACATATTTACAAGTCATCCATCATTAAAGCACTGAATTCAATACACTTTAAATCCTCTTCTCAGTTTTAATCTTTATAAATTGGCATTTCTCTTCTAATTAGGAAAAAATCAAATTTATTTCAATATATTACAAACTGCCGTACAAGCACACTGTCTGACAAATGTTATTTCTCTATGTATTTACCTGCTGAATGAGCTGAAATATTTCTTTGCAGATTCCCAGTAAACTCATAATTAAAACTAAACACATACACACTCTTGTGAAGTATGAGTCCTGAAACAAAAATCAAAGCACAAAAGAAATTAGAAATTATTAAATGAATGTTCATTTCAGCTCTACCTATTACATACCCATTATATTGCCAAGTTAGGAAACTCTGTTAGCTTGTGTCAYATGAACTTATTACTCTCTAAATTCTGTTTTACTGATATTTAATGTGAAGTCCATGTCATGTATATTGTATTTTATTATGAAATCCATGTCATGTCTAYTGCATTTAAGTAATTCAAACCAAGTATGAAAGCTTGAGCATTCCCATCATAAATAGTTGCTGTGCAGCTCTTCTATTACTACTGTTCGCATTTGGGAACAGAAATTCCAGCATCTGTGCCACATTTTCAGCATGTTTTACTACTAGATGAAGACAAATCTGTTCTCCATAACCTCACTATTATATTGTAGTATTCAGAAAGGTAATAGAAGTCTTTGGAGAAATTGGAAGTCCTGGCACCTCTATGTAGCTGCTCCCTTTGATGTCTCCCTTCACAGCCATTACAGGCAAAGACAACTTTGTTGTGAACAGCCTTCYACCAGTATGGATAGCAACAGTGAATTTCATCTTTAATAAATAATTTGCAGAGTTGTTTCCCCAGCTGAGGAGTTCGTTAACTCACAGGCAGCCCACAAATTCATGGCACTCACTTTTCAGTGCTGCTGCAATAYACATCAGCACCTGCCCCATTGCCATGTCCCTCTTTAACCTGGTTGGGAGTACAGCACCACGTTCACTGGGCTCCCTGTGAAGCTGGCATTTYCCACTTCATTCCTATTACTGGGTCATTAGAACACTGTCTGCTCCAGTGCATGACATTTCATATACACTGCTGTTGCTCTAGTCACTGCTTCTCCACCAGCTGGCATCTTTCCTCATTGAGAGACAAGGCTTCCCCTCTTCCAGCTATGCTTCTTCCACCCAGTCTCTGTTGATTCAGGGACCTGAGTCTCTCTGAGTTACTCCTCTRTCTGTTGAATGCAGCAACTTTCGTTCTCTGGACTTGCACCAGGAAGACGAGTGAGTTAATGGAGCGTGAATGCTTGGAATTCTGCTAGTTCTTCTAGCTTCTGAATCTTTGAGGATCCTACATGTACTGGGCTGGGCTGTGTACATGATTCTCATGATTTGTTCATATATCAGGATATCTTCATGAACCTTTTATATTACTTGAGTTTATTTCATATTTCTACTAACGTATCCTTTTTGAGTTCCTGTTTCAGTCTTATGTCTTTTCTCTCACATTAATCCTTTTTCTTCAATATTAAAGAAATATTCACTTCAGGAAACAAACTCAAGTAACCATGTACCAAATGCAAAATTTTCAGAAAAGATTAAAAATAACAAAAGAGAACTGAAAATTAGCTAGAAAAGTTGCTCCCAATGTTTAAAAATATACACTTTAACTATCTTCCTTAGAGTTGATAGATCATAAATTAATCTAGAAATTATTTAAATAATCATACTTTTTGCTATAAAAATCCTAAATATATTGTGACTAGTAAGACAAGTACCTCATATTCCAATGGTCTTGCTTCATAGAGCTCTGTTCCATTCAAAGGTCTTCCTGGCTGTATGTGAGTGACCAGAAGAGTCAGTGGGATGAGACCGAGAGAATATATGCCTAAATTCATGAGATGTGCTCGAAACCCGTAGGCCATCCTTGAAAGTGAGAATGTTAAAGTTACAACATTTTACAAATTTAGAAGAGCATGCATTCAAATGTAACAGCCAACAGTGCCTTCAAGATGAGGAAATAAACATTTCTTGAAATGTACCTTTGTAATGAATGTGTTCATCATTGATGTGGACAAAAGTGTATTTGCCATTCTGAAATATGGTTCCTTTCCTTTTTAACTTGGCAATCATATTATATATTGCAATAAAGAGGAAACAGTAGCTGTCTTTGTCGTAAATATAAAAAAATCTTTACTAAATGCTAAGCTACATTTTATATGACAACCATCAGCATATTCTAAACACGCTTATGAGAGRTTTATGGAAAAGACATGCTCAGTCAGCAGTATAAATAGGTACATTTTAATTAACAACGTTCAGGCACTACAGTCATTATCTTGACATGCAGTATTGTATTTTATGTAAATTAAAATAGACCAACCATTTCATAAGCAAATATTCTTTACACACAGGATGACTGAGTAGCTCCATGCGATTGTGGCGTACCATGGCCTACAAAACACACAAGGATCAAACTTAACTCATCTAGGTAAGTAAAGTGTTTACAAAACTGGCTAGGCCACCTTTTAAACCTGAATATTAGCCTAATGAAAAGTAAAATGTCTGTAAGATACTGCAAAGTTCTTCTGATTAAGCACTCTCACCCAAATCTATCACYATCTTGCCCTCTCTGTCTGCTGAGGCATTCAGCTTCTCTGCTGTGGCTCCGTTAGCCTATTTCAAATTTTAAAAAAATTGTACAGACTATTTTCAACTATACCTGTGAGACCATGCTTTTACATTTAATGAGAAGGTAATTATTTATTATTAGACAGTATAACAACTCCAATTGCCAACAGGAAGCTCTAAAAGGAAGCATATTAATCCAGAAAGTTTCTTATGTAAGCATTTTCTGACAAAGAATGAGAGAATAGATTGGCAAYGTGAAAAAACAGCAAAATTTGTTTCAGGCACAGAAAGTATTTTGCAATTAGCATACAAAAAAAAATCAGTTTTGTCAGGTTTTTCAGTGCCTTACGTTCCAGTGCATGGTCACTACAATGACCGGAGTATGTTTTTCTTTGATGTACTACCTGCATGTATAGCACATTCTCTTGAACATTCATAGTTTTATCTAAACCTAGAAGAAATTTTATTTATTACTTAGACCCTAAGACCTTTGGCCCATACTTCATTCCAATATACTTTTAATATACAGAGTTATGGGCTTTGGAGTAGAAATATTATGATGAAAAATTCAAACCTCTTGACTTTATCTAAACCAAGACAGCAGGCAATGATACCAGAGTAAAATGAGAACTTACATTTAAAGTGGTAAGTGGTTCATAGAAAATATCTTCACCATCCTTTAGTTTCCTGTGAAGTGTCAAGGGACACTGAAGATATCTGAAGTTATATTCAATCTACATAACACACAACACCAGAATTTAAATGCAATGCAAATGAATATATCAGTCTTAGATTATGTTCTTAATATCAGAAAGGCTATCCTTTACAGAAAAAAAACCCCAAACATATTGTGTCAAAGTAGTCAGAAGACCAATGTAATATTTATTTTTAGTTACTCTGCCAGTGAACACATGCCATCAAGATACACATCTGGGACTGAAAGATGTCAAACAGCCATTTTGAACTGTAAAATAAAAAGTGCATATTTCTTGCTAAAATGTTACAATTTGAAAAGCTCATTCTCATAACTGTAATTTGGTTTAATGCTGATTTTAAAGAAAAGCTTGTATTTAAAAGTTATGTGGATATGATAACACAATACTAAGAAAATGTACAGTAGAAGAAAATTTAAAAGTTTCCTGTTAATGATGTGAACACAATCATTGATAAGGTAGTTTTCAATATGGTTTCAAAGGTAACATAACTGTGGAACATTCATGCTCCTTAGCATTGCAAAAGAAATGTACTGCTTAATATTTTGAACAAAGGTTTACAGAAAAAGAAACACATAGAACTCTAATTTATTGATGACAATTGTACTACTTATGATGTTTTTGATAAGCAATTGTCTTCTCTCACTGCTATTTTGAAATACCCATAACTTCTGATACCCAGCTTGATTGCAAGAAAGAACACAGCAAAGATACAGTTTATGGATTGCAGAAGTTTAATGTTACACTTATTAAAATGCATAAGCATGGAGATTACAGAAACTGAACTTCAAAGGCATTTACAGCGGCTTTTACAAAGGATAAAATAAAATCTGTCACCTGTGTTTCCTATTAAGATCTGATATTCATCTACAAATGTATCTTACGCATATGAACTGGTCATATACATTAAAATATACATATCGTGTACTTTCCCAGACTTTTTCATCTACTTACATAGAAGTCTCGACTTGTCTTTTCCTCTGAAGACTCAATTATGCAGTTGTCCAACACCAGCTTGAAAGATGAACAGAAAAGTGAGTTAAGGTGATATAGATAATATTCAACAAAAAGAATATGTTTGGACCTGAAGAAAACTACTGTCGAATACAACAACCTGTTGTTCTCAGGTTTGAATAAACACGCGGAGACAGCTGTCAGGGTTCACCCACAGGTAGAGGCTAAAAGGGAGGAAGAAGAGAGAGCCAGCCTCTGCTCTCATTTTATTTATATGTTTTTAAAACCCACCGTGGATTGGAGGATGGGAATACCACTTCCTGCTGTCTACTGGTCAGTAATATTGTCTATCACATAGGTTAGGAATTCATAACAATCTTTGCCGTTAGGTCAACAATTCGTGTTTACACAAAAGTGCGTGAGAAATTATTTCGCTGAACCAAAAACACTGCACAGCTAAAGAACTGCAAAATGCAGAGCCACAACAATCATCTAACAGAAGTGATGATTCAGTCATATTTTGGGATGTAGGTTTTGAAGACATAAAATTCCAGAGTTTACATATACATAGGAATTAACATAGGAGTTAAATATAAACGACAGAGTTTACAAGGCTATATGCTAAGTTTACAAGGCTATATGCTAAGTTTACAAGTATGAAGTGTGAACTGTTTATAAATACACACATACCAAATCACTTGCTATTTTAATAAAAAACATTTCTGTTGTGTCCATTAGCAGTTAGCTCAGAGAGTGAAAATATCTCAAATGGTTTTGAACCCAATTTGCTTATGTCTTTCATCACATTTATATGCCTTTTTATATAACTTTTATACTCTTATAACTCCATTGATCTCAGGAAGCTAAGAAGTTTTCTAATACTGAAGAACTTAAATTGTAAAAAAATGAAACTATCACTAATATACAATTTTGTGAATTTATATTGTTTCTATTTTATAATAATACGTATTAGTGAGGACAGCAATCAGAAAAAACAATGTAACACAAATAAGGTAATTTTGTGCATTAATTTCTTTAATATGTGCAGAAAACTTACTTTAAATGAATCAGGAAGATACTCAACCATTTCCAGCAAAGGACACTTATTGGCAGTAGAATAGTGAGAGAATGTCACAACAGCTTCTTCCCACCTGCAAAAATTATTTAAGGTAATGGAAAATGAATCAACTGCTTCTTAAATTAACTACTTTTAGATTATTTGAGTTTTATTGAAGATATTTTCTTAAAATGTACAACTTAAGCACTACTCAATGGAAAATCAGCCTTTTGGGGAGTAACTGAGTAATAGTCCGGACGCTTCTCTAAGAATGATTCAYGTTAAATTCTGTTATCAATTAAACAGAAATGTTTCAACTATGCTAAGACTTCCTAAACAATATGAAACTGGAACTAATGCTGGAATCTTGGGTTACAAAATTAGGCAAGTAATAATAAATACACTAAAACCCAGTCAGTGTTCCTGCAACTCTTACCAAAAGATGTGATTAGGCAATGGTGCAGCACTTTACTTCTAAAGTAGGCTTTCAATATATTGTAACATGAAATATTCTAAATTGCAGTTGCAATGCCACATTTTAAATGATTTTCATCAGTTAAAACAACAATTTTAAATTAAAGCTCTTGAATGATTTCAGTTGTATTCACATTTTGATTAAAATTCTGCTGGCACTGAAGCATTATGTGAAAGGTCAAAATTATTTCTGAGGGCTTCTACATGTTTTTTGTTTGGTTTTTTTTCTGTTTGTTTTTTTTTTTACACAGAATCCAAATACTCAATGTAATATGAAAAACAACATTCCAGGTATCTGATGCCCATTACAATTATGCCATTTTTTATTTGCGCTCATTAGAACAGAATATAACCTCTGGAATTTTAACCTACGTTCTTAGTTTTACTTCTTAAACTACAGGTTTCCAGAACTTAATCTTGATTTTAAAAACCCAGCAAAACATACTGGAAAATAAATTCAAAAAGCATTTTCTGTATACCTTACCTTTTGTGCAAAATGACAGCAGACACTACGTCTTTTCTCCTATTGTGTATTGCTTCGTGGAAAAAAGAAGCTACTGCTTTGTTGAACAGAATTTTTGCACCATAGTCAAGAAGTAACCTTACTGCTTTCGCATGTCCTTCTCGTGCAGCCAAGTGCAAAGCCGTGTTCTGTGCAGACAAGCAGGACAACAGGACGTGAGTAATTAAAAAAAGTACATTTCGGTGCTTTCCAACATTGAAAAACCATGTTTTTCTCAGCTGGAAGTCCTGATACTTTTACTAGCAACATAAAACATTAGAATACTGCCAGAGATTCTGATAGAGATTATAAACATGCTCTTTATTTTGTGTCTACAGCTACAGTAGTGCAAAATCTGAAGAGGAAACTTGCCATAGGTAAGAAAAGCCAATTCATTAATATCTTTTAGCTTTGTAATTAACAAACTAATAGTCACAAATAGGTAAAAAWTATAGTGTCTACAGATACAGAACATCCTCATTTGATAATCATGAAAAGAAGCATCTAATTATATGCAGGTGTGCGCAAACATCTGCAAGAAAATCTGTGGGCAGTTTTATAAGTGCAACATTTTATTTTTCTTTGGTATTTTCATAAAAGTAAAGCAATGAGTAGTTTAGGAATCTGAAAACTGACTTTTGAGAGCCTTCTGAATGCACCCAGATTTTTATGAGGGAAATTGAGGACTAAGAATTGGCTTCTCATGAATATGTAGTCAAGATTTGTTTCTAATCTAGTAATTCTAAATGTTTTCAACACCAGTTCTCAGAGAAATTAGCGACAGCTGCTTTGCTGGAAACGGAATAGTTCTTTAAAACGATCACCCTGTGTTTTCTGATGGGTCAGGTTCATACAAGAGGCCTCCAATCCAAGATTCTATCTTGACCTAATACGCACAGCATTTGTTCAAACTTCAGAGCAAGAYAGGTGCTGTATTTGTTGGACATTACTGTCCAACAGATAGATTTCAAACAATATGTTCATGAGGTATAGTTGATACCAGATTCTTTAAAATCTGTGTAAGTTCTTTACATTACATTAGCAATGGTTGTACTACGTTGCTAAATTATTCCTGCATTGTATAGGGGGCAAGACGAACATGTCTAATATATTCAATATTTCATGTTTTCTATGAGGCTATTCGCATCTTTTTTTGTCTTCCACTTAAAAGAACTGRATAACAATTTCAGCAATCATGTATTTATCCAAGAAATTAACTTTTAACAGTGGTGAAATATAACAGCACTAWGTCTGCCACAGGAAATGAAATATTACACATGTAATGCACAGGGGAAAACTTCTAATAGCCTATCAGTGACCTTTGGTCTAGAAGTAATAGCAGACAAGAAACAAATAATGTTATGTGAACACATACCCCTTCTTCATCCACTCTGTCAGTACACTTCACATTAGTATCCAAAATGATCTGCATTGTGCGAGTGTATCCTCCGAAGGCAGCATGGTGCAGGGCTGTCCAGCCTTTGTAATCACTTACATGTAATGGTACAAAATTAGCAATTATAAATAAAAAGTTTTTATAAATTTAAAGTAAATATAAATGCCTGCTCCTTTGACTCAAACCTTTTCTTTCAKATGACTACTGCCTTCTATCAACTATTATGTGATCATCACTAAGAAGTAAAAGGTTCAATTCAATGGTAGTATTTAGGTCTCTTTTTTTTCATCTCTGTTTCTGAGACCTGAGGATCTTTGACCTGAAAGCAGGACTTACAGTGCAAGGCAGAATGCCTGTGAACCACCAGTCCTAAGAAACCCTATTCAAGTCTGTAAGTGAAGCTGAAACTATTGTAATATTGTAATATTTTCAAAACAGTATTTTTCCATGAAAAGGTTCAATATTCTTCTCTCAGTTAGGTTTAGAGAAACCTCAGTTTCCCCAGTATCAGAAGCCTTGGCTTTACARCTAGTCATGATTCTATGTTTTACAAATATTTTATAACTACGATCTTATACTGTATGTTTGTATTTGTGTATATTAATACATTAATTATTTTAATATACTGTACTTATATTTATATTGCATTAACGTCCCAGCAGATGAACATAAAACATAGGGAGAGAGCTCTTTTTTGGCTTAATGAATGAAAATCTCTATACTTACCAGAGGAAAAGAGCTCCTCTCTTCAGAAGAAACTGAACTACCTTCTCGTGACCGTTCTGTGCTGCCAAATGAAGGGGAGTCATTCCCTTCTTATCACCTTCATTCAAAAGTCTTGTGTCTTTCATATCTCTTATAAGTCGTTGACATGTATTGATGCGCCCATAGCTATACATGATAAACACAGAAATTAATGTCAAAAATMTAGGAATCAAAACCATGACATGGATTCCATTGCCTACACTGTGCTACTAACCTGGCAGCAAAGTGTAATGGTGACTTCTTATCCCTGCTCTTAGAGTAGATGGAAACGTTGAGGCTGAGTAAATTATTTACAGAGACGGCCACGCCTTGTCTGCATGCATAATGCAATGGAGTGCATCCTTCATTATCTTCATCCACTACAAGATTTTTAATATGTTCCATCTGTTACCCCCCAAGAAATACCCAAAAACAAAAGCACAGAATTACATCTATATCTCAAATGCACCACAGCTTCTAACAGCTTGCAACAATAGCATTAATACTTTAAAGCAGTGTCCAAAAATAAGAAATAAACTTTAGTAAAAGTACATTTAAGAACAATGAGCATTTTATGTCTGCTGATTTGTAGGTCACTGTTTTTCCAAACAACTACTCTTAGAAGAACACAGGAGTTTGCCAGTCTGCACCCTTGCTGCAACTCATCCACTGCACAACACAGGAAATTCTTCTTTGCTGCTATTCCATCATAATGGTCACTGCTGGCAGCAGAAGGTTTATACTGAACATAAAGACAGTCTATAATCTATATCCAGTTGCAAAACCTCTGGCTGTCAAAACCCAGTAGTTCACCGGTTTACAGTGTAAATTTATTTCCCSTGTTTTTCTTTTTCATCTTAATTTCCCTGGTTTTCCTCTGTACCTTGTCTAACACTATCCTATGTATAAGAAAGGTTCTTATAGCAACTAAAAAGCTCCTCCCACAGTCCAATCCACTTATTTGTCTGAATTACTAATATGATCAATAATCAGAAAGTCAATGCAGACAACTGAGAGTTATCACTCTGTTTTAAGATTGATTCACTACATCTGCTGAAAAGGGAGGTCAAATCCATCCTGTATTACTGATCAAAATTGTTCACAGATTTCAGCACGTTGCAAGATCAGTTATATTTGATACACATTTAAAAGGTTATTTCTGGAGCACTGGAGGCTAGAAAATTTAACTTTTTCAAGCAAGTTTGGTCTCAATCAATATGACTGCTTCATTTCAAATACAAATTTATGTTCGAAATCCTTTTAAAAACCAAATCCAAGACTTCAYTATGATTCAGTCCACAGAAAGCCCCTGCACAATATGCTGCAAGCTCTTTAATTCCTAGATCTTGAGTGATTATGAGCAYGTCTCCTGGCTTTACTGCATGCAAGCTGGGAAAATAGAAGTGAAAAGTTCTATATTTGATTGCCTACCTCTTGAGCTATTCAATCCCCCAACAGCAAAAGAATTTATGGGATTATGTTATTCCTTTGCCTGGCAATAAGAAAACTGTATTATTGGCTTCGAAATGTTTTCATGAGAGGTATGTACCTCTTCAAACCATTTCTTGTTGACACTGGGCTACTTAACAAGTACCAGAAATTTTTACAAACATACCAAAAGAAAATGGTAGTTGCTTTTTTCTTTATATTTTCCTGTTAAGGTAAGACAAAGGCACAAATTGATGCTTACTGTACCTGCAGGTATTTCTCATTCAGATGCTGTAATCCTCCAGGCTGCAATACTGTCAAATGCAAGAAATTCCGACCAAGATGATCTTTTAATGATACATTTGCTCCTAYATAAAAATGGAAATAAATACCAGCAAATTCAAAACTGCTGGTTCCTGGCACTCTACGATGTTTAAGACAAAGGAACAAATGTTGAACAAATATGTTTATAAATCTGTAAAATTTTAAAAAATAAATTTTATAAATCTATAAAATGTAATTCCAAGTCAACATTGTAACATATAATTTTGTTTCCCAAAAAAATCATCTGACATTCAACTTGAATMATTACCTTGTGTGTATGCATTCTGTATTTCATTGCAGCACTAAAATTTACATGGGGCCCTTATATTCAAAGATGCTCAGCACACATAAATCAAGAGTAAATTTAAAGATGCAGACAATCACCTCTTCTAATCTTTAAAGYTGTAATCTTGCTACAGTTCCAAAACTTACTATAAGGCTTATCAACAGAATCAGTTATACTATTAACAGGAGGTAATAAAGTAACAATCATCAGCTTGGACCAACATGCAGCAAATGAAAGATATAGCTCAAACATTTTCAAGGTGACTGTGATTTTATAAAACCACAGGTAATGCCTGAACTATGGCCTTTAACATTTAAAGATGGGTTGCTGGTACGAAATGTAACTCTGTAAAAGTGATGTATTTATTCCACTTTCTTGTGAGCTGCCAAGGAATGCAGAGATGGAGTGCCAGTGCCTCCTCCACCTTGAGAAGCATGACACATGGCATACACGTTTTTCTACAGCCTGTTCACTCTATATTAAAAAGGGTGAAATCATCACACCGATTCTTCCTTTATCTCAGGGGACACAGCACTGTGCAGCTGTTCAGCTCAGCTGCTCCTGGACTGGATGCTGAAGTAGTGAATTCAAATTGAGACGAAAGTGGGATGCAGAGTTTTAACATGTATGAACCCTGCTCAAACGAAGTATATAGTATGTGTRTATTCCTTTTTACCTTTCGAGAGCAGCAAATTCACAATTTTCCATGATGCACAGGAAGTGGCCAACAGAAGCGGGGATCGACCTTCTATGTCAACACTATCAATATTAGCACCCTGCAATAAAGAATTCCAAGTTTATAATGAATAAATGAAACTTTAAAATGGTGCTGCCCTTTATAAGCATAGCAGAAATACAGGCTTTCTTAGTAACTCCAAAGGCTCCAGATAAGTACTTTCAATAAACACATTACACCTCTCTATAAAACTACTAGGTCTTCTAACCATCAGCCACAGTCCAGTCATCTCTATATAAAAATCCAGATGCYTMGATAATAGTGGCCTACTTCTAGGGATACTGAACGTACAACTTATGATCTTTTGTTAGAGCACCTTTCCATGCATTTAAATACTCAAAATATAAAATTCTAACTTGAAAATGCCAGGATTGAAGCTACGGAAAAATGTAAAATTGCAGCCCTTTGAATGATGCAGTCTTGCCTATCAAACAGTTACCAGAACAAGACCTCTCCGAACCTCTATGTGGGATGAACATGATTCAAGAAATAATGCATCCAGAAATTAGCATAGTTCAATCTGCATATCTATGTTAATTTTCTATTCTGCAGCATGAGCAGTATGAACCAAGTCAACTTTGATGCCGAAGTAGCTGTATCAACAGTGGACATATTTTTATTCTGTTTTGTTTACTTCTGCACTAGACACATATTACCAGRACAGTATGGTCACTATGGTCACAGTATCACTATGGTCATATCAGCAAAGTACTACTATGAGCATAAACATATCTATCTAAAAAGTCCCACCAAGGGAGCATGAAGATACAAGCAAATGAACCAATGAGATATAWGTGTATTTTATGATCGTTCAGATATCATTTTTCCTAGATACTGAGTTGCAAGTCAAACTTGATGAGTTGAACAAAGTACACAAAAAAATCTATTTTATTTCAGATAATATCCAAAGATGATTGGAAAAAAAAAATCAATGGAAGATTTTCCATTAACTTGAATCATCTTTGGGTCCAGTCTTAATTTGAGAGAGAATTAATCACAATCCTGAGCAATATTTACTTTCTAGGATGATAATACCTGTAAAGTAGTAATAAGAAGCACTTAATAAATGTGCAATGATTACTTTGCCACTGAGAACAGGAAGCTTCCAATGTATGTTGATTAAATATTTGGGAGTAATACATGCAGGGCCCTTTCCCCAGTTACCTTTCTACAGGGTCAGACAACCTCTTAAAAATGGTCTTATTCATCAAGAAACAGACCTTTTTTATTCAAGTGTCTAATTTATTTCAATGAATACAGGGCAGCAATTTCCAGTTCCTTATGCAATATTTAATCACCTTCCCTCCAGCTWATATAATTGTTCCGCTTTCAGTAATTTGGCAGCATTCATAATTATTTATCACAGTAAGAAGTAACCTACATATTGCCATGCWTATTTACTACATTTACAATACAGTTGAATTAAGAGTCTGTAAAATAGTTTCTGAACTCCATTTACTTTTCCATTTAYGTTGTCCCAAATGCATTAATATATATGAATTAAACAGATATTAATATAAAAACAAAGATGCCAATTTTGTAAATATCAATTAGTATTTATACCAATTTAATCTTTAATTTTTCTTTCAGTGAAGATGAAAGAAGAAAAAGGGGAGAAGTTCCAAAAAAAAGGAAGAAAATGTGCAAAATTACTGCATATTTACTTTGAATAAARTGTGGATATTTAATGTATAAAATAAATACATGTTGTTCTTTACTAAAACCAGAAAGCCATTCTGAAACAGAATTTGCTATTGTCCTTTCAAGCAGTAACATTGCTGCGCCTTTTCTTTTCAACCCTCGTGTACACCACAGCACAGGTAAAACTTAGTGATCTTGCCAGGAGTTCAAAGGAGGAGGCAGCACAGGTTGTACATGCCACATTCCACTAACTCCAACTGGCATATTTTGATCCATTCCCAGACAGGGCAAACTAAAACAGTCCTAAAGCATGAAAACTGACATACTTTGYATGGAAAGCCAAATAAACCCCCAGCATAGTTTCTATGGAAGAGGCCAAAGTGTTAATGGCAGTATTRAAGACAGTAACGATATTATATTTTGTACACACAAGTCTCCACACACAAAAACTTATGCCTGTATTTCTCAGGTAATAACTTCTGTAGGCAGCTGTTTTGTCAGACAAGTTTAAGCAGTCAAACCTCACCATTTCATATTTGAATGAAAAATAAGCACAACATCTAGTTCTAACTAAATCAAATCCCTTTAACAGAGTTTCTGAGAAAAGACAAACTGTATGTAGAAGAGAMTTTCTTTTAGTATAATTGCCACGAAATGAAGTAAAAACCCTAAACACACACAAAATAAAGTCTGATGATTTCTGAAAATTTCCTCAGCCCAGTGGGGCATAAAATGATTATATGAGCCTTAGTTTAATTGGCACAAATGGACATTGGGACCATAGCCAGTTGCATCCCTGATTACATTTCTTCTCTTTGTCCTTCATAATTATTCAGCGAAGAAATATAACCAAACCACACAGAATAAAAAAATATTTCTAGATCATGCACAAATTTTGATATATRGCTATGTGATTCCACAGTAATCATAAGCACATTCTTTAAAGAAAGGATTTATTTCTGAAAAAAAAATCAGATTGTATTCAATGCATGTTTTGCATTTATTGAAATATTTTATATTTCGTGTCTGAGAAGTGTAGTATGACCAGACCAGTTCACCGTATCTGGTAAAAGATGTYTATGAAACTTTTCTGAGAAGGTAAAATGGAAATAAAAATGCAAGATTTCATCCTCAGTAACTGTGGGATGCTATTATGGATCCACAACTACTGTTGTACTTCAACTCTCAATTATACACTATGAAATGTACATGTATCTATCTAAATAGGCTATACATGAGAACACATTCTCCTTTATGAATTTCTCTGTGCAGACCTGTAGCAATAGATTGCAATAATCTCTCTAAACGTGTTGCTTGATTAAATATTTACCATTGAAATCAAATACTCCGCCAATTCATAATGATCAAACAATGCTGTCCTGTGGAGAAAAATGCAAAAATACAGTAACATTAGAAAGGACAAAGTTTCAAGCCAAAGAGTAGCATTCTTCTCCRTTCACTGAATTTTATAATATTTTCAAATAAATCAATCTTAAAATAAAGAGATGTAGAGATACTCTTATTACATAATTCATTTTAATAAATTGTTTTATTTTTTTCATGGAGTTCTCTTTTCAAACTGAATTCAGTTCAGTTAATACATTGAAAACTCACTGCAAGAAACAAAGACCTCATTTGGTAGGTAAACAGGTGTTTCACCACCGATTTTTAAGAGAACCAGTAATTTCATATGTCAGATCTTTGAGTGTACCACACAAGGTCAATACAGAATTCCATAAATTTCAGACGCAGTTTGTTCCAAGCATGCCTGGAGCCTCAAATTCATTTCATTATGCATAAATAATTTGGTTATATTTTGTGCAATAATGCTAGCGTGATGTTAAAATGGCAATGGCTAAACATATAATCTGACTGTGGCAGGCAAGTCTACTTGAAAAAATATGAAAAAATTAATTGGTATAAAAGGACATTTGGAGCACCATCAGCAGCATTAGTTAAATATACTGATAAAAAATTGTTGTGATTTACCAAAATTATTTTAAAGCTGTCTATACACATGAAAACTTCTCAGGTTTTATTCTACAGTAAGACACTGAATTATATATTACAGGAAAAAAAATGGTCAAAGCATGAAATTATAGCACAGTAAATACACACAGTCAAAATGTTTTCACAAGTCAGACCTCTGTGAAATATTTTGAGTCAACAYAGAAGGATAGTTCCAAGGTTGTACTGTTTTTCAAATGATAACAGTTGTCTTAGCATTATAAGAGGTAATAATAACATTGGGTGTAACACAGTTCGAATTGATCACTCAAAAGATGTATTTTAAAAATCAAGTCATGGTTCCAAGTATGTAGAGATGCCTCCATTATCTATAGTAGGCCCTTCCAGCCACACATTAATACTGAATCCTTTGCAAACACTAAAAATAAATTACAAGGTGACTGAAGAAAAAKAAAAGTAATTTTATGAAATATTTAGATGGAAACATGAGAGTAGGAATGAGAAAGGATCAAGTCCTACCTATGCTTCACTACTACCTTGCTTCTCAACAAGTTAATGGTCCTATTCAGTTTATTTATATTCTATTTGGATGACYTTCTACCTTTCTGATGATACTTGATAATATAATTTTTCCTGTTTCACAGACACAGGGAGTAAAAAGACTGTTGTTCTTTTTATCAAGCTATTTTCAAGGACAGTAATTTTCCTGGATATGGCAGCCAGTTATCTATTAAGTAGTATGTGTGTCTGCACAATTTGCTTTGGTATTCTGTCAACACTTTGTCTTCAATCATGTTCTTTCATGGTAACATTTCCAAGCGTACCCAAACATTATCTTACCTTTACAACACACTCCTCTTTTAATGTCTTCAATAATCTTTGACTCATTCCACTTTATACTGTGTCCAAAGAACAATCATCTCCACTGCTTCTAACATTCTACCACTTATTTCATACTGTAAAGCTTCTTGTAGAATAACACCATCAAATAATTATGGTTAAATGCAGTGAAACATATCTTGCAAAGAATGTATACATGGGGTAATTATTATATTACACAGAGCTGGCAGCCGGCATGTATAACTAAGCAYCTTTCTGCTACAAAAGATTGAGGAAACTTCTCCACAGTCTAGTGCTCTGGTTTCAAATGGAGTGTGAAAGACTGGAAGTCTTTTTAAAGGATTATTACATACATACAAAAATGCCGTCTGCAACTTGAAGTCACAGGAAAGTGTACCAACATCCCCTTTTAGTTGATCAGGTATCAGATAATTGTTTTTTGGAAAATAAAAGAAAATATTCTTTTCAACAGTTTATATTATTTTTCAGTAATTTTCTGGACAACCATTAGATGAGGGCATTTCTTCCACATTGTCGGAAGATGTTAACAATTCCATAAACTTGTTTCACCTACTACTTTACTGGAGTAAATTTTCAATGTAAACTGTTATGACCATTCCTTGACATGGTTCCAAGGTAACTGGAACTGTTTTGATTTTTGTATCAGGACCAAAATTCTTAACATTCTGACCAAATTATTGACTCTTTCATACTGTACTAAAACCATCTTCCATATCATGGAGAAGTTCAAAATCACGTCAAAGAGTGTTCCAAACGCAAGGAATAACTAAAATATCATGGTTCACAATTTATAGTGAAGTCTAGCACAGCAGCCTCCTACCTGTGAAGCAATGTTTCCTTATTCCCATCCGCAGCATCAATAATGGATTCCTCACCAGCATAGGATGACATCATTAGCTTTACAATCTCAGTTGCTCCTTGAGTGGCAGCAAAATGAAGTGCTGTGCATTTTTCATTCTATAAATAGGAAAGTCAGACAAAATATAAATATTTAAACCTCAGTAACCTAACTTCCAATCTATTAAACATACTAGTGAACTAACCCAGGATTTGTAATTCCTAAATGCCTAAATTTCTATGCAAGCAATGAAGCTTTAGTCTTTAACTGAAGGAGTAGAATTCTAAAGGGWTTGTCAAAACCAGAAAAGACTAGAGAGGTAGTTTTAAAGGATTACCACAAACCTTCTTATCATTCTATACCAAGTCCCTAAGATATGAGATAATTACMCTCTTAATCTTTTGTAGTTTAATTAAAAACCAGACAAATGCAGCACCCTTTAGTACAAGAGATGAAGCAAAGGAAAGCTACAGAAAACCACAGGCAGGACAGTACAAATRAATAAGCAAACAAATGGACTTAGAGAAAATACATTATTTTAAAATGTCATTTACTTTCTTAAATGGAATCTTCCTTAGAAGTAATTCTTAAATCAACTTTTCTGCAGGTTAAAATTAACTTTGTCTAATATGCTATAAAACTATTATAAACTAGACAGTCATAAAATAATTAAGCAATRTATAAATGATTAGAACAATATTTGCCAAACCAGGATTTTGTTCAGCTAGATGGGACAAACCAGCTTTGATATATGCCTGAGGGTTTTGACTTTCTCACTTTTAGAACAGGARCATTTCAGTGAATGCATTGGAATGGGCTTTTCCACAATGCCATAAGAATTCTAAAAACTGCCTTACCCATCACAAAATCAGCAGCATAAATTGCCTCACTCAAAAGCTGTGTGTTCAAAGAATCAAGAAAGTAAAAGAAGGCTAAACTATACTTATTTTTGCTCTCATGAGTTGACTTCATCCTGGCAAACATTCTGATTAATGATAGATATCTTAAAAAATGTTTATTTATGAATGAAGCTCGGCACAGACCCTTACACCAGCAGTGCTACACCACGGCAGCAGCAGAGGTATCATGAATTGGTATTTGCTTAGAAAAAAGATACTGTAAAGGCCAAGGCAAGGCTGAGGATAAACAAGAATGATCAGAAAGGGTCAGATTGAAGATCCCACTTCTGGGAAGAGATGACCCTATATACCTTGTGTAAAGAAACTTCACATTTTGCCTGATTTGAACCAGAGACTCGCTTTCATTTACTGCTCCTTTGGYTTTGCATTAGAAGACAAGATTAGCAATGCTTATCCGCTCATCTTTTTTTCATACTACTCAGAGATTCAGAGATACCCAAGTTTTATCAAAACTACATTTTGCTCCATTCTGAGTTTTACCTGTTTTAGATCAATTTGGGCTCCAAATTCAATGCACATTTTAATCATTTCGAGGTCCCCACTTTGAACTGCCAAATGAAGTGGACTGCACTTTCCATTATTGGTAAAATTGATGTGGGTTTTAGCAGAATGACCTAATTCTTCACCTGAGAGATGAAAACAAATGGGTTTTTTTTTAAGTGAGAATGACATAACTGAAGATATGAAGGTTTTCAAAACGAGTGTACTAAGTGTGGAATAATATTCTCCCCTCTCAAAATATGAAYCCGTCACATCTATCATTAAGCAATGGATGAATGTACATTTAGGAAAGCAGTTAGTTTGCTGCTGCAATCATACAAAAGATGTGAGCATAAATAGCCGTTAGGAATAATTGCAGTAACTTGTTGTAAGTTCAAACACAGTTACAATTGCTTGTTTTCACAGTTCTTTGAGAACTAAAGCAGTAAATTGGTACTCATTGCTTGGGAACAAAGTATTTACCTTTTTTTAAAAGAATTTCCATACATGTCTTTGCACCTGAAAATGCAGCTGCATGGATAGGCATACATCCCGTTTTGTTTGGTTTACATATTTTCCCTCCATTTTCAATCTGAAAAACAATGCCTCAATACAGCTCAATGACATACAGAAAAATCTGACAAATGAACATACTACTACAGGTACAGTCTCCTGGGTAGCTGCCTCCTTTTTTTTATGTTGTATATGCGTTATGAAGTTTACATACAAGCATCTTTTGTATGTTATAGACATACACCTATACATGCATGTGCTTCATTCTGTCTTCTCATGACCTTCAAAATCAGTTTTTTTCCYTAAGTTTGCCACACAGATAGATATAAACATACCCTCTTAAAAGATGAAATTTCTTAGTAACTTAAATTTCTTAGTAATGCATGCAAAGCAACTTGAATASTAGCTCCATGATTGACCTTCCTGCATTGAACAAAGACAAAACACAGGAACAGAATAACACCACATCAGGGTAGAGAGAATCACATCAAAAGATGATGGATAATTWTACCTACCAGGAGTGTCAGTGCTTCAGGATTGTCCTTGTAACATGCTACAATTATAGGTGTGTTCCCTGCTTCACCTTCCAAATTAACATCTGTACTGCTATGTTGGACTAAAATCTAAATGTTTAAGAAAACRTTCAGTCAATCATAAGCCAAACACATCAACAAAAGTCTAGTCCATTATTTCTGTTGTTTACAGCCCATAGCACCCTTGCAACTTATTTATTTTGCATGCCAAAAGCCCACAATACATAGGCAGAGGAGGGGAGAGTGTAAAAATATGCAGGTGAAAAATGCAGATATGAATAGACAAAGCAAGTACAATTGTTTCYCGCAGACAGACAGGTAACTAGGTTAACCTCTGCACATAGCTGCAAAGTATTTTAAAGTCTGATTTAACAATTTCTCAATAATGGGAAAAAGTATTGTCTGTAGCAAATTGCAGATAGGGATTTTCAACTGAGGTTTTCAACAGAAAATTCCCTGGCAAGTGGCAATATAGTGGAATCTGCTCAATTAGGCATCTATGATGTAAGGGCAGTAAGATGAAGGGACATGGGGCTTGATGCAAACTGGGACCTTCCAGTCCTGAAATTCTGCTCCAGTGTCTATGTTAACAGCTGACACTGAACTATCAGCATCATCAAGYACTTCTATGACTGCTTCCAGCATTTTTTGAGAAGCAAAGGATCTGGAAATGATAATGGCCATACTGCATTGCATATTTATCCCCCATGCTACATATTCATTTAATTGTTTTTCAGTAATTCCAGTGATTTCTTTTTTGTGTATTAGAGGAACTGGCACATTTTAATCACTCTCAGGCAATTTAGCAATAAAAACCAAAGGCGAATTAGCCTGGATAAACAACAGAGTGGGGAAAAAATGAGAGCACAGGTTTAGTCAAGAACTCAAGCCCAGAAGCTGATACAAAGCCTGTTTTAAAAAGTCACTGTATTTCAGATTTCACYGTTCTTAATTCATAATAAATACAGATTCTTAGAAGGTGTGAGGACCCTGCAACACTTCTGAAGGACTTTGCGTCTTGAATACAGATACATGTGTTTCTTTCTTTTGTTTAGATGAACTAGAAAAYGAGACAAATTTAAAGGGAAAACCAACTCATGCAATGCTAAGGTTGTATGCACCTATAAAATTGAAGAACTTTACAAATTCTCAAATTCTTTCCCTATGTTGCATATGAAGCGAAAACATTCTCATTGCATTTAGACAAATGGTTAAAAAATTATGCTGCTTAAAATCTCAATGCTGTTTCTATTTTATAAGGTTCAACATAGACATCTTAGTAATTTCTTCATTATATATTTTTGTGATTTTTAATTGCAGATTTAGTTCTGCTACTATTCAATTGATTATTAGAATGTAGGTTTTAAGAAGTGTGCTTTCTGACTAATTTTAATCTGTTTTTTATTAAAAAATACAGTAGATTCAAGAAAGTGTATACTTCTAAGACTTCCTACACAATTGTAAAAAAAAAAAGAACATTATAATTTGAAATAACACATTCCTACATGACGTTTTAGTGTTGAAAAGAACTTTTTTAAAGGAAGTTCCTTGGTTTYGGAAAATTGAAAAGCATTTTCTGTGAAACATAATGACTACTATCGTAGCACAAATATCAGTATTTCTATAAATCAGTAAGTTACTTTTTACTTGCAATRCTAAGAAGACACAAACAGTTCTATAAGCATCACGTTACACATCTTGCTCACTAAAGAAAACATGAGGAGATGTGGCATATATCAACAAGGCCTTGGTGTTCTGCACGCAGCTGCTGCTGAGCTACTTATCAAGTGTGTATATTTTGACTATATTTGGACTTTAGACTTACCTTCACAATTTCATTATGCAGGGACTGAACAGCCATATGCAAAGGTGCCATCATATTGGAGTTTAGAATGTTGGGATTGGCTCCTCTGCTGAGAAGCAAACTAACACTTTCAATCTGGTTTTTCTTTGTGGCCCAGTGCAGTGGGGTATTTCCAGAAGAATCCATCACATTTAATACTAGGTCAAAGGAGAGAAAACAAAACGAAACAAAAACCAAAGCAAAACCATCAAATGTTCTGATTGCACTGAAAAAAAAAGGTGTCTTCAATGAAGGTTTAGGTCTGTGCTATTGCATTTCTTTGAAGAAAGGAAAAGATTTCATGAGATGCTGCATTGTGTTAAATTGATTAATTATTGTGCTGAATATACAGTATTGGTGAGAGAAACAGGAGAGGTGAAACACCTGTCTATTTCTTGCCCATTATTATCTTTTTTTTCTCACGCCAAGAGTTATTTGATTTCCCTCTCTGCTTSACTCTTCTTTTTTCTATTTTATTTGAATTTGCAGCTACCGCTTTAGAGGCTGCACAGAATAAATCAGTGTGAATAACTGAAATAAGAGGTAACAGATAAGTGCTTGCAAATTGTAAGAAAATGAAAGACCATATCTACTCTGTTTCACTTAAGAACACAAAAGTAAATCAATTCACACCTCTTCTAAAAATTGGTCTGTTCTACACATACATTTTGAGGTTGAAAATTGAAGATAAAGTTCAACAAATATCSTAAAAAATTAGGACAAAAATGACATACTGAAAATAAAAAGAATATATTTCAGCCAAAATAATCTAAAATTAGATTGGCCATAGGTGAACAAGAYAAGCTTTTCAGGGCCATTGTAGGTTTTCTCAGTAGCCTACAGTCTATCAGTGGCGTCCGATATAGTTCACAATGCTTATTATATAACAGACACGTAACATAAATAAGGAAGACAGAAAGTCAACTCTACTGTCCATCACTGCAGTTTTCTTTTCCATATCTGAAGACTGYGTATCTGAGTGTCAAACAAAGTAAGACAAACTGATTCACTGCACTAGAAAGAAAACAGTCCTAACATGACAAGGGCAACCCAAACCACACCCGAGACAGTGCAAACTGCGGCAGGCAGTTTGAATTATATTTCAATCTATAAATGGAGATAACACATATCAGTTCTGTTTCAGCTGGCTAAGGGACACCTTGGTTATTGAACATTTTTATCCTACTAAATAAAGTAGTTCATAAAATGCATGTTACCTTCACAGGAAGAATCGTCTATGATCAACTGCATTAGTTCTATTTGTCCTCCTTCTGCAGCGTGATGCAGTGGGGTGGCATTTAATTCATCCACTTTCGTTAGCCCAGAACGATTCTTCTTAATAAAGCTCCGTAGCCTACAGGCACTTCCATCTGAAATAACCTGTTTTGGAYACAAGCATTCTCATTTTCTCATTCTCCTAAAAGGCAGGAAGTTAGCAACGCTTTAATGTGTTTCTGTGGGCAAGTTACCACTCAATAATTCCCTCCCAGTTGTTYGGTTTAATCAGAAGTTCACAAATCCTGATCAGATTGAGCCAACAGTGAAACTCAGATTGGTTTAACTGACTGCAAAATCAGATCCAGATAAGAAACAGYGCCAAATTAACAAAAATGGAAATCATCTTGAATACATTGTTTTCTCTTCTGTAGTGAGCTCAAGATCCTTTCTCCACCATGGCAAAATCTCAAACAAGGAAATTAATCATTTACATTTTTATACTCTTTTCTGCAGTGGTCACATCAAATGAATTCAGCAGAGTGGAAAATTAATAATCTTGAYAAATTCCTGTTTTCAAATCTTTCTACAGAGACTGATACTGTGTCCTGGGCTTTCAAGTTCAGCCATTGTGCTTCTGTGATGTTCTTTATGACAGGGCAACCAATATATATTTTAATTTCAGCAGCATGCTTAGAGCATCCCACAGGCTACAATATCAGCCTGAAACAACCCAGTATATTCACAGTGATACTCTGACAGCTGAGCCCACTGACAGCTTGATACACTCCACATACTACGCTTTAAAACCAAAGCCACTATGGAAACTGTGCTGATTCTTACTTTACGATATTCTCTCCATATTTTTGTTAGAGTGATTCAAACTCCATATTTTTATGTGAAGAAAAGTGATAGAAAAAATGGTTGCAGTAGAATGGGCATGAATTTAACAAACATATTAAAAATTAAGAGAGAATAAAAAAGAAAARCAATTCAACAACATTGGGAGGAAAAAAAAGGAGAAAAATGCCTATCAAAAGTAATGCAAACCTTCCCAAAGACGGGTAAACAAGAAAAGAATAAAAAAAAGAAAATTCCTTAAAATCTCTGTTCCCTTTTCACCTGCAAAAGAAAAGGAAAACTTTTCTCTCCAGGATCCCCTGAGTCACAAAGACTCAACAATTTTTGCTGTTATTAAGTAAATATACATTAYGGGGCAGCCCATTCATGTGTTTGAGCACGTGTTTAGCTTCATTCTGCTTAATAGTCCCACTGACCTCAATGAGGCTACTCATGTCAATAATGTTACAAATGTGTTTAAACATTTAGAAGACTGAGGCCAAATACAGGGCTAGCRTCTGCTTCAAAAGTGCAATCAGAAAAAGCTAATTGAAAAGGTGTGATGTAATTGTGGAAAGGGTGTTTAAGATTACTCAAYCATCACAAAAATAACAGGTCAATTACACACACAAATATCTATACATTCTAAACACATCAAAAAGCTATTAAAAGAAACCTTACTACAGAGCCCAGTGTTTTCTATTCTACCTTTATTATTTCTATTGATTTAGACCACATTGATTTAGACCAAAATGTGGCATGATGGTAATTTCTATTGACAAAAGTAAGATTTACCAGCCAATACTGCAGTGTTTCACTAACAAAATAGGAAAGAAAGAAATCAGGTGTTCTTGGTACTTGGGTTGGTTAAAAATAGCAAAACAAGCTATTTTAAACAACAGCAGCTCCTTTGCGCTTTGCCTGAACAGCTCTGTAGTGGCAGATCACCCACCAGAATGACAAGCCATGTTATGCTGAAGAGGTGTTGCTCAGGACTAGAGCTAGCACACAGAGAACATATGTTGCTGGGAATGACTTCAAGAGGTATTTAAACCCATGTACAAACTTTGTCAAATTTGTTTAGCCTGCTGTTAAAAATCTCCGAAGTTACCCAAGTCTTCCATCCTGTAAGCAAACTCTTCCTTTGCTTAACTATTCTCACCCTTAAAAAAGGCCTCTAAACTTTGGTCTAGGTCCCCCTAGCAGCAATACAAATACACGACTTCTCATCCTATTCTCTATTAAAAATGGGAAGATATTATGTTCTTCCTGGCTGCAATTTCACTTTTGTAGGTTGCGCTGCTGGTTCCCTTTCCCTTCATAACAGTTCCAAAACTTCTAAACTTTCCTTTTGGTTCATTTTTGTTAATGATCTACTCATTTCCGTCATAATCTCTGTACTTTCCTCTCAGAAGGGGTCTCTTTCTGTGCCCAGGGGGAATGCGAGTCCTGTCTCAGGAGTCTGTCACCCGCATCCTCCATCCCCTGGTTCTCACCTGCCTTCCCGCTCAGCCCGGTCCAGACCGAGCCACACAACACCAGAGCATCCTGTGCCTTCACACCCCACGGGCCAGGGCAGCTTCCAGCCTGTCTCCCACTCCACACAGATCCTCCCTCCGGGGTTCACTRCGTAAGGGGAAAGGGTCTCCTGGAGGAGTGGGTACCTGGGACGTAACCACTGCTGAGCCCGCGCAGCTGCCCGCAGAGACCCTCCGCACCCTAGCCCACCTCACCCTCCACCCCTCGCACTCGGCCCCAGCCCCGAGCCCGCCGCCCCCTCCGCACGCACCTTGAAGACATCCTGCGAGGCGACGGAGGCGGCATCCGCCTCGCACACGACGCCCTGGTAGGAGCTGGAGACGGCCGCCTTCTCCCGCGGCCGGCACAGCCGCAGCAGAGAGCGCTTCATGCCGCCCGCCCGCCCGGCTCCGAGCAGCGCCCGCCCTGTCCGCTCCGGCGACCTGCGAGGCGAGACAGCGAGTGAGGGCCGGCGGCGGGGGAGGCGGGGAAAGCAGGGAAAGCAGGCGGGGGCGATCCCGCCGGGGCGGGCATCCCGGGGGCGGCGGCGGCTCCCGCTGCGGGCGGGCAGCTCTGGGCGCACCCCGCGGGAGCGGAACGCCTGTGCCCGTCGGGGGCCACCGCCTCAGCTACTGCTACCTACCCCTACACCGCCCTCCTGGCGCTAAAACAGGGGCTCGAGTTTTCCTGTATTAACTTCTCTTTGTAGCCATAAAATTTTCTTGCAGAATTTGTTTGACCAGATAGTTTGGAGAGCCGTAGTAAAGTAGGAAGAGTATAGAAAGAAGAGTATAGAAAGAAGAGTATAGACTGAAGCAGCACGAGGTGTTTCAAAGGGTTAATCCTAAAGCGCCAGTAACTTGAGTCTTTACGGAAACGTGTAACTCGAGGAACTAACAGCTTACTTAGCTTGAGATGAGCAGCCCTACCAAAGGTCAAGTAATGGACGGGACAGAGACTTAGAAAAAGCAGTAGGAGTCACAGGAGGTGATTTTTTGCCTGTGTGTTCATGGTTTATGGCGAGCGGCAGCTTGAAGACTGCCAAAACCGAGTGTCACACCCCATACAGCCAGTTTAATAGCCGTCAACAAACAATACTCCATTATTATGCTAATTCCTTTTTTTAATCCTTTTTATACTGTCTGTGCCACAACATCCTGTGGCACTTAAGTGCCATAATTTCATTATATGTTTGTGAAAAAATGCTTTCTTTTACCACTGGCTTCACTTAGTGCTCCCTAGTGTTTTTATTTTGAAAAATGGAGAGTTATTCCCCATTTTTTTCATCCTTATTAATGCTCATAATTTCACAAATTTCTTCCAGCCCTTTGCTCACTGATGGGGCTTTGCTCATGCGGTTTTCCTTCTTACAGATGCCATTTTTTATCTCTAAACAGCCACATCCTGCTGCTCTGAATCTTTCCCATGTTCCTGGAGAAACGGAGTGTCATGACCTACATGGTCAAGGTATATTCGAGGAAAAATATTAATTGTTTCTTCAATTTCTTTCTTCATTGCTCTCCTAAATGTTCACAAGTATATTTGCGGGTTTTTGAATGCCACTGAGCTAAGTTTCCTTAGAATTTCTGCTGCTCCACCGCAATCCCTTTTCTAACTAGTGATAGTATAAATAAATAGCACTCAGGTACACACTCATATGAGGCTAGTTAGGTTATGTTTCTTCTGTGTACTCATCTAGAATTTATCAACATTGGATTTCGTCTGGTGTTTCATTACTGTATCACCAATCTTTTGGGATCTCCCACAATCATCTTTGATCATTCTGAAATTTTTGTTCATTCTGAAAATTCAGTAGTGCCTTCCAAGTCGCCAGAATATTTTTGCACCGTTATACCACCACTGACTTTAAGGGGTCCTAAGGAGCCTCCTTGCTTTGCAAAGCTGTATTCCTAGTCCATATTTTTCAACCCTTACCCAAATTCAGGAAATCCTACTTGCCTGTCCTATGACAGTTTAGTTTCATTAAAAGTCTAGGAGAAGGGACCTTTTTAAAGAACTTTCCCAAGTCTTGTTATCACTTGCATCATTTGTACCTTTTATGCTTGCTGATTTCTTCAGAGAGTTTCACTAGCATGTGTAACACCAGACCTCTCTACAAACTCTGTGTTTGTTATTTAGATCCCAGAGCCTGTAACTCCAGAATCGTTTATAGTAAGTTGCTGAAGTTGCACATCCTTAACTAAGTAGTCTTAAGACCATAAAGCTAAATAGTTCTAAGACTAAATGGGTGGGTTTAAGAGTTTGTGATGTAGACCCTTGATCCTGTTAATTATCAGGCAACACTAAAAAGTGGAACAAAATAGTGTCTTCCCCTCATACGCTGCTGTAGGCATATATATTGCATATGTTCAACAGCACTGCATTATGGTACATTTTTGTGGTTACATCATCATTAATTGTGACCAAAAGGAACAGGGTCATTTATACTATAGTGAGAAAGCTATACTCAAGAAAGCTAGCCGTTAGTGCCTGCAGAGATTCTAGTTATGTGACTTGGGATTAAGACACTGGAGGAGCTCTCTCTTTCCCAACACTTTGTGCGGTACCTTGATTAGGAGCAGCCGCAGTTGGTGAGAATGTTCACCTTCCTATAGTGAGGTCTTTTTGAATTCCCTGTCTGGCCTTGACATTTTTGTTGCCCATAGTTCTCTTTATGAGAAATTAAATTAAACATCTGGATATTGTTTAAAGAAAATAAATGCCATTTTCTGTAGGAATCATTATCTGGAAATAGAAGTGTCACTGAAATATCAGTAAACATTAGTAAAGCTGTCATCCATTTCTTCTTAAAATCCCCTAAATTGCAGTCAGAGGAATGCTGTAAAACAATAGAAGTCGTGAGCCTCGACCAACCATAGTTTTACTAATTTTCTTGAATCTGATAATACTGCTCCCTTCTTTTAAAATTACTGCTACTTTTAAGTCTTCTAGTAAATGTTCCGAAGAATGTTCAGAGTATGAAAAATGGTACAAAGGTTTTCCATTCCCAGTAGGATTCAACTGGAATTTTAAGTGGGCTGACCACAGCTTTTATATCTGCATAATGATTTGACATAAGGAACTAATTCACAGAAGCAGTTGAAGAGTAACCTTTTGTGCAGCTGTTTTTCCCAAGAGTGGATTAAAATACGTTTATACCATTTTATTTCAAACATGATCTTGCTAATGGTAGAAGTGAATCCATTAGTACAAGAAAAATTCACTAAAGGTACTCATAGCACAGCATTTCATTAAAAATATGATTGTTTAATAATTAATTTGTATATACAGTAAATACGCACCATTACAATACTGGAGCCTTAGTAATACAGTACTGCAGTTTTGTTAATTTTTCAGACCCAGGAACAATAAATTCAAGCAAGTGTCAGTAATGAAAAGGATGTACTGTATGGTTTTTTGCTTTGGAAGTGATTTATTTGGCATCAGTATTATATAAATTGTGATGTGTAAAATGATAGTTAGGATAGGGAGTCAGCTTAATTTGGTAAGCCAAATGTAGTCATGATGCTAGTTCAGATATTGATTACAGCCATCCTGAAATTAACCTGAATTCCTGCCTAAACAAGCAAGAATTCATTGTCTCCTACAAATTTTGAGAAACATGCTTGTACTTACCATGGAGAAAAAAATGCTACTGTAATTTTCAAATGAGTGAGGTCAACTTGACTTAAGACTTTACACTTATGTCTAATGGATTTTTCATTGCATTCTTTGTTCTTGAGATGTTGCTGTAGTAAGGAACATGCTGCCATGTTCAGCAGAAGGATTTAAGTTATTTACGGGTTTATTACATGCCTATTTTTCAAAAAAAGAGGATGTAGAAAACAATAATTCATTCTATTACACTGCAGAGTCTTTTTTTCTCTGATGATAATATACGATATGAAATAATACCTTATAGATCTTAGTCCTACTCTTAATACTTTGTACAAGAAGAAATGCAAGTAGAGGCCTGTAGAGTAAATCTGTGATTTGAAAGTAAGTGTAAATTGATCTCATGGTTAATATCTATTGTAATAATAGATGTAATAATAATCCTTTCCTCCTATGGACATCCTATCCAGCCAGATCTGTCCTCTATAAAGATGTTTTCATCACACAACTTCTTCTCTGAAAAGAGCCTTTGATGACTTCTGTTCTTTCAAAGATGTAGTCTAGTCTCACTGGTGGTTATTGATACTGAGCTGTTATTGATAAATGTCTTTAAAGATGGAAGTTCTTAAAAATGACTGCATGAAGGAAAACCTGCCAGAATGTGTCCTAGTAATTCATAGTGCTGTATGGGGATGTACTTCTCTTCGCCATACGCAGTAACAGAAAGGCAAAATAAGTAGGAATAATTTCTTATCACAATTATAAACTACATTACTTATCATTCTGTTGAATGTTTCCCTGCATACATTATTTCATAATGAAAACACACAGTAAATTTTAAGCTCACTGTCTTGGAATTTCTCCATTTTATCAGATATTCTATTTACTTTTTTAAAATATAAAGTAAGATGCTTTTCAAAAGAAATCTAATAATTAAGGATTAAAATAGCAGTGGAAATATGCTACAAATTACTAGGTGACTGTGAATCTACCCATATTTACTCATGTTTGTGGAAAATAACTATTATATCAAAGATGATTTTTGCCAGAAAGTGCTTGAAATCAGAATGAAATAATGAATTCTCAAATTGGAGCACGAATAGGGCAGGGAACCCAAATAAACAGAGAAATGAAGAAGATTTTAGAATCGTAAAAATAGGTAATATTGGGAAAAATGCAGATCAGCATTTTCAGGGAGGTCATACTGATTCTATTTTCCTCAGAATGTGGTGTACATCTCACCGCTAAACCAGACAGCTCAAACCTTTTCATGCTCGTTGTTGTTGGGAACCAGTGTTGGATTATGTCACAGATGTTTCTCCTGTCACCAGTTTGCAAATATAGAAAATGAAGGGTGGCAACCTCAAACATGGAAAAGTAGCATTAGTAAAACCACAGCATACATGATCTCCAATATCTTCATGTTGGCATTTCAAACTCATTTTTGTGACCATACCTGTACCCTTCTTCCTATCTCTTCTCTTTTCTGTTCTCCCTTGGCTTCTCTCTTTATATTTCAAGTCTGCTTAATCCTCTTTCTTCTCTTCCTCTGACATTACTTTCTTTCTGTACATATTATCCAGCCAAAGTCTGTCTTCCTCTTAACTTCCGCTGACTATACTTCTTTTTTTTTAAATGAAGGGGCTTCACTGAATGCTGACTTTCTTAGGAACACACATTTTCTGAAAGTAGTTCCATAATTTTTGATATCTAAAGATAGATATGGATCCTACCTTTCCAGTAGTTAACCTGAACCTCTTGTGTGAGTAATTTGGAATAATTAATTGAATCTATATTGCAGAAACAGGCAATGCTGAAAGTCTTCAGTAAATGCTTTCTATGGATCATCACCGACTGGCGTAAGTACAACAAAATATCTTTTTTTTTTTTTATTTTCTTTGTCAGATTATACCTCAGGTCTTCACTTCTTTCAGATATCAATAATTTATTTTGCAAGTTTTCTTTATCACTTTTATTTCTTCTCAATGAATTTCCCATGCAATTCCACTGAGAACGTGAAGCATAACTTTTGGTATATTAAACTATATTTCTATCAGATTAGGAAATAAAAAGACTTATTGAAAGCTAACTTTATTAAAAGGTATGCCATATAGTGCAAATAAGCTATACACATATTATTTTTAAATGAAAGAAAACATTATCTTGAAAACGGTTACATACATAATTAAGCAAAAATTATGCTTACATACCTGAGTTTTAAAGATATGAAAAGATATAGTTTTGTTTTAAACTAGTCAGTTTAACCAAATATAATTCAGGTAAGAAGAAAAGGCAAAAATATCTTAAAGAAATTACTGCAAGTACAGTACTGCATATTTTAGCTATTTTTTAGGACTTTTTGACTGTTGACTTGATTTCCACAAGCCCTGAACATTCCTGTCCTAACTGAAGGATGGTGGCCTTCAAAATCAGACCTTGTGTCTTACTGACTAAGATTATATATGCTTATTAGATGGAGTAGGTATGGGTATTTGTTGGAAATATATTTTCTATTTCATATTTAGTAGATATGAAACTATGACCAGACTCTCATCAGTAATAATCTATTTTAGTCTAAGCAAATCTAATTAAATATTTCATTTTTTACGAACATCACTTAGAGATAGAGTTAATATCTACCAGTAAGGTAGGTACAATACTTAGAATGTTTTTTTCATATGGATATGTTGGGGAAAATAAACAATGTCTGGTGGCTAAAAAGAAAAAACAGATTGTGAAAATGTTTTGCCAATAAAAAGAAATGTAAAGTCATACTTTAACATAAAAGAATGTGATATTATTTGTATATTACTTGCATTTTCCTGCTTGGAAAATATAGATTTTATGAAAATCAATTAAAATATATATCATACAGTTTTTCAATTAGCTGAAATGATGCCAAATTAACATTTCAATATGAATTTAAAAAAATTCTAGCTTGTATTTTTAACAAAAAAATCTCCCTAAAAGCAAATAGGCCCAACAAAAATTTGAGTGACATAATCTGAGCGAAAACTATATTACGCTTACCATTCAAGAAGTTTGCAGATGATTTCTCTCTGAAGCAACACATAAATAAAGAACACAAAGATATGACTGTTTGAATCCTTATCTGATGCTTATATCAGTAAGTTCTTGTGATGTGGGAAGCCACCAGTGGTGTCATCTGGTGGCTCACGCTGTGTAGAGAGATGCTTATTTAAAAGAGATAGGTATGCATTGCTCAGTGTGGGAGGAGCATCAGTACTCATCAAGGGGATCCTTAAAGCTCTCTCTTTTTAATACATCTAATCCAACCCCATTTCAATTCTGGCTGCAAATGTACTTTCTGTACAAGAAGTCTTTTTCTAATGCAATATCTTAGAGTAGTTTCAGTTTGTCAGGTAGTCACTGGAGGGTACTTGTTTACCTATTTGCAGTGAACTAATTGCTTTTAATGGAAAATCTAAACATCACTGAAGAGGAATGCTGCTTACTTAAGAAATTCACTTTACTAATAAATGTTTCAAAAATTAGAATTACCATATAAAAGTAGCAGACTGTGATCGATACCTAATGCAATATGGAGCAGCATAAGAATTGCATATGCTTGCTTTTTGAAATATAAATCTTACTTTGTCTTCTGCACTTTATTTTCAAAGTACCACAGAATTGGTCAGTTCATTTGAACTAATTCTCAAAAGCCTCCTTGGCCCCATCTGCATTAGACTGAAAGTAAGATTACACAGTTCTCTGAAGCTGGAATAGTTACTGTGGTCAGCATTTTGATAGAGAACAATGTTTCCTTGTACTAGCATCTATCAATTACATTGTCTTATCACATATACTAGAATACATAATTGTTCAGTCTGGGGAAAGTAGCTCATATACTTCAAGCAAATTGCACAAATTAAGTTTGTGCAATTTCATATTCCTTCAGAATCCTTAAGCCTTGCTGATTTTCAAATAAGAGATTGAGTTGTTGCTCAGAGTATCAATTTGATCACATAGAAGCTAGACAACAACAAAATATTTAGAATAAAATACTTATTCTAAATTTAAATACAGATTTATTTAAATTTTTTGTTTAGATAAAGAAATTTAGAAAAGTCTCCCAAATTGACATTTGACAAGGATGTTGGAGCTTTTGATTCTGCAGGTCATCTTTGCTCAACCTGCTGAAACCCACCAAGCATTGTAATTACTAACACTGTTTTTGACCAGATTGCTTAGTGACTTGAGAAAACAGATGAAGCTTGCTGACGTCTCAACAGTCAAGCAACATGGACATTTCTCCCTACAAAAGTTGTATATACAATTCTATTTATCTGTTTCTTCAGAGATGGAGTCTCTATCTCAGTACAAAGAAAGTAGATATGTACACAAAAACGATCTAAGTGGTAGTTGAAGCTTTTCAGCACCACATGATTAGTTTTTAAAACATGGAACCTGAGAAAGGGTCATCTTGATAGACTTTGTGAACTTACCAGTGAAGTTTGAGTTGTTTTCCAGTGCTGCTGTACAGTGCTTGAAGCATGAAATATGTTAGGTTCACAGACTGTTGTTACAGCAGATAACTAGACATTGCACAGTTTTATTCATGTGGACATGGCTGGAATTCTGTGGATATTGAACAGTTGTTCTCAGCTATAAAAACCTGATTTTCTCCAAATAAAAACTTCAAACCACCATGACATTTTCTGTACAAAGTTCAGAAATGAAATGAAAAGTTCAAAATGAATGTTTTTTAACGAAGGGATTTTCACTAAATTCAGTCATCTGATAGCCTAAGGGGTCTCACCATATCATTCACCAGGTGAACAGATTCTACCTTAAAACCTGTTAAGTTTCTTGCCCTTATTGTTTCTCTAATACTTTACTGTTTTTGTAGTTAGGGATCTTTCTCTAACTTCCAAATTGTATTTATTCATGATCTAGGGATGATCATATCCTCTTGGTCGACATCATCTTCTGTTTTAAGCTATTATTCCCTCACTATAGTATCTGTTCTTCTGATTTACTTTGAAAAGGACAATACTAACCCTTTGTAGCCATGATTTTGTCAGACTCAGCAAGCTAAACTATTCATTCTTCTTCTTTTCAAAAGTTTCTACAGCCTCTTGAGACCTGTTCCTGTTCGTTCTTACAATTTCTTGGCAATTTGTAGGTTTTATCTTCTGTGAGTATTAAAACAAGCAGATATGCAAGTAGCAGCACATTCAAGAATTCCAGGTGCGTTAGGACTTAATTTCAGACCATTTAATTGGACTAACAAACTCATTGTACCCTTTCTGTTGCCCTGAGAGTATAGTCATGCTTTTGACTACTCAGACGTAGACTAGGAGTATTTCAAAGATGTCTCCCTCGTCTCCCTCTCTCTTCTCCTGAGTGTCAAATTGCGATTTTGTTCTCATATACCTCTGGGGGTAGGGATTTATAAATCAAGTATGAGGGCTGAGAGCTACTGAGACCCATGCTCCAAGAATATTTGGTTCCCTAATTTCTAGATACCACTCTTAAGGAAAAAGCAAGGAAGAGACAGTATAACATGATGCAGGAAGATCTCCAGGATGCAACTGTGTCAGCCAGAGGAGCACGTAGGCTGCATACAGTGTGGAAATAAACATTGCAGCATCTTTTATACACTTTGTTATTTAAATATCAAAAGCATTTTTTGAGATTTAAAAGCCAATCAGTGCTACATTAAAAATAAGCCCTGCTCAAATGAATGGGTATTAGGTGCTTAAATATTTTTTACCCATTTTTAAGAATTCATTTTTTAAAACTGACACTAAACGATTAGGAAGAGTACCTGTGAAAAGTTTACTTTTTTGTCACTGAAGTGATACAAGTTAAGATAGAGGTTGGGATGGAACCAGGAGTGCTTCATAAGTCATATGTCAGTGGGTGATAATATATACAGAGAGAGGCAGAAAAACACAGCAAAGTACACTGTATCAGGCAAAACTATAAGATAGTATTACAGAATCAAAAGCAGCAGAGAAAGCAAAGAGAATGAAAGTTTAAAAAAAAAAAAAGAAAAAGATACATGCAAAGATAAATTCTTTAGTGAAAATATCATCCACGGAGTGGAGAAAGTGTGAAGGACTAGTAGTGGTAAAGTCAAAGTAAAGATTTTACATATGACATCTAGTGAGTCCAGAGCTGAGATTCATAGATTCACTAAATAAATATTTAAAAAAAGTGAAGAAAGGGATAAACTGAGGAGTGGGAGGGTATCTTCATATGGTGGTGCTGTGAGGAGAGGAGAGCAGAGAGTAGTTAAGAAACTATTAAAATACTTTTTACGTGTTTTCTTTCTTGAAGGCAGGTTGTGCTTTGATGAGATTCATTATAAACTGAAGATGAGAAAATGTTTTCACAGCTCATGCTGAATGACAAAACACACCGGGTACTCACCACTGTAAAGGCTGAAACCATTTAGAAGTTTCACAATTAGAATTCTGTCTTTATTAAGAAATATTGTTTGAATACATACAGTTGAATATACCATGGTTAATTGTTTTCGTTTTTCTTAATTTTTTTTCCTTACCCAATGACTCCGTTTCTGATCTCCAGAACAGAGATACTGCACTAGATTTCAAAGCAAGAAGCAAGATAATTGTTGCTAAAATAATGTAGAATGTATATGAAGATAAAACCCGAATTAAGTTCAAGCTTAGTGTTTGCACTAAGTGTGCTATCTTCTCAATGAATGTGATCTTCATGAAAAGACAGATTTTTTTCACATATAATTTCATTATCACTTCATTTAATTAAAATATAATAGTTAATGTCACATTACAAACAGTGCATTACAGCCTTGCTTCTTGGATACATATTTATTTTTACTTAGGGAAAATTCTGATAACTAGGAATACAGCTGGCTTCAACGGAATGATAGTGTGAAATATGTTATCCACTGTACTTTGTGCATTAGTATGTAATTTAAAGAATTCTAACACTTTGACAGAACTCCTTCAATACAAATCATTGTGAATCTCCTCATCTATTACTGCCAAAGCAGAAGATATCTTTCAAAAAAAATCAAAATCTTTCATTTCTTCTTGGGTGAGATTTCTGGCATATATTAGAACATCGGAATTGTTCCAGTAATACACTGACTGCACCAGTGTTTGAGTTACTGATTCAGCACCAAGAACATTAGTGTGCTCTGCAACTGCCCTGGGAAAGAGGGATGGCATCGAGCCACTCCTTTCCTAGCACAGGATTCTCAAATACTGAATACATAAAACCTGTGTCCACTGTATTTTTGCAGTTTCACCAACCCAGAAAGACATAATAGGATGCCTTCAATGGAAGTGGAAACTGTATCTTTGATTTCAAAACTAAAGAATCGCTGAAATTACACTGGATTTTTAGGTAAAACAGTTTACTGAAATAGAAGAATAATCTCTTCCATTTTATCAGAAACTCAATGGAATGACATGTGAGTTACACAAAATTAGTAGAGTGTTAAGTTTTTGTGTTTCATAAGTACACAGAGAACCTGAGGTTATATGTACAATACCAGATATTTCTACAATGAGAAGAAAAAATAGTCCAAACCTTATGCCAGGAAGAAGGGAAGGGAAGAAAGAGAGAGAAGAAGGGCTGAGAGGCCAAGGGAGAGTGAGGCTGGCAGAAGGCAGGAAGGAGAGGGAGGCAAGTAGGGGAAGAAAAGGAGAATTCTTGGCCATTACTTCTTCTACAGTGTGTCTTCCTCTTTGGCAATAAATTATTTACATATATTTATCAATTTTTATAAATAGTCCAGCAGTCCAGACTTTTATGGTATTTTTGTATCTGTGACAAGGGTCAATTTACTTTATTTCCTACTAGCACATTTCAAAGATCCCCACATGAGTAAATGATAGAATGACTTAGGTTGGAAAGGGCCTTAACGCTCACCTAGTTCCAACCCCCTTCCGTGGGCAGGGACACCTTCCACTAGACCAGATTGCTCAAAGTCTCAGAAGTACTCCATTAAAATGTGTTTGTAACTGTCTTAGACTCTCTGAAATGCTTTACCCTTTTGCAACATTTGTCAGCTTTGTCCAGCTCTGTGTTAAACTTCCAGACGTGTGTTTGGAGTGGCCATAGCGATTGCATTATTTAAAGAGAGCAACAAATAGGGCGACAGCCATATGGCAATCAATTGGTTTGCACAGGAAGTCACAAGTCAACACTATGCTTACATCTGGTCACACGCAATGCCACATCTGTTAGCATGACTCATTCTGTTTAGTGAGGGTCATAAGCCATTGGAGAAATAATTGTTTCCCTAAAAGTATTGTTAAAACTACACCAAGATAATCAGTCACTCCAGCCAAAAGTATCTTGCCATGAAAAATGAAAATATAAGTGAGAGCTCCTGAAAAAACAAGAATGTGTTAGAAAGACTTGTAAGATGTTTGTGTCTAAAAGAGTTTCAGATATACAAGCTGAAAGTCTGGAAGTGCTGCGTGCTTTTCAACTGGCTCATAATAAATGAGATGTCAGATGGTGGAAAAATGGGCTGGATGACTTCTCCATCAGAGTTAGGTCATACCTCGCCTCTGTCAGAAGCTGGCTATCAGAGTTGAAATACTGTCTGCATCTGTCACCTCCATATACTCTATCCAAGGCCAGATGAGGATCTCTGTGGTTTAAATATTTACATTGGGTCCCTTTTTAGTATTTATAATGTTAGTAGAAACTTTATTATGTGGATTGCGTCAGGACTGTAAATGTTAGCTTGGATATTAATAGTATTCTTACAAACACAGTAAACTGACTTTGTTTACTTCCTTATTCAGTCTAAATTAAAAAAGTATTGTTGGAAACAACACAAGCATCAGATCATAGCTGATGAAGTGTTCAGTATATACATACAATTTCTTTCTGCACTTCTTTAATGACAGACAGGAAAACCTGACATGCAATTGCACAAAACCATCAGTCTGCTTATGCCACTTGCACTGAACTGATCTAAAACAATTATCAACTTTGGGGCAATAAAGCTGACGAACCTCAGCTCAGTGGAATGTCTTACTAGTCAGTGAAAGCAGCATAATCATTACAGATTATGCTTAAGGATTTGACAAACTGAAGGAAAAAGGGGAAACAGAGCAACATAATTAGAAAGCAGCAGGAGTAATAGAAGAAAATAACCTCAATTAGGCAGTCCAGTTTCAAGAGTAAAACCTTGGTTGTTGTGGAATAACCAATTTAAAAAAACCTATATAAYATGACAGTCTCCTCATAGAATTCCTTATAAATAGGTCCTCTACCAGGTAAATATAATAAATTCTCTCAGTGCTATTTGCCCTAGCAAATGGGTTCAGTATTTCCATTTTAAATCCATTTTAAACATCTTGATTTTGTCCAATATGAAGGCAATACATGAATTCTGTGACTGTTACTTGTTCAGAAGAGAAAAAAGCTGGATCTGTCACATTTGGTGGCTGAAATTCTCACCTGATAATGTGAACTATATTCACTATAGCTGGCTAACAAAAAAATACTTACATATGTGTCTTGACCAGAGATTAAAATGTCTCAGGATTTAGCATCTAAAGTGAAATAGTTATACATATGCATTCACAAATTAGTATTTACATACGTATTTTTGCTTTAAAAAATGGGCCCAAGATGTATACTCTTATACAGCTGTATATATCTGACGGTAATCAGCTCCAAACTGCATGATGAAATCTTCCATGAAAAAGAAAAGGCTATTCTTAAAGTTCTTTGAAAAGGCTGAAGAAGAAAATATTAATAAGACAAAGGAAATATACAATCCAGATGGACAAAGCTTTAATTTTGTAAGAAGAAAGCAGAGAAAATTGTAACTGAAACACTGCTATGACTTGACAGCCCAATAGCTGACCAAGGCCTGTGGCTACAAAAATGACTGCATTGAGAGATTTCACTATCAATGGTGTTGCTGCACGCTAGAGAAGACAGCAGCCCAAGATGTGAGGAAAAAAATCGGGACAAAACACAGTAATTCTATGCTGAATTGTAAATTAATTGGGTTAGGCTACTGAAGAGTAGATGCTTGAGCACAGGGGGCCCTGAGACCAGACAATACTAGGACAGTACAATATGAGGTCCATTGTAGGCAACATTCAATTAAAGGGCAACCAGATTCCACAAGCAGTTGATCTTTGTTCAGAGGTAGCATCCAGATGTTGCAATCATGGTTTCCTGGCCCTATGCACAATACAGACTCACAGATGTCACTTCACCTGCTTTACAGTCCTGGTCAAAGTAGGATGTAATGGGTTGTAGGAGTAAAGAGAGAATATAGCCAATCCGAGTCTTTGTGGGTTAGTGATTTTTACTGTCCTTTACTGTAGCAGTATTTTCAGATTATAATTTAGAAACATATTCTTAAAAATATAATGGCTCTTTAATAGAATTTTTTTTAGTGACTAATTACAGACCTCAGCAGTAACACACAATGCTTTACCCAGTTGATGCAGTGTGTGCAGTATAGGAATGGAAAATAGGCAATGTTTTACTAGCTTATTCTATCTGAAACTGTTTATTGTATCTAAACAATTTTTTTTCTATCTAAATCTGTTATATTTTTGTTTTCAAGCTAAAACCATATTACGTTTTTGCACAGTGCATTACATACCCATGGCTGGTTTAGGTTTACGAAACCGAAAGTCTTGTGCAGGTTTACAACTTTTTCATGGGTTCACAGTGTCACCATCTCCTGGACAGTGCATCAAAACCAGAACTGTTCTAAACATCAGAACTTTAAATAAAACACTCAAGACAGCAAAACTGATCTGCTGGTTTGGACACCTGCCCGCCATTGACAGGATCTGAGTTCAGTCATCTGCCGTTCCAGTGACTCYCTAGGGTGACCAACACAAGTCATTAGTGTCTCCACGGTATGAAGGCTTTTGAGACTGCCCGTATTTTCTCTGGCTAATCCTACAGTATGACACTGGCGTATGCTTAGATCCCCTAAGACACCTGGACCTGAAATCTTAAACCCTGATTGAGTTATAAACATCTCTCACTTGTGATTGAAGTCTCCAGCTGGCTGATCGTTCTGCATACTTCTTCAGTGGGTATGTTGTGACTCCTGGATACACAATGATTTTGGTTGGTAGCTCTCAGGATCAGGAATGTTGTCTCCCTTGCGTCCATTGAGTCCAACAAATAGGCAGAGAGCTAGTTTTACCAAAAATAACTGATTTCAGAAAAATTTGCAAACATTTCTTTCATTCCCCACTCTTTTAACTGTGCCATGCTGGCCTGAAAGCAGCTACCATTGCCTCCATGAGAAACTTGTAAGGATCCATTAAAATCCTTGGCATCTCTGGAGAGACCTGTTCGGCTGAAGTATGTTCCCATCTCCTAGCTAAAGTACACAACAAAATATGTGCATGTTGTAGACTTGGATGTATTGTTGTCAGATAATGTAATACGAATTGTGGTTCTGTGTAGAACTAGCAACACGCTGGCCACTTGAAAATGGCACCTAGTACATCGTGGAGCTCAGAACAGTGAGTGCTGCCATTACTGTGAGTGCTTGTTGCTGTCACTGCAGGCAGTGATGCCCAGCAAAAAGTTGGAAACCTTGGTCTAACTGAGTTTGTGGCTGGAAAGCCATCACACATGCAGGAGGATCTGTTCCATAATCTTACCAGGCACTGAGGTGTGACTGACTAGTGGGTAGTTCCCAGGGTCATCCTTTTCACCCTTTTGAAAAATGGGTGTGCTGTGTCCCTTTTCCCAATCACCGGTGACTTTGCCTGACTGCCATGACTTTTCAGATGTCCTTGGGAGTGGCTTGGCAGCATCATCTGATTCGCTCAGGACTCTGGGATGCAACTCATCAGGTCTCATGTGTGACTGCTGGAAAGCTGTCAGCAGAGAGGCCTTCTAACTCTCCCAGCATTTTCATGAGACTTCTCTCTGTCTCTCTTTTCCCAGGCAAAACTAGTATAAACAATCCTAGGAGTTTTTGTAAATTAACTAAGCTTTGTGCAGCTGCACTTGCTATCATTTTTGCTTGGATAAATATTTTGGAATAGGTGTTGTTAGAATTGACCAATGAACTTGGTAGGTGGCTGACCAAGGGTCCAATAGACYCTTGACATTTCTATAAACTTCAAGCAAGCTAAGGGATATAAGCCGCTTTGTAAAATAATAATAAACTCTGCATAACTTTGTTCTCCCTGGACTCTATGTCGTATTTCTTGGGACACTTGCGACACTCATGGACTTATATATGCTTAGGTTCATCAGGTGGTCTCAAACCTGGTCTTGTCCTACAATGGGAGGGACTTCATTGTCCCTGCTGCTGCCGCCTTAAAGTTCAGGGTCTTGAAAGATGTAGGAAGAGAGATTACCATTGAAAACTGGCGCAAAAAAATTGTTGAGTTCCTTAGCTTTCTCCATGTTGGTTGTCACAATTTCTGTCTCACTTATTGTTTTCTTTAATCTTAATTTTCTGGCCAATGTACCTGTAGAAACCTTTGCATCTCTTGAAAAATTCAGCTCATGACTTACAAACGGCATAAAGTTTGAAGCCCAAATCCATGAAGACACTTTGTACTTAGTATCACACTGGCTTCAAAGTGAGATGGAGTTAGGAATGGACTTAGGTTTCTAATATTTGATACAGCTAGGTCTTTGTCTCATACATTATTCAGTCAACATAATAAAGAATAAACCACAGAATTTTAGCTTTTAACATTTTAATTTTTTTTTTTTATTTTCTGGAACAGAACATCTGAAACACATATTCAAAACACATTCTTACTGCCTTTTCTTCCAGGTTTTTTATTCTGCATTTCAAAGTAGTTGAGAATTTAGTCTTATGTTACAGTGTTTTTCCCATGAGGTAGACTAAGTAATTTTAGCAATTTAAATGTTGATTCTGAGGTTTTGATGTGGGCAAATGTAATATTCGTTATACTTTCTACAGTAACTTGAAAGTAGCTCTGGCCATTAAATCTTGTTTTATTGAAAATTTGAATACAGCCTAGGACACCATGGCTTGTCATCTTTTGTGCACGTTCTATGATTTATAACAGAATGTCCTTTTCCAGCACTATCACTGGAAATATTCAAGAACCATCTGGATGCAACCAATTCAATCAATTCAAGTACCATCTGGATGTGGTCCCTTCCAATCTACCCCATTCTGYGACTTTGTGATTACTGAGATTGAGCTCATGCAAACTTTGGATGGAAAAATACCACACATGATTTGTAACTAGGATGAACAGGTATTTGTGCAAGCTGCAAACACAAGGTATGTTTAGGTAACTGTCATGAACAACTGTATTAATGTGACTGAAAACATTTCTAGTGGCAGTGACTATGAAGTATTGAAGCTCCTGACTGTCACCAACTGTCCCCTTACCCACCATCACAAAACTGTCTTATAGTTGGGGCTGAAAATACTTACATGCATTTCCCATGGGGACATACGAGTAATATCATATAAGTGCTGCTTTTTCTCCACGTTCTGAAAAAGTATTTTGGGGTTTCCCCCTCAATTTGACTTTCTAGTGTAAAGCAAAACGTAAAAAAACTGTTGTATAATGCTTTGATGTTCAGTAGTATGACTCAAGTTAAATAAAGTGCAAAACTAAATGCAGAGTTAGGCATTTTGCAGAATTGAGGTAAAAAAACCAATTAAAATGAATGAAAAATATATATCAGGCTAACAATATGTAAGTACTTAATACATGGCACTAGCAATATATGAGTACCTTCATAATGTTGAGAAAACAAAACAATCTGCCACTAGTACAGACTCTTTCCAGTGGCGTTAGAATTTCCTGGATTGTCTGGTTACAATTGCGCATGGATCCTTGGTTTTGGCCAGAACCTCTGGTGATACAGAGATGCCATCCCTTGCCATTACAGGGTGTGATGTACCCAGCTAACAGATAAGCTTTCTGTCTTTGATACAGTCCGCAGTGTCTAACACAGGCCAGAGTGTTTCCTTGAGTTTGCTATCTCTGCAGCACTTGTGTTAGGAGCACAAAAGCCCTATCACATGGATAACTGACTGGTTGTGAATTCCATAGGTATGAAGTCCTCTAAACCCTCACACCCTGACCTTCATCTCCACTGTCGCAAAGGCACTGTGCTATTGTAGTTACAGGCACTTGAGCAGCCTGGAGATGGCTTACAGTTACTGGTTTTCTAACAACTGCCCTCCAAATATACGTCTCACAACTGCTTGTTCTATGATCATAAGAATTAATGTCAGTACTCACACGGAAAATTTGCATCATGAAACCCCAAAGCAGCAAGGGTACGGGAGAACTATTTGGTCCTGTGGTTTTCATTCAGCGAGTAAAACACATCAGATAGTTCAGTTCATTCAATCTATGTCAGGTCAGTGTTGAAATCTAGGACATAATCAATCCAAGTGTGGAGAGTACTCCCACTTCAAAATGGAAAATATCCCATTTTGATTTTCCAAAAAAATTCCCAGATTTTTGCCTATATAAACAGAATTTTTTTAAAATTTCTTCTTATTAAAAAAAAATAAACAAAACCTCCAAATGTAGAGGGCAAAATTTAAAAAAATGCTTTCTATTGTAAAATTAAAATTGGGTTTGAATTACCTTTTCACAAAAATTAGTACTTTTTTTTCTCTATTTGAAATTGGAAAGAAAAAAATCTATTTAGATGCTTATGGAACTGGAAAAACTTGTTTGAAGTAGCTGAATGCATCATTCTCTTGTAGAGGAGGTGCAAAAACTTTTAGGAAATGTCCCTGTTTGCTAATCAAAGAAACCAGGAGTGATCAGATGAAAAGAGAAAATGATGACTCTGTCATAAGCCTGAGTGGGAGCAGGACAAAAGTTCGCACCAGATATCACAGCAGTGGAAAGCTACTGTCTCCTGCCCCTGATGCAGAGTTGTATTCATGCTTGACTGATCTCTAATTGAAAGTGATCTATCAGCATCGAATATTTCAAATATCATACAGAGGTAGGGAGCTGTTATTCTTCCTGCTGGCTTTACAGACTGCCTGTTAGACTGGGCAGAGAGGTCAAATGTGCATAAGGTCGTAGAAGGAAAAAGAGTGTGTCACTGTAGTATTAGCTTTCAGTCCAGTGTTCAGAAAACCAAACTATTTTCTTATCAACCTAATATATTTGGGATTTTTTTAACCTACCTCAAAAAAACCCCCCACAAACAAACAAACAAGAGAAAACATCTGTTGTTGTAGAGTCAGCCTCTAAATGAGAAAGATGTCACTTTTCTACACATCTGTTCACATATTTTATTTTTTCCCATATTTGTACTTTAAAATGTCTGTTTAAATACAGTGAGACTGTAATATTTACATTAGTGCCAGGTGTGATGCACTAATGCATTATGGTAGAATAAGAAAGGCACTAAATGTTCCTGTGCTCATTTTACTTTATGTTGTTTTGACATTGCACATTTGCAGGAGACCGATCTACTGCTTCATCCACGTTTGAGAGGAAATGAGGCAGAGCTTACATTAGTAGAGGAAGGAAGACAGTGAAAAGATGCCACCCTTTAATCTAGATTTCTATTGAGTTGTTAAATCTCCTTCTGTATTTTCACATCCATAGGTTTACCCTTTGAACGCTATCTTTTTGCAAACCTATGTATGCATTCCAGCACAGCAAAAGCTACATCCATATTAAGTGCAGAGTCAGTGGAGTGCAAGTATGGAACATTTCCATTCAAATGATCCATACAAGAACTGTCAAACGTTTAGACACAGTTTGTGCTGCTGTCAGTGAAAATACAAAAGCAGAAATACCTCTCCTGTGGTTCATTTATGCATGAAGAATGGAGCTTCTATGGCAAAGTAAATCTGAGTTCATAGCACTCATGCTTTCATTTCCCCCTTGTTATTGCAGAAAGGAAGACTGAATGCTTTTAAACTGAGTAGAGTGCAGGAGGAAAACAGAATGGCAAAAAAGACATAATAAAATATTACAAAGGAGTTAAGTTATGAGTTAAGAGGAGCTACAAATACAAAATCTGTTTCACTTGTTCACAGGATATCTGCAGTCAATAATGTGCCTGCTCAACTTATATGGAGGTAGTCAAAGGTGAGCCATCAGCTCCCTGAGAACCTGCATGAGTGAGATGTACTGCCACAAGTGAGAAAGTCCACCAGAAGATCAGTATGCCAGTGTGGATCTGGGTGCATTCCTCAGTAAACCAGCCCTCCCTATGCAAACCAGCCCTAAGCCAATGCAATTCCTGCTTTCTTCCTCTGTCCCAGGGAATCTTTCTCTGAAATGCAGATTAAACCTCAGGCCTTTTGTTTGTGTCCATACTTTCTTTTGTCTCCAAAAGCTCTACAAAACTGCAGTACAGTTGTATTGACTGACAGTCTGATTTTATGAAATGTGCTGAGAAAGAAGATATATTTTGAACCACAAATTCAGTCTACAGCTCTATCTAGGTAAAAACACACATTACCTCCAACCTAAAGCACTTCAATATTTCTAACGTTTGAATTTTTATACCGTCCATGTTTTTAAATATGCCTGACTTTCGAAGCGCTTAAGCTGAATGACTTTCTGTAACTCGATGTCAATGGATTACCCACAGTAGGATTTGATCACAGCCAGGTTTACAATGTACCAAATGTACAAAGCTAAGGAGATGCTGAAACTGAAGACCAATAAATGAAGTAAAGTTCCCCAGTGCAGATACATTTTCTAGTAGAAAGAATTACTTGTGCTTCCTTAGAAATTGGGAAGAAGTTACTTAAAACCAATTTTGAAATTCTTTTGACCTCAGTGACTATACTAGGACCTCATTCTTTCTTGGTTTTTTTTTTGTTTGCTTTGCTTTGCTTTGGTTTTTAAAGTGCCTTAAATTTTGAGTTCTTTCAGTCTCAAGAATGTCAGACTCTCCAGGATAAATTACCTCCTGTSACTTGGTTAGAATGCAGTAGGACCTTTATAAAAGTTCACTAAAAGTATCTGAGGCTTTCTGAAGAGTTCAACATCTTATTGATTCATATATTGCTATTAATACTTCTATTCTATACTGAATAAGATGGGAGGAAAATTGTTGTACAGGATAAAAGTCGAAAAGGGACATATCTATATTCCCGGTACCTTCCCACTAGAGTTACAGAGCAGATTTTCCATATAATATACATGGGATTAAGATCTGTTACAAGAATTTCTTCTGACAGAAAGGAGGCAAAGCTGTTATGCAAATTTGCTAATGGTATAAAAAAATACCATTTCCAACTGGATTATTTGTAGCATATCCTGTAGCCTACAAGCCAACTTCTTAGAGAATTAGAAGGAACTGGTTCAGATCTTCTCAAGAAGACTAATGGCTTTAAGATGAAAGAAGATAGATTGAATTAGATATTAGCAAGACATTCATAATTGGAAGGGTGGTGAAACATTGGAACAGGTTTCCCAGAGAAGTTGTGGATGCTTCATCCCTGGAAGCATTCAAGGCCAGACTGGGTGGGGTTTTGAGCATCCTGTTCTAGTGGTGTCCTTACCCATGGCAAGGGGTCAGAACTAGAGGATTTTTTAGGTCCTTTTAAACACAAACCATTCTATAATTCCATTATATGTTATAAGGACATGTGTCGTATTGAGCCTATATAGAAAAATCTAGCTGGATAAAGCTTAGCTTAAAGTCTTCCTCAGCATCCTCAGCATCTTTTGCTATCACTTTAATTTTTGACTATAGGCCCCAGGGTCTTCCAGAATTAGACAGCAGGGGTTTAATACATAAATTTTGGGCTGAAGCGTTTGCTTTATTGGATTGAYCCGCTTTGGACTTAAAACTTCAGAGTGAAACTGAATATGCATTAAACATGAAATGTATAATTGCACTTCCGTCCCTTTTAAAATGTACTTTATGTGCTTCAGCTTCATGGCCGTAAGAATTTGCATTTTTCCTCTGCAAGGGCTTCAACAAAGAGTCCAGAGAATACTTGAATCCTACCTGTCCTCTTGTTTAGCCATTTGAGATAGTCATGAAATGTGAAATATGGCTTTGGATGTATTCTGGACTAAGAAAGAACTAAATACAATTTTCTCACTTCCTGCATGAGTGAGCTAATCGAAAAACTACTAATTAAGGAGTAATATAATACACACAGTACAAGCCACAGAGCTCCTGCTTCAAATGAAATGGGATGTGACAGCATCATTTTGTAGGGAACCCAAGGCAGCAAAAATTGAGAACAGCCCAAGCTCGCCTCCTGGACTGGGTCAGCCATAGCAAATAGGCAAACAGATTATTAAACTGAATCTTCTAAGAAAGATTGTGTTCGAGACCAGGCTGAGTATCCCAGAGCATGACAATGGGACAGCTGTTTTATMCATGTGTATGAGCAGACATCCTGCCAGGCACCTACCTGAGACAGGCATTTTGAGGATCTTTCTTGTGATCATGGAGTGTGCTTAGTGGCTAAACCCTTTCGTTCATGGATCATCTTCTATTTTGCCAACAGACAATATTTTGTGGACTCTGCACTACATTTCTTTCTAAACATTTTCCTCACCCACTCAAAAAGGAACCATTTCCTAAAGTAGTTTACGATTGTCAAGAAACTCAGGAAGACATTTCCAATTATGGCTGAATCAGACAACCTAAGCTATTACACAAAACCTCAGTACTCTGTGGCAATACTGGGATTAGAGTTTAGTTGCTTTTAGTGTGGAAGTTTGAAATGTCTTCCTTAAAGCTTTTATTGCCCTTTAAAGCAGAATACTTGCTGTACTACAGAACTTTGCTTCAATTTTAAAATGTTTTAAAATGAAATATATTGAAATGTCTAGCCTACTACTCAACAAAAAGAAAGAACATTATTGACCACTTAGAAATGTAATACCACCAGAAACAACAATATCCTTATGGCAAAAACATAGGATTTTAGGGGGCAATTATGAGCTGAATGGGCTTTTTTTCCTCCACTGGATAAGAAGGAAGTAGTGTCTGAACCTCTGCACAGAGAACAGAAAAATAAGAAACTTAGTAGATATAATCCTTGCTTTGCTCTGTGGTAAAACATACTTATTTTGCAAATAATTAGGATCACGGCAAGGACTGATTTTCAGGATCATAAATGCAATTAATTTATGTTCTATTTGGCCTCAATGAAAGATGACAATAATATCTCTTTATTAATTTAAAAGTGTCTTTAATACGGAAAGATGTGCTAATAGAATAATTATGATAATAAAATGTGATAGAATAATTTTCTATTTCAGTTCATTACTGAAGAGTGTTTTATGGCAACTACCACTAAAGCAAAGAAGATGTGACATATAAATATCTGGTTTTAATACAGAAGTCTGAAGAGATGACGTATTTTACTATACTGGGATTTTTATGTGGTTGGTTTCCTCTCAGTTCTCATGGTGTCATGCAGCAGTGTTAGGATGGGGCATGATGAGCAAAGTACCTGACTAATGATTCATTCATTCTGGCTCTGTAGCTTTAAATATCCTGCCGGTATACTCRGTCTGGACTATGAACCATGAGCTAATGTCATATTTTTCTCTGTCTTTTGCATTACATCCTGCACCTAGCTCCTTCTCATTCAGCATCTTGAAAGAATTTTTATGTGTGCTTAGGGTTTTCTTCTTTCTCATCTATTTTTTATTTACTCTAATATAACTTCGTTGTTCGTAATGAGGAGAAAATGCAAAGTGCTAATAAAACCTTTAAAAGAATTAACGGCATCCTTATTCAAATCCCTTTTCTGCATATCTGCTTGGATAAGTCTGCATAAACACTGTCTGGATAGTAATTGGATACCTCTTTAAAATATTCATGGAAAATGTACATAGAAAATAAACTCACAAATAATTCAGAATCGATTTTGATACCTGTTCAAAAGCTAAAGAAACTCAGGAATGCAACTTTCTCCATTCACTTCTGTAGTGCCTTCAAAGTGCTCTAAGATATCTCTGCACACATTCACTATTTCATTTGTATTCGCTTTCCTGTTAAATTTGCTGCCAACTAAATTCCTTTTCCTAGTAGTTTGTAAGCACATCTGTCCAGCAGAAAATGGAAACCACCAGAAGTTCATTTCACATATTTCTAACAAATGTTCAGGAAAATGTGACTTGTGTTCACTGTCGATCTAGCCCAGACTTGGATGAAATTCCTTTTGGTGGTAAGGAGTATCTTTTTTACACACTTGCCCCCTGCGTCTTAATAAAAAAGAAAAAAGAATGAGAATTTCAAAGTTGATGTCATTGTTGTTTAATAAGTTCAGAGAATTTTAAAAATAAAACAGCAGATATTTCTAATATTATTATTTAACAATTTTTACTGATTATTAAATCTATTATACAGCCCAAATTACAAATGAAGCAGATGTTGGTTACAGATGACATTTCCCTGTATCATGCTCATGCTGAAATCATGCTCATTCATATACCAGTAGGATTTGTGTCCTAAGAAATGTGATACATTTGCCAAAGACAGGAACCACTACATAGAAATACTAAATTTCTTTGAGTGCTTGATGGTCTTTTTACTATTACTCTGCTTTTCTTCTCTATTATACCAAACAATGGTGGTGAGAAAGAGAAACAGCAATAAGGTTTTGATAAAGTTATGGGACAATACTCAAAGAAAGGCATTAGCTTTGATAAGTTGTTAAAATTAATATTATTTTCAAGGACACAAACTCATCAATATACTTACATACTGTACATAAGAGTAGAAATGTTAGACTTCCCAAATACCAATCTCTACAGGTTTAATTACTTTCAAGACTCCTTTTGTTTAAAGCAGTGCATTAATTTCCAAATTAGATTTAGCCTGTTGGGAGCAAGCTGAGAGAGTAGATTTAGACATGCTATATGGGACAAGCAAGTGAAAGACAAAACCATAGAGACCCATGAAATACAGCCTTTTTTTTTAATATTTTAAGTAAACCAAAAAGAAGGGATGTACAATCCATTTGGCTTTGCAGAAAGCCTTTAATTAAGTCCACTAAAATATGTGTTCACTGTATTCAAATAAAGTTTGCCTATCAGTTTTCAGGGCTCAGTGCACTGAACAGTCAAACCACTCCTCTGCATTGAAGGCACACTTTAATGAAATAAAAACATGCATTTAGTTTAATTCTTCAAAAGGCCTGGAGAAGCGGGCTGGGACAGGCAGTATAATACTTAGGCTGTCAGAGGCGAGTTGCTTTTGCTGCTCCTTCTTGCAGTAGCATCAATCACATGTGATTACTAATGAACTGGAGCATAAGAATGTCCTTTCTCACAGATGCTTTAAGCAACCCTGCTCTTTTCCCATCTCCCTTTAGCATTCCTTCTTTTGCAAACTCAGCAACTCCTATTGCAAGCCAGCCTTTCTAGCATCAGTACTCTGAACAATTTTAGCTCAGGACTTTTGGCAAAACTCACACTTCCTAAGGACTGTTTTAAAACTTCACCCAGGATGATTTTATTTCTGTCTGTGGAACAGTAATTTTACAGTTTCCTTGTGGATGCACAAGATTTCAACAAATTCAAAGGAGATAATGTTTTCTGAATGTTTTCCTTGTGATCACAGTTTGATCCCTGGAATTGCTAGTTGCTCAAGACTGTCAGTCACAGTTTACATGAAATATCCTGTTTCACCAAGCAGTGCATAATCAAGAACCGATCCTCCATCTCCCTTTAAACAAAACCCCTATAACTTTAATTTGGGGCATACAGGCTTTACTAAAAAGACATAACTAGTTAAATATAAGGAAAGTTGTATAATGCTGCTTGGCAGTTTGAATAGATCACTGCAGATGTATCATTCTTGTAGTGATTTATAATATATTATTTATTCCACTCCAACCCTAGTTATCCATCAAGAAAAAAAGAAAGTATTGCAAACAATATATTAATACAGCAATGTACTTGTACCTTTCTTCTCCTTAGTACTGAAGTAGCAGTTTCTGACTTGAATAAGTATTCTGAGAGTTACTTTTCCTTCTGTCAAAGCAACAGGAGTTTTCTCAGATGTCTTCATAGTTTTGCATAATCTAGTTGGGTATGAGGCACCTGCTTCCTTCCCATCCAACCTGAATGCTGCTACAAAGGAGTTCAGCTGGTCCTGGTGAATGGAAAGAGCTAGGAGGGTGAATGCAGTCACCAGTGCCAGCAGGGAGTGTGGGATGAGAGCCAAGAGGGCTGGTGGGATGCTGTGAGATAGACACCATGCCCTGCACAGAGGTGACTGGATGCTGGATGCTTTCAGCTCCAACGTGGGAATATCTTGTGACTAAAAGGGAAAAAGAGAACTGTGATTAGTAGAGATAGAGAATTCTGACATTTCTTGCAGAAAATAATTGTTTTCAAACATTACTTTACAAATTTTTTTTTAATAAAATCAGTTTAGAAGACCCAACTCCAGGATTTTAAGGGTCCTTGTCAGCTCAGGGTACCAAGGGCAATACACACAGTGCAGGGGCACAGGGCAGCTTGCAGGGCAGAATGGCACATGCCGGCTCTGGAGTTCCCACCACCTATATCACTTTCATTGCAAGGCTGTCCACAGCCAGCAGTTTAGAAATGTTTCCCTGACAATGAACTGTTGTTTTTCCTGACAAATCTTGTTTCACTGGATTTTTTTTTTTTTATAGTTTTAGTTTTATTTTTAAACTGACAGTATATGCTCAGTAGATCTGCGAAGTTTGGTCATTCAGCTTCTTAACTATCACATCATGGGTAAATGAATGAGATATAGGGAAACTAAAGCCTTCTCTCCCATATGCAGATCTTCTSCATGTTTCTCTTCAGGGCGCCTCTAAGCCCATTCATTTTTCTGAGATGAAAAAGCACCTAAGGTTTGCAGTACTGCATTGAACTGCATTGACAGGTTACTGAGAGGTTTGGAATCATCCGAGCAAACAGCTCTGGCTTTAAATGGCAAGTGTAGGAGCTTAACTCAGACCCTAAGTAGTTCTGAATACTACCTGCAGAAGCAGCTCAAAATGTCTCTGTTTAGGCCCCATTGGAGTGAGTTGTTATGTGCCTCACTTTCCAAACACAGAGGTTTTGTGAAAGGTAACTGAAATCAAGGATTATTTGACTGTAATCAGAGTTATATTTGCCCCATATTCGATGCATTATTAGTGGAATATAAAATTTATATTTTATAGGCTGGCTACTTTATTTTGCTGTAAAATATTTTGTACTGTAGAAAAAAACACTGCTGGATGTGCTAAATTAAAAGACATAGAGCCTTGAATGCATCCCATTAGATTTTAAGTTTTTAATAAGATATATTTATTGAACGTTTAGTAACCCTCAACACTGCCAGCAGAAGAAAAGGAGAAATTCAGCTTATGCCAGATTTTTATGACAAAGTTTTGGATGAATATTCAGATAAATAAGATATTTTTATTCTAAAATACTAATAATTGAAATAATGGACACCTCAGACTTCTAGGGAGAATTGCTGTTTTGTGTCAGCACACTGATGCAAACTTCCCTTTTACATAAAACGTTTATGCAATTCACTTTGCTGAATCCCTGCTGAAGTGCATTTTTTTTTCTGTGATGATACAGAAATACTTTGTGCCCTGTGTTCACCATGTGGATGGGACAGCAGTACCTTTCCTGCTCAGGATGCACTCTGGGTACTCCTCAGCCCTTATGACTGTGAAACTTCTCTTTTCCTGGTGTAGGCAGCCAGTCCTGCAGGGATGCCTGGCAGAAGAGCCAGGTGTCCTGGTTTAACCCCTGCTGGCAACTAAGCTCCACACAGCTGCTCACTCACTCTCCCATGGCAGGATGGGGGACAGAATCTGAAGGGTAAAAGTGAGAAAACTTGTGTCTTGAAATAAAGAGAATTTAATAGGGAAAGCAAAAGCTGAACATACTAGCAAAGCAAAACAAGAAATTCATTCACCCCTTGCCATGGTCAGGCAGGTGTTCAGCCATCTTCCAGGAGAGTAGGGCTCCATCATGTGTCATGGTGACTTGGGAAAACAAATGTCATCACTCCAAACATCCTCCCTTCCTTGCTTCCTCCCCCAGCTTTATACGTTGAGCATGACACCATATGGTGTGGTGCTTTGGTCACTTGGTGTTGTCCCAGCTGTGTCCCCTCCCAACTCCTTGTGCACTCCAGCATCTCACTGGTGGGTGGGATGAGAAGCAGAAAAGGCCTTGGCTCTGTGTGAGCACTGCTCAGCAATAGCTAAAACATCCCTGAATTATCAAGTTGTGTTTTCAGCACAAATCCAAAACACAGCTCCATAGTAGCTACTGTGAAGAATATTAACTGTACTCCAGCCTAAACCAGCTTACCAGGACTGACCACCTCTTTCTCTCTTTTATTCCTACTTTGGATGTTTGAAATTACCAGGCAGCAATAGCCAAGCAGAAAAAAGAACAGAGGCAGGAACGATTCTTAAAGTACCACAAACAACAACAAATTTGGTTCTCAAAGCCAAACAACAATTTATCATTCAGAATGAAAATATTTACTACAGAAATAGATTTATTGCAAAAAACCCCCAATCTTCCACAGATATATGACCACAAAATCTTTGCTCACATTTTTTAACAGAAAGGGATGTTTGTTCTTTTCCAAAACACTACCAGCCCTATGACTCATTGCTCCCATGTCACATCATGGCTACTCCCACATGCCCAGCTAATATGTAACAGCCCAGGACCCCATTATTCCAACATCTCTAGCACACTATTTCACTTGACTTGGCATGATGTTGTCCTTGAAAAAGACAGTAGCAAGCTAACATTTTTTCCAAAGCCAAGCTTATGCTTTGCATACTTATTTCTACAATTCAAACTCCCAAACCTTCTAAAATTCTTAGCTTCTAAAGTTTATCCTCTGCTTCTATTTCTGACTTTTGTCAATATTACATCTATGAACACGGTGAAATGCAGTTCCCAATTTTGCTTTCTGAGCTTTGCCGAATTTGGTGGTGTTTAATCAACTAGCTCTGGGACAAGAAAGTTCCTATAGCTTATAGTGGTTATCTTATCTGGGCTTACACAAGTTTATATGGACATTATCAGTACCATCTCTGTCCTCCCCTGAAGGACATGTTATTTTCACCACTTCCATTGAGCAATTTTCTATTGAACTGGATAATCACCTTTTATAAAAATACATTGATTTTTATTTACTACTTTTTAGCTACTAGTTATTTCCTAATTGTTCTACATGTGAGGAAGGGTTAGATATTTCAGACTGCTTAGCTTATATAGATTAGTAAGGAAATTCCTCTTAAACAAGCATGCAGTAGCAAGTGGTGATCCTCATATGAGGATCAATGACTGCAATCACATTCGCAGTTTTATTGTGCTGGAGCCATCAACATTTTAGATTTAAGTTCCTCTCTMTCTCCTCTGTATTCCTATAATTTTTATATATATATGTATATACAATATCCTGTATGTAAGAAATATACTATATGCTCAAGTACAGATGTGGTGAGTGAAACTCAGTCAACAACTCCGAGTTTCAGAAAGACTGTAGGAAGTTGATCCTTTGAAGCTTGCTGACAATCTCATGGTACTGTGGTAATCAAGTCTCTTCATGGAAGGATTTCTTCTGAAACTACACAGTTTGTCTGTTTAGTATTCCCAAGACATTTTCACAGCCCTCCTTGGAGACCCATATATTTTCTAGATTAGTGGGACTGAATACAAAATATGGAGTTTCCTCATTTTATCTATCTTGGCAGTGAGCCATTTGGATTGACTTCAAATGTTAAGGAATTAATAAGTCTGTTTATTTTTTAGTGTAGGAAGGTTGTGCTTTTCTCTAATGGATAAAAAAAGAAAGCAGACTTCCCTTCTTCAAGTCATTTATGCCCTTGTTAATTTAAAAAGTCAACAAAGGTTCAGTTCATTTAACAAACTTGCTCAAGTACATGCATGAAAGGATCTTTCATATTTTAGAATGTAATTAAGTCTCTGCCTTTTACTGAGTACAGAAGTAATAAGCAGAACCAAGTTTCGTACATTACATAAAAATACTTGAAACACTAATTTTTACAAGTCTATGCCTCAAAGTTGGTACGACATTTTAGTCTGCGACAATATTTAATACTAGTAATTTTTTCATGTGTACACACCTACAAGTTTGGCTGTCACTGGAATAAGAAATAAAGGAAGAAAAGGTGTGTGGAGGAAATGCCATCTAAAAATTAGATTCCAGATTTGAAAAAACACAACTCCAAAGAAAGTTTACATTCAGAATAAAACTAAAGCTTCACGCACTTTGTTTGTAATTTTCGTCAAAATTAAGCAAGCTCAGTAAGAACTTTTAGGACATACAAGGACTTTAAGCTTCTTGAAGTTTATCTGCCTCCCTCATCCCCAGAGAACCCCGCAGCACACAGCTACCCAAATTGCTCTATAAGCCTGGCATCATTACTATCACAGGTAGAGCCACAGTCCTCCATCTCTGAAACTAATTTTTTATTCATTGTTGTGATTTAGCAGAATTTTCATTGCAGCAGAAATTTGCTCTGTTATTTTCTGATTTTTTTTTCCAAACAGTAGCAACAAAATCAGGATTATATTTTTAATCATCCAGATGATGGCAGTATTTTCACAATTTAGTTACACTGTAGGAGAATATTGTTGGAAAAAAAAAGGATTTCCTGGTCAAAGCTCAGGGGCTTTGTCTTTCTTTTTCTCTAATCTTCAATTATTCCTGCATTATCCATACCTGTTCTTGTACTTCTTTACTTAACAAAAAGAGATTTACTTAAGATCTTGCTGCTATTCCCTGAGTTACTCTGCAGCGCTTACTGCGGTGTCTTTCAGCCGGTGTCACCTCACTAGTGTCACTTTGCAAAACAAATACTTCAGAGCAAATAATGCCTGGCTAGCCACAGATGTGGGGGAAGAGGAAAGGTGAGAAGCGACTGTCCTGCCAGCCGCCAGCCATCACCCTGCCTCTGGGAAGTCTCAGCAAGTGCAGAGGGAGAAAAGGTGTCTGAAGTATGGGGAAGTCCAGCCTTGCAGCGTTCGAGACACTGAGGTACTTGAAGTAGCCTCTTTCTTCTGCTGAGAGCTTTAGTTGCCTGTGCCACAGGACCCTGGATCAGCCATGGGAGGAAGAGCTGCTTCTGGTCCCTCCCCACCTTGTTTGGGAGCTGCATTTAAGGAGTGGCAAGTGCACCCTTGCACTTGCCCCAGGTGTCCTGCAAGCCCGACCAATACCAGTAGCCCCCAGGTCACCCTCTGTGGTGGGCAGCCCCCTCCAGCCACCTCAGACATCTGCTCTCATAATGAAGAAGCTCAGGCTGGGCTGACATCCGAGCCCAAGTGAGCTCTGGAAGCAGGCAGTCCTCCACCACATCTCCCCATGGGCTCAGCCCGGGGTGCCTCCCTGGAGCCCACTCAGCTGCAGAGAAGCAGGTGATGGCAGGTCTCCTTCAGGAGACAGACACGTTCAGGAGACAGAGCGACTTTCAGAAGATGGACAAGGACCCAGCTTCCTCTCATCATCACTGCCAGATGGGTGTCCTGCTTGCAAAGCACAGCAAGCCTTGAATTCCGTACTCCCTTCCGGGTAAGGATGGGMAGTGGCTCCCTTGGCCTCCACTCCTTACCAACCCTATCACTCTGCTAGGTGCCAAAGGAACACACCAGAAAGTTGGAAATAACTATTAGTCATATGTTGCAGATGGGTAAAACCTTGCAAAATGAAGGCCTTGTTACCCTTGTCAAATCATTGTTCACTTCTGTTACTTTGGCTGAGTAAAAAGGCCTCTGGGAATGAGCTCAGCTAACTTAGAAGTAGAGAAAACAAGTTACATAACTTTCACATGATCACATCGTGGTATATGGTGGTTGGTTGAACTTAGTTTGTTGTGCCTTAAAAGTATGTAAACTAATAACAGACTAACAGCTTACAAAGCCTGGATTTTTTGCAATAAACCCTCCTCCTCCTTTGCACCTGCCTGGAGTCTCCACATCGCTTTGAATCTCCTAATGTTACAGTCATGTATAGAGAATGGAAGTGGATGTACATTTCCTTTCATAAATTTTGCAGGTATTGGGGAAGAGAGGAGAAAGTAGGAGATGAAAGCCTGAAACCTCATTAGCAGCCAGGTTACATGCTCATCCGGTATCAGATCAAACTCATCTGATGGAGCCACAAAAAGTGTTGCGTGTTCAGCTGCTGTGATAGAACTAGGTATGTTCCTCTTTTTGAGATCAGTATCTTTACATGAGCTGGGAACACCTGGATATTCTCATGTGTGTGAGGCAACAGGCCCTTTGCACAAAGTTCAAAACAAAATCCAGCTGTGTATGATGATTATTGTCTTCTGTCATGCTACTCCATTACTAATTTTTACATGTTAACTGAAATAATAGAATAATAATCCACAGCATGAGATGAATATGTACATTTGCATCTCTCTTGGTTTCAGCTAGGGTAGAGCTAATTTCTTCTCAATAGTGGTTACAGTGCTGTGTTTCAGATTTGGAATGAGAATGGTGTTGACAATACACTGATGGTTTTCTACTAAGTTGTCAATGACTTTTTTTTTTTTAACTTGTCTCATGCTCTGCCAGTGAGGAACACTGCACAAAAGAAACTGGGAGGGACCACAGCYGGGACAGGTGACCCRAACTGACCAAAGAGATGTTCCACACCATAGAATGTCACGCCCAATAGACTGGGGGGAGTTACCCAAAAGGGCAGCTGATCCGGGTTTGGAAATGGGTGTCTGGTATCAGTAAGCACGTGATGAGSAACTGCATTGTGCATCACTTGTTTTTTCTCTTTTTATTGTCATTATTATTATTTACATTTATTATTGTATTTTACTTTATTTTTAATTACTAAACTGTTCTTATCCCAACACAGAAGTTTTACTTTGATTCTCCTCCCTATTCCACTAGGACTGGGGGAAGAGAGATGGGATTGAGTGAGCAGCTGCATGGTATTTCATCTCCAGCTGGTCTTAAAAGCCACAACAGCATCCTAGAGTTTTRCTATTGCATGATGACAACTTGCCACAGGAAAGAAGCTTTATTTGCAGCATAGCAATCCCCTATTGCAAGTTTCCTTTCCCTGAAGCACATGGTATTACCCATGGCCAGAGGCAGCATGTTTGACTAATAAACAGTGGCACAGCATTTCCCCTATCTCTGTGCCTGAGCTATGGCTCTCCTACAAGCTAGAGCAGTTCAAGTTACTTTTCCCATCCACTTGCTGCTGGTCAGTCATGTCTCTATCTTATTTAATGGGTTCATAAAACGATTCCTGCATAGCAGCCCATTCTCCACCACCAAGTTACATTAGAGCTAAACCTGCTTTTTTTTCTGGTACCATGACAGAAGGGTTAAAATTAATTCAATATACTTATGCCCTGACTGGACTACAATTTTCATACATTTTTCTCAATCTAATCATTAGCGATAGATCCTGGATGCAAACTTTACACTCATGCTAAAACCTCAACAAATAAAACCAGTAAGTTGCAAGTACTTTAGATTAGTTTAAACCAACATTTAATTGTAATGAACATTACCAAATTTACAGCTAATCCTATTTAAATGAGGACACTAATTGTTATTTAAACAATTATCTTAAACAAAAACATACCTTAAATTAACTTCCTACTATTTTTGGTTTGTTTTTTTTTTTTTTCATGAGTAAAAAGATGTCATAAAGAATGTATCTTGCTTTTGCTCATTACTGTGAGTCTTTCATTATGGTGATATAGCCATATCTTGTAGTCTTCCATAACAAGTGCTGCTGCCTTCTTTTCACTGGGATGGAGAGGAAGCTTTCCGGCAGCCAGTAGTGTCGCAAAAGATGGGACAGGAACTCTGCCACAGCTTGGCACAGGATTGTGTTGAGGTGGTTCTTGACTATCTCCAGTGAGGAAGACTCCACAGCCCCTCTGGCCAACCTGTTTTAGTGCGTGGTCACCTGCACAGTAAAGAAATTTGTCCTCATGTTTAGGTGAAACTTCTTTTTTTTTTCATTTTCCAAATAAAAAACCTCCAATGTTAAGATAACTTTTCTGCATTCACAACCATCTCTAGCACATTCCATTTTAAAATAATGCTCAAAGATACACATACTCTATACAGGCTGAAATGTAAATGGCTTTTGCTGCCATGACTCTGGCTTACCTGAGAATTCACTTCATTTAATTCACTTCGTTCTAGACAGGACCATTGCCATCCAAGCAGGTAAAAGTGAGTCAGAAGGCCATGACAGTTGGAGATCTGCATTTCACCTCAGGACATAATCAGAGGATCTTTAAAAGATTCTTGCTTAGATTAATAAGAGGAGATACTCCAAGAAAAGAAGCAAGTGCTAAGCAGCTGAGATATATGACAAAGACTCAAGTTTAATGAGTGTTTACAGCTGACCTTACACAATAAGTACACAGAATTTTAATCACTTATGCATCCAAAGAGTTGCTTGTAGGTTTTTCCATATGCTGTATTTACAGTGCTCATAACTATGTTGCTGAGTAATGTTAGGGTTCTGTGCCAGAATCAACAGCAGACTTCTTTTTCATCTGCTGCCAACTAAATGCTTAGAATGGTTTATCATCCATAAATAATTATGTGATGTATGTAAGAATTTGTTAACGATCAGTCAATATTTTTTTCATTTATGCATTGTGGATATGTTCTTTATCTCTTGGGTGATCTTTAGTTAATACTGCTGGGTTTTTTCTTTCATCTATTTCCAAAATAAAGATTACTACAAACAAGTTTATGGTACTCTTACAAGATCTATGGCAGTGAAAATTACTGTTGCAACATCATCTTCTTTTCTTGTTCCTGAATTTATAGTTCTAAGTTATTCCAAATCATAAAAACATCATTATGGTTATATATACTTGTCTAGAAGAATAGAAACTTCTGAGATTTGTCGGTTTTCAAGTATTCAACAAAACAGATGTGCTTATTACAAATAACTTTGATAGAAATCATCAGCAAAGAAATGAGTGGGAATGGAAACAGGAAAACATGCAGTGGTCTTTCAAGTTCTTAAATCTATTGGGGAGTCTGTAGATCTTACCAAATATATACTAAAAAGTCTGAGATTGCAAGCACGAGCATATGACTTAGTTTTATCCTGTTTTCCGGTGCACGTTGCAGAGGTAAAAAGGTGGAGGTCTGTTGGAGCCCAGTGGCTGGAACAGCTTCACAGAACAAGTCACACTGACAGCACACACCCCTTTTGTGCCGTKCTGCTGCAACATGCAGGGGTGCCAACATGAGCACAGTGTGCCACTTATGCGTAACCACTGAGTGCTGCTTTCAGAAGCCTGAAACATGGCCATGAGGCCTCGTAGTGACAGCTAACTCAGACAAACTGGCACAAATGTCCATCAGTTAGATGCTTATTAGAAATTTAGAACTCATTCAATAGTCTCTCATTTGTTATAGAATTGACTAGCAGAGCTGACAAAACAACCCCAACAACTGCTCTCTAGGTAATCAAGAGTAAACAAATACTCCTGTAAGGCTGACCGAAGAAAACGAGGAAGAAGAATTCAGTTCTGACAGCAATAAATGATTACATCTTTTACTGGTATTTGCTAATTAGATGGTGTTATTTCTTTCTTCCTTTCCTCCTAGAAATGCATTACTTTAAAAACAGCAGGAAAAAGGAAGAATAGACCAAACTCATATCTGTAATTTAAACTAATTTCTAAATCAAAACAGATGGCAATAGAGATTGTGGAAGAGCTGACTCATCAGCTGAGCTGTATTTAAAAGAGGAAAGACAGAGCGGGGATCATCAGATTATCTCTCAAGAAACTGTGCATCTGTGTGGAAGAATATTTGCTATATGAAAAAACCTGCTTCCCTCCCCAAAAAAGATGTTTGTTCTCCTGATAGAGATCACTTATTGCAAATTGTAAYTTTTCCTTATATATTAAGTCTTAAATCCAAACAAATACTTTCTAAAAGTAAGAAATGGGTGAACCAAAACCACCTGTTTTAATAATTTAGCCAGAAGAATGTGCCTTGGCTTTCACAGAGAGTTTTACCAGCATCAGAACTTCAGTGATGACCCATTCATTACTATATTTGGTAATAATATTTATATTTAATACTTGTTTTTACTACAGGTATAAATAATCACCAAAGCATATTTTGTTGTAAAGCTCAGTTAAATTATTGCAAGCTTCATTCATCTTGCAGAATTCTATTTGATTACTTGTTATAAATTACAGCATTTTTATGGAAACTCTTTTCTTTACAGTAATTCTTTAAATGGCATTCTCAGTCATGCTTTATATTTCAGGTGAGGTTTTTCATTTTTTTTAGCTATACACATGGAAACACCTAGAACTAGCAACAGACTAGCTTTTAGGAGAATTCATGCCTAATTCTGACAGAGTGATTGTAACACTGGGGTACAGGCTTGGTTTTCCATTGGGCTCCATGTTCTACAGTTATTACTCTCATGAAAGATGTAGAGTTTGGATTTTTTTTTAATTTTTGTTTTTTTTAGCAAAAATGACTTTGATCTCTCCCGGAAAGTGAAAAACTAGCCTGTGCCTGGATAATACCTTCTTACCTATTTATTTTTTGAATACTTGGAAAATGCTACATAACAGCCTCACACCAGCAAGTCTCTGGTGATATATCTGGTTTCAAAGTAAGTTTTTCATCTTTAATGAAAAGGAGAAGTCATGTTTCAGCAATATGGTACACTTACATAGCGAAATCACTGGCCTGGTAAATGAGGACACAGCATCTGATATTGTCTCCCTAGACTTCAGGAAGATCTTTGGCACTGTCTCCCATAAGATTGTCATAAAGAACCCAGTTATGGGTTCCAGAAGCAGACAATGAGATGAACTGAAAACTGTCTGAATGTCTGGGCCTGAGGGTGGTGATCACTGGGAAAAGGTTAGTTGGAGGCCGGTAACTACTGGTGTGTACACCTGGGTGTGCTCCGTCCCATGTAACACTGTCATTAATGGTCTGGATGATGGGACAGAGCACTTCCTCAGCAAGGGTGCTGATGACACAAAACTGGGAGAAGTAGCTTATGTTGCCATCCAGACGGACCTAGATAGACTGGAGAAATGGACTGACAGGAACATCATGAAGTTCAACAAGGGGAAGTCCAAAGTCATTCACTTGAGGAGGAACTACCCAGCCATCAGGGCATGCTGGGGAGCACCCAGATGGAAAACCGCTTGGCAGAAAAGTCATGGGGATGCCGGGTGACACCAAGTTCAGCATGAGCCAGCCATGTGCCCTTGCAGCTAAGAAAGGCTTAAAGGATCCTAGACTGCATTAGACACAGTATTGCCAGCATGTGAAGGGAGATGATCCTTCTCCTCTACTCAGCATTGGTGAGGATACACATGGAGTGCTGCTTCTAGTTCTGAGCTCCCCAGAGAAAGGTGGACATACTAGAAATAGTCCAGCAAAGGACCATTAAGATAATGAAGGGACTGGGACATCTCTTTGACAAGGAAAGGCTGAGAGAGCTGAGACTGTTCAGCCTGGAGGAGAGAAGGCTCAGAAGGATCTAATCAATAGGTAGAAATACCTGAAGGGCAGGCACAGAGGACAAAGTCAGGCTCTTTTCAGTGGTCCCCAGTGTCAGGACCAGAGGCAATGGGCATACACAGAAACACAGGATGTTGCCTCTAAACATCAGGAAACAATTTTTCACTGTGAGGGTGACTGAGCACTGGCACAGGTTGGCTAGGGAGGTTGTGGAGTCTCCACGGAGATATTGAAAGGCCATCTGGATATGGTCCTGGGCAGCCGACTCTAGGTGGCCCTGCTTGAGTGGGAGGATTGGACCAAATGGCCTTCAGAGGTCATTTCCAAACTCAGCCATTCTATGATTCAGAGTCACTTCCTTTTTCAGAGACTTTTTATGCAGGCATTAGATGTGCTATGTAGTAAAATAAAGTTTAAAAATTCGAAAGAAACTTCTCCCATACTGCACTTGTCTATTCACTACTGTTACTGCTTGTATCAAGTTTTTTGTTATACTTACAGTAGGGAACTTTATAATGTATATTTCTAATTATATGCATTAGAAATACCTATTATAGTTTTTTGACTACTACATAAACAAAGTCAAGCTAATTTGTCCCATTTTTATTCTCTTTCACACATTTGTGCAAGGTCTGTGTACCATATTTGACCATCACAGAGGAGAGAACAGTATAGATTGATTGGAAAAAAATATCCAGCCACGCCACAGTGATTCTGTGCATCAAGCTGTAATTTACAAACCTTACAATACTATTCTGTGTTTTTTATAATCCTTTATGGAGCACTACATTGAAAACCTTAGGTGAAAGATTCTGGATTATTTGGACCTTCTCTCGTGTATTTGATTTCTGAGGCCACATGGAGATATGACAAAATTCATATCACATCTTCAAACATTAGGGACTATTTAACTGGAGGAGGAGTGGGATGATTATGCATTCCTGTTTTAGCCTTGTTTCCTGCACTGCAACTGTGTCGGATTAATTAGTACAACTAAATGGTAGCCAAAACATATTTTACTTTTTCTTCCAAGTGTTGCACAATCCCTCTACCTTTCTTTATCCCTGTCCCCAGAGTGTCTATTCTGGATGACAGCCTGGCAGAGGCTTTTCACTAATGCCATGCACTTTACACTCAATGTTCTTTTTTCTTCTGCTTTCCAAAATTAAACTTTTAATTTCAATCCTCTCTTTTAAGCCCCTTATTCGCAGCCCAATCAGCCTCTACTGAGCAGTCCATGTTCACAGAGCCTGCACTGTTTCTCAGTAATCAATCAAACAAAAAGTGCTCCCTGGACCTATGGTTCTGATGACACCACTCCTGACTGGAGAATTGTTTGCCAGTGTAGGTACTACGGTACTAATTASTTTCAAGCAAATGCCTGGTCTTAGGGAGAGTGACAAAGTCTGCATTTAGCCATGCAACAAAGCACACCTTGTTCAGTGAGAGTCTCATTCTCTGCCCTGATGTTCCAGGATGAAAGGCAGAAAAAGACAGGTCTTCAACTTTTAACTGCACAAGAAAAAATTGCCATTCTTTCCAGCTGTTTTTTTCTTATTAAAGTAGTCTGCTTTTTTATCAGTTGTGATACTTTTTCTTTTTTGTTAATCTCCCATTTCAATTCATCCTGTCAGTTGTTCATTTTCATTGCTTTACAAATTAAAATAAAGAGTAAACTAAAATTAGTATTTTCTAATGTACCATTCAACACAAGGCTATGTCTACTGATTTTCTAAAATACAAACATAAATATGAGATTTTTAGTTATCTAGGTAAATGTCTGTTCCCCACTGAATCCTGCTAAATTCATTACCTCAGTTCTGTTGATCCATCATAATTGACTTGGGGCCTCTTAAGGTGTTCTGCTCTCTATAATTCTGTGTTCTTTTGGCAATAAATCACTTGGGATTTATTATGCACTTAGGCCATTTGCTTTTTTTTSATTTTAAATATGCTACCTTTCACTTGGAAATCCTACTTTTTTCATTAATAGAAGGAGGTAAATCAGAGGTATCTAGTCAGCCTTCTCCACAACACTACCTTTTCAATATGTGTCTTTTCACTATATAAGTATCATCTTATTTGCTCTTTGTACCAGTCTATCCTCTAAACATGTATTTAATCTCTACATCTCCTACTGCACTTGTCAGCTATTAAATGTTCTGTATTATAAGTCATATTGTATAATATGAGTTAGGAAAGAAAGAAAAGCTGTGGTAGCTGTATAGCTGTGGTAAAAAAAAAAGATAACATAACTGTGTAAGCCACTCCATGTAAGAGAATGTATAGACAACTAGGTTAGAAAGAGGCTTTTCCACCTTTTAAAGTTATGTGAGATCAGAACCTCAGTCTGTACTCAGAAAACTGCAATTTTTTTCATGTGCAAATACATGCCTCTTATCAATGTAGGTCTGCCAGTGCTTGTCTGACCTATAGCCAACCTATGCAGCAGATTCAAAAGGCATTTCTCGTTAACATCCCTTTGGATTTTAAAACGATATAGCCCTGGCATGGCATGGGTATCATGGCAAGTCAACATGAATGGAAACGCCCACGAAGTTCCAACTTTCTTCAATTTAGGCTTTGTTCTTCTTCAGAGCATGTGTAAATTTATGCATAGCAGGTGTATGCATACACATATATGGACAGATGAATACATAGATAAAAAATGTACTCAATCCTGCTGAATTTGAACTATACTGTAAAAATGTAACAACTTATAACCCTTAACAAGTGAGGGACAGCCTTAATGCTTCAGGTATTACGTGCACCTTACTCACTGGAAAAAAAAATTCTGTTAAAACCTGAGTCCTGGAACATATTTGACCATTCCTAGCTTCAATATTTTAAGCATGCACCTCACTATTCCATTATTTAATTCATTTGACATACTGCTGAGAAAACAATGTGCTCTTCTGTAACAGTATGAAGAGTATTCTCTTGTTTTTGCTGTTTGTCTTGAGTCCATGCTTGAAAGGCAGCATTCGTATGGTCCCAGGACATGACAATGCAGAGTCACTCACACACAGTGCAGCTATTCCAGCTAGGACTGCTGGAGTTACTTCTTGGGCTAACTGCAGAGTAAAACCTGAGTTTACAGAAACAAAACTGGGAGTAGCTGGTGACTCCCTCGAAGGCAGAAAGGCTCTGCAGAGAGACCTACACAAATTAGAGGGCTGGGCAACCACCAACAATATGAAGTTCAACAAGGGAAAGTGCCAGATTCTGCACCTGGAACGGGGTAACCCTGGATGTGCAGACAGACTGGGGAAAGCAGATGTTGGAAAGCAGTGCTGAGGAAAGAGAACCTGGGGATTCTGGTTGACAGAAAGTTGAATATGAGTCAGCAGTGCTCTGGCAGCCAGGAGGGCCAGCCGTGCCCTGGGGGACATCAGGCACAGCATCGCCAGCAGGGCAAGGGAGGGGATTGTCCTGCTCTGCTCTGCACTGGGGCAGCTTCACCTTGAGTGCTGTGTGCAGTTTTGGGCACCACGATATAAGAAAGACACTAAACTATTAGAGAGCATCCTAAGGAGGGCAACAAAGATGGTGAAGGGCCTTGAGGGGAAGCCGTATGAGGAGTGACCAAGGTCACTTGGTCTGTTCAGCCTGGAGGAGAGGAGACCGAGGGGGAGACCTCATTGCACTTACAACTTTCTTGTGAGGGGAAGAGGAGGGGCAGACACTGGTCTCTTCTCTGTGGTGACCAGTGGCAGGACCCAAGGGAATGGTGTGACATTGTGTCAGGGATGGCTTAGGTTGGATATTAGGAAAAGGTTCTTTACCCAGAGTTGGACACTGGAATGGGCTCCTCAGGGAAATGGTCACTGAACCAAGCCTGACAGAGTTCAAGAAGTGTTTGGACAATGCCCTCAGGTACGTGGTGTGACTCTTGGGGATGATGCTGTGCAGGGCCAGGAGCTGGACTCGATGATCTTGATGCATCCCTTCCAACTCAGCTTATTCTGTGATTCTGTAAGATAGTTTTTGCTTAAATACAGAATTAAATGAGCTACAGCTCCATCTGGACCACTTCATTTCATCTGCCAGAGTAGGATGACTTTGGGAGCTGCCTGCTGAAAAAAAACCACAAAACATTTCAGGCAATTATTAGTACTTGTTCTTGGGAAGTCATTAGATCTTTTAAATTGGCTTCCACATGTTGAAAATCTGATTTTAAGAATCAAATCTGGTCAAACTGCCAGATTTAACTACAACTACAAACACACTTTTCTTGTTCAAAAGAAACCATACACATAATATATATGTCAAATACTCACAAATAGCTATTTTCAAGCATTCTACAAACCAATGCCCTTAATTTTCAAAGGATCTAATTTTTTTGCACATTGAATCTATTAGAGCTCAATTTATGAACACAAAAATGGCTAAGTATGAAATAAAATATTACTGTATGAATTAGTTATCCAGCCTTCAACCAATGCCTTTTAAAGTAATCCTTGGCTCTTTTATTATATCATGAGAAAAATAACTTMATTAGAATCACAGGTACATAATTTTCCTTTGGTTTTCTTTACATCATCCTTTGTCAGACTACATATAAATAGGAACTTTTAAGTTGAGTCTGTGTGGTGCTTACATAAAGTCTAAAGCTGGATTATACTAAGAACTTCTTTATTTTTTCCTCTAAGTCTCATCTCTTGTAAGTTTGACTGCTCCCAGTTCCATCTGTAGCAAAATCCCAGCAGTTGTCATTGTACTGTATCTGGGAAAAAATGTGGAAATAATGAAAGAGATGCCCTACCATTGAATGGTATTAATAAACTCCACCAGAAATTTCACTGATGACCTGAAAAACAATCGACAAAACTGACAAGTAGAAAGGCCTTTCTGTTGATTTTTGCAAGTGCTTTTACAATCTGAGAATATGAGTCTTATCAGCTCTATAGTGAGTAAAGGTCTCCTGTGCTTAAAATTTTGTAGGGAAATAGAAAAAAAGCTGAGGATATGGTGCTTTAAGATGCATTGCTTTTCAGCGTAATGAGAGTGACAGGAGATTGAAGATTAATCATAAGGAACAAGTATCTGTGGAAAAAAAAAACAGAACTCCTCAGAAACATAAACAGCACCAGTATTGACTTAACAGAATTCAGATTCTGAACAAAATATTGTGATAATTCAAAGTGGGTAATATCTATCTATAACACTCCCTTGCAAATATGACATAACCATAGAATGGAACCTTAAAGGTCATCTAGTTCCAACTCCCCTGCCATGGGGCAGGGACACCTTCCACTAGACCTTCCACTAGACCAGGTTGCTCAAAATCCTACCTAGTCTGGCTTGAACACTTCCAGGGACATCCACAACTTCTCTGAGCAAACTGTATCAGTGCTTCACCATCCTCATGGTGAAGAATTTCTTCCTAATGTCTAATCCAAACCTACCCCTTGTCCTATCACTGCATGTAAAAAGTCCCTCTCTGGCTTTATTGTTGGCCCCCTTCAGGTACTGGAAGGCTTCTAGGTCTCTCCAGAGCCTTCTCTTCCTCTCAGCCTGTTTTCACAAGAGAGGTGCTCCAGTCCTCTCATCATCTTGGTGGCCTCATCTGGACCTGCTCTGATAGGTTCATGTCCTTCTTGTGTTGGGGACCCAAGAGCTGGGCACAACACTCCAGGTGGGGTCTCATGAGAGTGGAATAGAGGTGCAGAATCATCTCCCTTGCCCTGCTGACCATGCTGCTTTTGATGCACCCCAGGGTACAATTGACTTTCTGGGCTGTGAGGGCACATTGCAAGCTCATATTGAGCTTCTTRTCAACCAACACCCTCATGTCTTGTGCTTGGCCAAGAAAGAGAAAGTTAGAACAAATAAATTGCTTTTTCTCTCACAATAGCAGTTATTTCTAATCATTATGTCTGGAGTGCAAGCTGTTCACTATCATCAAATTCATTCAGTGTCATTCCAAAGAAAAGCCGCCACACAAGTTTCTTTGCATTTTAAATCAACTTAATTTCGTTTGACTTGTGTAACTTAAATTCTATTGGTTTATAAAAACACGATGCCTTGAAATGCCTGCTTAAACCACTTGATGGCAACAAAGCAATTCAGATACTAAGGGAGTTTCTGGTTTATGTATATCAAGATCTATCTGTTCAAACAATTTAAAACATTTAAACTAATATGTAAGTATTTGAAAAAGCCTGAATAACAGGCTTTGTCTTCTAGTTGTACTATCATATTTCTTTGATTACTATTTCAACTCAGAAACAAAGACAGATAAAAAAGAGTAACTACTAAAAAATTACTTCAAAGCCACCTCCTACGAGGCTCTGTGTCAGACATACAAAATGATGCACCTTCCAAGAGTTCAACTTTCTGTATAGATGGGAGAACTGCACTAGAAGTTCAGTTTGTTTCCAAGTAATGGCAGCCATGACAGGAGGAGGACCAGAACTGCTTGGCAGCTGAGAGTGCACTGCAAGGAGAATCACAGATTAACACATCCACCCTTGGTCTGCTCTGTACATGACAGTCTGGGTACTAAATCAGCCACTGTTTCCTGGGTTAGCTAGGACAGCTGAGGGAAGGGACTGTGGCATGAAGGTCTGATAGCAGCACTTAGGCTGGAGGAATGGACAGAAAAATACAGATGAGAGAGTATATCTAATTTATTGCCTCTCTGGACATGTGAAAACAAATAGGAAGGTGCTGTATTCCTTAAAAAAAACCCACACAAACACCTTCCACTTGTCTCCTATTTCAAATCTATACCTAAACCACATTAGAGCAATCTCCAAATTGATGGAGTGACATATACATCATGAGGGAAGAAAATGTATCTCTTCTTGAGCCTTTTATAGATAAAATCCATATCAAATGCAGATTTAGAAATTTTTATAGATTAATTTATTATATGAAGAATGACAACCAAGGTTAGCTAAAAATAATAAGACTCAAGTGGAAGAAGATAGATTTCTTCCATTTGAAATAAATTTCTTTTTCACAAGAGCTATTTATCCTTTTAAACTGCAGTTTTGTTACTCTTAAGGGCTGCAGGCTTCATATACTCAATAACTCCTGGTAAATACATCTTCTGTTATGCAGACATATTTGTATACCCTTTCTCCATTGGGCAGCAGTGCTTACCACGTCTCTGATATCTTTAAAAACAGAATTGTATTTTTCATCCTATTTTTTAATCTGCTGTGCATTTTTTTATAATTTGTGCGTGCTATATAGAAGGACTCAAGAACATCCTAACATTAATATGCTGGAAGTATTAAAATGGTGGAACATTCACTTATTTGACCAGGTGGCCTGCGGTGTGTATTAGAATTCTGAGGAGGTCCTGAAGGTATAGGTGTTGTACATCTTACAGCGTCTTTATCCACCCAGTGACCACCTAAATATTACAGCTCCCCTATATTATATGAAGGGATATGTCAGCCTGCAGACACCCCCTCTGCCAGGAAAGGCAGGAAGTCTTTTAACAGCCCCTCACCTGCTCCTCTGCAGCTGGTATCAGTTAAAACTTGTCCTTGGGCTAAAACCTAGATGGTGTCTTTACATGTTCTTTGGCAGAGAGCTCACAGTTTCTGTCRCAGTGTCTACTGCTTGTTTCACAGCCTGAATGATTCACTCTGAAATTTGGGTTCACTGCCTTTTACCAACCCCTTCCTTAGTAAGGCAGCTGTCCTTTACAGTTCTTTCTTCCACCGTGTAAATCAACCCTGAAGCCAGACCCGCTGTGACTTTTAAATTCCTCTGGAAGTCTCTCTAGTATCTTATTATTATATAGATTAGTTTTAGTGTTTAATTAACTAATCTAAAGGCATCTGATCCAATCATCACCAGTCAAAACAGGCTAAAAATAATAGAGATTCAGCAGCAGTTATTGCTGATGTAATGAGATATCTACAAATTATAGGCACTGAATTAGAAATTATCTAGTGAAGTACCGTAAATACAAGACTGGAGAACAGCAAACTTTTCATGTATAAGTATGTGAGACGAAGATAATGTGTTTCATTTCAGTAATTGAGCCACTGAGGCTGTCATTCAACACCGCTTTCAAAAAATAGTGACCTCCTGGGATCACATGGAAGCAGAGCTGGAGTGCCAACATTGGTGTAACTCCTGAGTTGCCTCTGATGCTCCTGTAGGCAACTGGAATGAACCAGTCCAGATGCCTGTGCAAGGGCTGGTTCAGCTCCTTGTTATTCATTCTGTCATCCTTTAGAGAGTGGCAGTTGTTAGTACTTGCCTGTCTGGCAGGGAGTAGTGCATATCAAATGTGCTAAATTTTTGAGTGACAGCATTTCTACAGTTGTAACCATCCTATAACTTTTATCCTGTAACAATCTAAGAGGGACATGAGCATTTAGAAAGGCTCCAGTCTTAGATAAATAAAGGCGTATTTGAAGGAAAAGTGCTATAAAACAAAACACAATACAGGGGAAAGTTCTTCCATAGGGACCAGCTGAGAAAAGAGGAGCTGCCTGTGATTGCCAGTGTCCATACCAAATGATGCACTTTTTGTATAAGGAATAGAATAAAATATAAGAGAGTATGTTTACCATTACAAACRACAGACTCCCCCAAATTGAAAGTAGAAATAATCAAGGCAGAACTAGGACTCCTTCAAGGACTAGAACCCTATTATCCTTCCTGGCCTAACCCATAAAGAAATGTCCTTCTATTTCACCTGTATGAATCTGCCACTTCTAAACATCAAAGATCCAAAATGCAACAAGTTCATAAACCCACTGCTTTTCTCTCCACGTTGTGACTGTCTAAGAAATGAAGTTTCCTGTATCCTGATGAGTGCTCCAATAGGCGGAAGGCTGACATCATACAAAAGACTGCCACCACAGATGTCTGATAGAGCGTGGAAAATTCACCTGAGACACTTGATCATACAGACCAGACATTCATTACCCAGCACTTTTATGGGACTTGAACAAGTTTAGTGGGCATTTCCAGGAATGCTGGAAATATTCCTTGAGGATACAAATTTTGAAAGATTTACTACACACAGTTTTTCAAGTTAGTACATGAGGGACTTTCCTTCTCGGCTGAACACAGAGCATCTCTCTTCCCCACAACATGGCTGAAGGCTTGTACATCCTACCTTAAGTTTGTTGGAAGTTAAGAGCTTAGATGCGGTCAGGTACTAGAGCTGAGCTGACACACCATAGCTCTGTAAATCAAATTAAGTTGATCGTGTGTTTCAGCCTGAAGGACTGTCCTACATAAAGGCAATAGTGTTTTTCTGATGTTATTTTTCTGCCATGAGGTGTATCATTGGACAATGTGAGGCTCAGCACACTGAAAATGCTGAGTCTCAATGGTTAGCTCATATGAAGGATGGAGAAATAGGTAAGGAAAAAGTGAAAGGTAATAATGAATCAACAACATTTCTGTTATATCAATTAGGCCAGTTTAGATACATTTTTATCTGTCTCCACTTTCCTTCTTGGTGATATCATTCTAACTGCATATTTTCAAGCCTCTTCGACCACAGAAGGAACTGCATTTTGCAGATGTCTCAATTTTTCAAGTAATCTGTTAAGCAATTAGGATTTTCTCATGGTGGCTTTTTTTTTTTTCTTTTTGTAATTTACAAAACCAGCTCACATATTTTGTTTTATATTCTATCTGAAAAAAAAAAAATTGTTTTATGTCTTGCTAGCTCCCCCATTAGCAAGGAGCATCAGTCCATTTCAATAAAGTAGACAGAACAATCTAGGTATATAACGTAGCCGTCATGCTGCTATGGATATGCAACGCACACAGGGTTTTGTATGTCTTTATTTTTGCTGTTTCTATCTTTCATTTTAGCTGCCACTCACTTAGTCATGGTTTGACTTTCTCAGAGTTGCTGTGTCGGTAGCAAATATAGCACTCAGACATCGTGGACAAATCTTGAATTTGTTCCTGTTGCTCTTTTATTTCATTTAGATGCACTCATATTAGTGAAGAAGATGGTACTGAACTGAAATACTAGGCATGTAATTGCACTCTATGATCAAAGCATTCCTAAGGCAAAAATATTATTAGCAGATCAATAGTTTCCATTTCCTTTCCAAATGTAATGCCCTACCTAAATTAGCATTTCTACCCCTCAATTTCTTTTTGTGTTGCAGAAATAACAATGTGTTTTGCTCTTTCTGCAGCTTGGCTCTATATTCGAACTGGATTAATTAAAATTTTAAATCCCTAATTTCCAATCTCCCTCTTTCAAAAATTCATCTATCTCTTCTCACACAGCTGCAATATAGTGGATGCTAGAACTGAAGGTAATACCAATGTGGCAGGATTGCACAGTTAGGAGCAACTAGAGACTGCTTTGACTCCAATATGTTTGTACAGATTAATTAGAAAGAAAAATGGGTTGGATAAGATATTTATCTAGTTTCAGACATCAGCATCCTCAGAGTGTAGGTAAAATAGGATCGCTAAGGAAATATCTCTAAAAAAACCTCAGCAAAAGATAATGTAATTTACTCTTATGATATTCATTTATATTCTGTAATAAGGCTTGTTACTGTGAACACTGCTAAGCCAAAGTTTCTGTGGCTCTGTGCTTTTCCTGCATAGCCCTCCTTCCTGTTGCACAATTTAGTTGGTTGGTTACACTGACCAAAGTGTTGCAAAACAGAGGCAGAGAGGCAAAATGAGGCTTGATCAGCAGATGTCAAAAACCATCAGCAATCGTGTTTTCATTCTGGTTATATAAGCAGAAGTGAAGAGGCAAAAATGATGTGAAATTTGCTGCAAATTTTAAAAGGAAGGAGGTCCTGTTGGTGAATCAAGACTCATTTGAGTTGTGCTCTGAATATGGCAACGACAATTTATTATTTGATACAAGTTTGCAACTGCAGAAATAACCTTTCAAATTGGAAACTGTGGGTGGTACAGTGTCACCAAAAAGCTGCAAGAGTGACTGGTACAGAGGCTGAAATGTGTCCCAGGGCATCCTGTTCAGAGCTTCTCAAAGTCCTTGTGAGTCCTGTTACAAGTTACTATGGCTGCATCTAATTTTAACGTATGTTCTTAATGTTTTGTCATACAAACTTATTTTTTAATTAAAAAAGCAGATGTATTTCCCAGATTTCTGTCTTCAAACCGAAATAGAAGGTGAAAATCACATAACGAAAAACATGAATAACTGATTAGAGCTGGCCTGACACATCACATAATCAGCATACTATAAGGCACACTCACAGAAAGTATGTAGGTACTCCAATAAACCTTTCCTATTGCAACTTCTTCATTGGGTGAGGACAATTCTTAATCTGATAAAAGTGCCTAAATTTTTGAAGGTTGAAATTTCTATCAGAGACATCGGGAATCCTGCAGAGAAAGCAGTTGCTGTGATGTGCATATGTCAGCATGTTTTAATTCTGCCTTCCCTACATCTTTATGAACACAAAAATAGCTGTGTTCCCACGTTCCTCAGGCTCCTCTTGGTGTTTGTGCAGGACGTTAATTGGGAATGGAGGAAGAAGGCACAGTTTAAAAGTTGAATGGTATGGAAGGTCCCAGAGCAAGCAAAGGAAGGTGGATTAAATCTCACACACAGATCAAGCTTTTCAATTGTGAGGGACTTCTGAGGTCCCAGCATATCAAACCCAGTAATATCTGTATCTGGAAAAAACATCATGCACTGGCTACTGAAGCCTGGAAGGTATTTTCTGTTCACTTTCTCCTTCTAGTTTTAAGACCAGAAAAGCAGGTTGTAACTACTCTCAGGTTTTGAATCATGAGCAAAGGCTATGATGCTTTTACTGAGGTAAAGCCAGCAGGCACTACAATCCTATGCTGCACCATATCCCAGTATCACAGATCTCCTCTCTTGTGCAGGCCAGGTTATGTTTGCAGACAGGACTGCAGCTACCAGAACCATGTAAATGAGCGGGGCTGGAGAAGAGCTGCAAAACCACCACAACACTGGTGGTATTGTTGGTGTATAAATGTAACTCTGGGGCAGTTCTTGAGCAATCGCTTCTCCTTTTGTCCATATGCTTAGACTTCTTTCCAGGAGCTTTTCCTGCAGAACGAGCGGAGCTCCCCACACTGCACTGSTCCCCTGCTGGTCCCCCACCTTGTAGGGGCTGGGCTGTCACATCAAGAAATATGTGCARGCTCTTAACCACACCATCTCACACTCCTCATAGTTTTCAACATACCCACGAATCAAAGCAATCCTAATTTTTTTTAAGCCTTGGAGGAATTAATACATCAATCCTACTAGCTCCTCCATTCTACTTTTAACAAGGATCGCTAAAAAGTAGTAAAAATTCAGAAGCACTTCATGTTCAGCAGTGTCACACAATTTCATTGAGGGGAAAAAACTGCTAGTAAGCAAAATGAGACTGTAAATACATGGCCCAAATGCAGGGCAGATTTCACTAGGAGAAGAGGTACAATAGTAGCCAAAACCTCAATGGAAGTCTGTAAAGAGCCTAGTGAAAAGCAGGTTGGCTCCATCTGTGGAGACAAACAGGAGGCTAAGGAGCCATTTATCCTCCTCTTAAAAGAACTTTGTCAGGCTACAATTAGCCTTGTTTGGAAGGTGTGACTAACTAACTGTTCAGAGACTCAAAAAATTTTACAGTAATAAGCCAGAAACTAAATTTCACAATCTCTGGAAGCAGGAATTTTGACTATATATTTTATCCAGAAGGCTTTTTGGCTCTGACAAAACTATGACTGCAAACTTTGAACCTAGAGCTTGAAAAGGCAAAAGCTACAATAAAAACAAGAGCTCATCCCAGGTTTGCAGTAGAGCAATAAAACTGTCCTGGCACAGTCCAAAGCGACCTTTTTATATCTGCTGACCAGTGATTTACTTTTGCTTCCTAACCTCATAGGGTTGCACTTCCCAAAAGCATTTTAGACATCTGAGCTGAGGCTTTTGTTTCAGCAACTAAATACTTACAACATTTCCAGTGGTAAGTAATTTCGAAGTCCTGCCAGGGATCTATCTTGGAACATATTTCTTCTGTAGTTATATGCTTTCATCCGGAAGTATTATGCATTCAATCGTGTCTGATATCATCCAGAGATACCTGCTGGCAATTTCAGACCTCATGAGCTGTTATTTGCATGCTTGCATATGCCAGAAACTATGTCCTAATGGCCTTTGTGATGTCTCTGGCTCTGCTCCCTTTCTGGGGTAAAACTTGCTTTGGAGAGAGTTTGAGGTGCGATTGTTGCTATTTCTTAGGGATGATCTGGTGATTGTTGTTGGTGCTGCATTTTCATTCTTCAGTTTGTTATATGTTTCCGTTTAGAGTGAGAATGGAGTTTTTTACAAAAAAAAAGGAAAAAAATCGACAGTGTTGTTTGTGGGTAGTTCAGATGACCCATTTGAAAACCAACTCAGAAGTTAGAAATGCCTCACTTCTGCCTTTGTCGTGCCCCAACCCCCACCTTTGTCTCTGCTCTGTCCATGATTTTCTGCACTGAGTGACCTGTACTGTCACATGGCAATGGATATGTCTGGGGTTTTTGTAGAAGGAAATTCAGTCCTTACATATCAGTTTTGTGACTAGTCATTACTCCTAAAATCCAACTAAGACTGGAGGAAGAGCATGGGGAAGAAAGACTACACTAAGGAAGGCTGAATGAAGCCCAGGTGAACCCAAGGAAAGCTCCAAAAGCCTCATGTTGCACTTCCCCAGGCTCAGGGGCAGACCCAAGACCTGTCAGAACCACCATGGGTCTGCTCAGGAAGACTTCACTGGCAGCTCTGCCCTGGAGTTGTATCCTTCTGACCTCTGCTCAGTAATTCCCTAGGCTGCCAGTCTTGCAGCAGTAATGATATATTCTTCATAGGGTTGTTCTATCTATGCTTTTTAATGCGGCTCTCTCAGATTTTTCTTAGATCCTCCAGGAAAAATAAAAGAGGATTTTTCTGTTTTGAAAGTGCTCTGTCTCCTCTGCTATCAGAGCTGGTCATGTTACTCACTATGACCAGTTAACTGACAGATTAAACACTTCTCTGTTCACAAATTGTTCCTGATCCTGCTTTATACTGATATATTTGTTACTTGGAAGGGTTAGACCAATCATATTCATGAGTCTCTTTGATCCCTGGATTATTCATAAATTGATCATAGCGACTATTCAAGTGCTTAATCAAAGCTGGATTTAATCAAAGCACTTCTGCTTTGTCGTTAGTCACTTAAAAAGTCACTTGATGTTGCCTTATCACTGGAGCTATGACTGCAAGTATTTCATCTGGCAATGATGGAAAGCAGCTTCCCTTCTCTGGATGAATCTCATGCACCAGAACTGAAAAAAAAGATAATGCTTCTGATATGGGCAGAGCTTTGGCACCTGCAGCAGGGGGTATTGTTGCAGAAACCTGTTGTTAAAAAACAACTTACTTCTGCTTCAACAAAAGATGAATGATAGAATAACTTCTTGATGTTAGTAGTCATGATTAAAAGCCTGAAATTTGCTTTCTTAAAATACTTATATGCACCACATTTTCAGTTGTTGGAGCATATATAAGCAATGAATAATAAGAGGCCAGGTATAGGCTAATCAGATTCTTGTTCAGTGAATAGTCTTCCAAGCCATTTTTTCATTAATTTATCGGTTCTGCTTAATGTGGTGCACGCAACCTATCATATATTGAAAATCCTGCCAGAGTGAGGACTGGATAAATGGAAGCTAAAAGGCCAGCATCTGATTATTTAAAAAACATGGATGACAACATAAATGAAAATGTTCCATCAGGCTTGAAGAGCCATCACAGCTCACACTTTGATCCTTGAAACTTTCTTCAGCCCCCTTTGGTGCAGCTCCTGCCTCTCACACACTGCCCTGCCACTCATCCTGGGCACACAGGGCTGGGCAGAGCCTCGTATGTGGAGACACAGACACAGTCCTGTCTGTGCTCTCTCTGTGGCTGTCTGTGCATATGTGTAACGTGTACAAGTGATCTGTGTGTGCCTACTGAGAATATGTGCTCAGCCCTGTTACTGGTTGCATGGAGATGTAGCAGCTTCACCTCTGCCAGCTTGCCAGATTCAGCAGCCCGCTAACGTGCACCATGAGAAGCAGACAGCAAGGAGTGCAAAGAAACCGTTAATACCTTCCTCTTAATCATTCAAGAACAGGTCCCTACACAAAATCCCGTTTAGTCAAATGATCTATCACATTAGGTAACATGCTGTAGTAGAAAAGTGATGTACAAAGAAACCAGTGTGTCCTGTGTGTTCTCATACAGCTATAATTGAGTCACTGAGGGAAGCAGGTATCTAGCATATCTACATTTAAATGTGTTAGGTAGCACCTCATTCTTCTCTTTCTTCTACTGAAGTACCTCAAATGATCATTTCCGGTGAATTCAGAAACAGAACGGTGTGAAAGGACTTTTTAAGGGAAGAGAACAACACCTATTGTAAATACAGGGGTAGTCATTTTAATCTTTTTCTATCATTTAGAAATCAACATCAACATCAGACTTCAGCCACTGAAAATATACTGAATACTTCAGAAAACTTTTACTGGTATTCCCACTCGCAATAATGCCTCAGGTTTTGTAATCAGGTTGTCCTCCAAATGCTTGAAGCAACGTCTTTTGGAAGGAGTACCTAAGTTACTGGCAATGTGGAGCCTGGCAAGGGAGAGAGACCAGTATTTCTGCAGGGCGTTCAGACGTGAAGACCGGAGTGACCTCCTGCAGTGATTGTTCCTCTCCACTGATCCTACATGAAGCACAAAGCAATTGCTACTGACCTTGGTATTTCAGGGACATACCTAACTTGAGATGGGATATGCCACATTTTATTTGTGCAGATGATGCAGAAGAGTTCGTGTTCACCTGATGCACAGGTGTACAGTTACATCTTCTCTTTTACAAGTGCATGAGCTGGAATCACAGATGGGCCATCCAAACAGCAGAACAAAGTGGACATTGGTAGGGCTAAAAGAAAGTAGGTAAGCCCTGGTCTTTCAGACTTGAGAAACCGTGTGAAGTGTCACATTGCTTCCCATATACTYATCTTGGCCTGATATCAATACTCAGATGAGATCTAGCTGTTTTACAGTAACACCCACTGGTTTTGGAGCGCACCTGCCACAGGAAAATATTTTTCCTTTTGTTTTTCTTTTCCTTAGAAATAGGCTTCCACGCTTAACAGCTATACACTGTGAGCTAAACAGCATCCTATGCTCTGTAATCTTAAAAAATGGATTTGCATTGGCCAGTGTTTAGATGTCTTCCCRAATACCATAGAGACACAGAGCCATTTGCAAAGCATCCAGCTGCACTATAGCTGTGCTGAAAAAAAAAAAAGACAAGCAAGCGACCAAAAACAAAGTCCCAAAAACTAAATCTCCAAACATATTTCTAAAACATTTTTAGAATTTGCACATCTGAAATTCTAGATTACAGCCTTGTGATCCAGATGACCTTTTAAATTTTATTARTTTCATAAAATTAAACTGAGACACAAGCAATTCAAGCTACCTGGAAATTAACACTGGAAGGCAAAACCCTCATATATCAAAATCCTTATGAAAATAGGAGTATTTAATTCTGTTTACTTCACACAAAATTTGCTGCATTTAGAAGAGAAAACCCCCTCAGAATACCTTTTGCCCCTGAAATGTAGTATAAGCAGAACTATAGAGCACCCAAACAATGACAGAAGTAAAACAATGAAAGGCCTTTTATTTATTATTTGTATGAAGAGTTTTATTTCCAAACTTCTCCTAAGTTAAGCAGTTATGAGCCATGTGCACATGGTTCAGCAGTGACACATTTACAGCTGCATCCATCTCTTACAAAAAGTGTCTCTACTTGTGTTTTCCACTGTCCTGGTTTTCACTAGGATAGAGTCCATTTTCTTCTTAGTAGTTGGTACAGTGCTGTATTTTGGATTTAGTATGAGAATAATGTTGATAATACACTGAAGTTCTAGTTGTTGCTGAGTAGTTAAGGACTTTTCAGTTTCCCTTGCTCTGCGAATGAGCAGGTGCACAAGAATCTGGGAGGGAGCRCAGCCAGGAAAGCCAAACCAAACTGGCCAAAGGGATTTTCCATACCATAGAACGTCATGCTCAGTGTTTAAACTGAGGTAATTGGCTGGGAGCTGCAGATTGCTGCTTGAGAACAGGCTGGATATCTAGTCAGCAGGTGGTAAAGCAGTTGTATTGTGCATCACTTGTCTTTCTTGCATTTTATTCCTCTCTCTCTCCGCTCCTCTTTTACACTTTATTTATTATTGTTTTTATTTTCACTTTAGTATTATTTTTTACTGTATTTCAATTAGTATACTGCCTTTATACCAACCCATGAGTATTCCCATTTTTACTCTTCAAATTCAGGTTAGATATTAGGAAGAAATTTTTTGCTGTGAGGATGGTGAGATACTGGAACAGGTTGCCCAGGGAGTTGAGGATTCCACAACCCTGGCAGTGTTTAAAGCCAGGTTGGATAAGASCTTGAGCAACCTGGTCTAGTTGGAGGTATCCCTGCCCGTGGCAGGGGATTTGGAACTACATGAACTTTAAATTCCATTCCAACCCCTTAATATTCTATGATATTATAATTCTGTGATTCTCTCCCCTGCCTCACCAGGGGAAAATGAGTTAGCAGCATGGTACTTGTTTGCAAACTGGGGTTGAACCATGACACCTGCCTAGACACCATCAGCAGCAAGGACTATGTGTGTGGGACAGAATCTCACACGGATGCCCAAGACAGAAACAGAGAGAGAAAAACAGACAAATTTTTCTGGATCAATTTATGACAGTTCACACTGCAACCTGAACAACTACTGTTGCTTCCCTCCTGCCATGACTTTGAATCAGTAACAAATTTCTAAGGCACAGCTTTTACAATGCCTTGTGCATACCAGCAGTACATTTCTTTACTTGACAGTGTTTCAGTTTTCCACCTCCTTGGGCAGATGCTTTGCATGGGTTCTCAGATCAGCATGAAGCCTCTACTGTCTTTTAGGCAGTATGGCTCTGACTGACAGTTCCCAAGTGGAAGTCAATAAAGTAATAAAATTAGAAACATAACTCACACCTCTTTAAGCCTGGTTCAGCTGGAAGTACGGAGCCTTTTCTAGTGGGATCTGCCAGTGTCTCTCGTGCTGGTTTGCCCCAGCAGCTACCTGGCTTGCACGTGTAGAGTCCTTTAGATGCATGAGAACAGTAGGTAGGAGCTACTCAAACAATAGGTGTAGAAAATTCAAACAGTAGGAAAGACTTTCCCAGAAGAACACACAGTTTTTATATTATTTAAAATACTCCTGAGAAATGGCCGCAGGTGTATGTCAATGCAAAAAAGAGAAAAGTTATTCTTTATTTTAAACTTGTTGCATAACATCTGGATATTTCTACTAGTAGCTGTCTCCTGGTTGGAAAAATGATTCTGATTATTTCCATGCACAAATACAAAATTATTGAAATTTCACTTGTTTGGGCCATACAGGTCCACACAAAGATCCAGTCATGCTGAACCTCATGGAAGGAGTAAGAAACTATTAACCAAAGTAATGGTTAACATCAAACCCGTGAAATGATCATTCAGCTTAATTAGAAGGGCTAAATTTGCTCAAAATTTTTTTGCTTAGTTCTTCTGTGCACTTTCTCTTTCCCTAAATATAGTTTGGAGACAAGTTATCCATCACTACCATTGATTTGCTTCTCCTGAAAGGTCTCCTGTAGCATTTCAGCTTCCTCCCTAAGCACCTTTCCCCATGATAATAGGTAATAGCTTCTGGGTGGCTTATCCTCCTTTTCTCGTTCTGTTCTTGCTTTGCCCTTCTTGTATCTGCAGTCACATCTTGCAGAGCAGCAGGACTTGCTCCGTCGGAGGCAGATGCCCATGGCAAACATATCTCACACRGTTCATTGGGATCAGCATACTCACGGGCAGAGTAAAGTGCCTTTCTCTAAAGCTGAAAGCACAGAAGAGCATGAAGACACAACTTTATAAACATGATTCAAAGCACACTGGATGCACATCAATTATTTAAGTCAATTAAAATGACAGGAATCAAACACTAATAATGGAAAAGAAAGGATGTCTTAAAATACTTCCAAACTGATTCTCTTCCTCTTATTCTTGTCCCATTGAACTATATTTATCTGCAGTACAGGAGGTTCATTCTTTCCTTTGGTTATTTAAGAAGGACAAACAGTTTTTCACCTTGATAACATATCAGCTCAGAGCAATACATCTTTTATGAAAGGTCAAATAGAATACTTGAAAATTTACCAAATCAATATTGAAGATCAAAATTCTGCTTTCAGACATTAAAATAGAAAGCCCTTTCATAATATGGCAAGACATTCACTGKGTTGCATCCTTATTTTTTGAGTGAATTTTTCATCAGCCTTATTGAAAACAGTCCCTGACCTACAAGTGAACTGAACATCTATGCAAAAGGGCCGAAAGGGGTGGTCTAAGCTGTGTGAATAAACACTGCCTCATGCACTAGACTCTTCTATGGCAAGAATGTATCTAATCCGTCTAGCCATCATGCAACATCATGTATGTACTAAACACTGTGATTACATCCATTTAAATTTAGTACATTTGGAAATAGATATGTAGTTAGCTAGACCATCAGCCCAGTTGTCATCTTGAATAGGATGTTATGAATCATTTTCCCATTTGGCTTCAAGAAATACAATCCCTTTTACAGAGGCACTGTGTGAGAGTCAAATATATTTCAGAGAACACTTTGAAAAGTAGAGAAGAATGGAACAACTTTTTCTCTGTTTTAGAAGGACTAGTATATTAATTTTGCTTTCATATATGATTTTTTTTTCTTTTTAAAAAGCCTTAGTAAAACCCCTAATTTGTTTTAAAAAACCATAAAAAGATTTTGGTTTGGAAGCTGAAATGTGCCTCTAAGCACTGAGGAAGTACAGAGTGAGCCTTTGTAATATAAATGATCTCTTAAGAATCTGAGTTCTGTGCCAGAGCTCAAAATAGTTATTACCCAAAGAAGGAACATTTTCTTCCCCAAACAGGAGCACTGAAAGAAAGAAATGGACTCACACCCAACCTATGCATGTTATCATACACCGGTTGAGTTGATAAAGTGAAAGGCCTATTTCTATAATTTTTTATTTCTACTTCGTTGATATACAAAGGATTTGGGAAGACAAATATAGCAACTGAAGATGGAAAGAGAACTCCCAACACACTGCTCCTTTGTATGCTTTGACTATGAATTCTCAAAAGGTCTGTTTCTTATTGAAAAGTAACTGCTGTCATTAGTGTGTGATGTAGATGTCTCAGAAAATACAAGAAGTGAGAACAAACAGAACAATGAGAATAACACAACTCGTAATTTCTGTCCTCAATGTGCAATTGCATTAACAAATGAACTTTTATAGAGAAGACAAGAAATAAAATCTTGAAACACTAAAGGCCTGAATTAGTGCTTTTAACTAATGGCATAGAATTAATTTTATTCATCACCAGATCAAGGTATATGGTGTTTGTTGTGCAAATCTGTGAGATTTGCTGTTGAGCAGGACAAAATGCTGTGTAACTGAGAGGGAGGAATGAGGATCTGGTGCTTATTACCCATGTTCTTTTTGGTGAAATCTGGTATTCATGCAAATGCTGTTTTCCCCCCCGTTTGCCTAGGACATTTGTCTGATCTTTCAGACTGCAAACCCATTTTGACAAAATTTTTTTAAGTCATGAAAATCTAAGCCCTCAAAGATTACAACATTCTGCTTGAGGACAAAATCCACTCATAGACACACCATTAAATTTGCTTCAGAGGACAAAATACTGATTTTGCATGAGTGTATTTTTTACCAATAAAAGGTAAAGAGATGCTGAGTGGGAAGACCTGGGAACCAGAGGCCGTTAAAACAATATGATACTATATTACACTGTGGAATCACACACCATAAAATTTCTCCTTAGAAAAACATATTTAAAAAGGGGAAAAGCTAGCACTTGGAACAGAAAAAAACCCAGGTCAATATGCATTTTCATAGCATACCCAGTGAGATGAGACAAGTATATGCAATAAGGAAGCTGTAATGGCTCTCTTCAGTTACAATGAAAATGTTCCAATGGTCAACTCCGATTACCCTCTGCAGGGTTTTCAGTCACTAACAGAAAATGAGCCAGGTAGTATGACACGGTGATCATGCAAGCCAGCTGTCACTGAAGAATAGCCTGACCCTAATGTCACTCATGTTTTCTAAACAGAGAGATTAGAAAGAGAAATACTAGATTTCTGTGATCACTCTTCAGTGGGGTAAAAGGAAATAACCTTTGGAAGAAAACCCCTCCTCCTCCATTAGAGGACTCCCTTTTGAGCTATTTGATTATTTAGTCTGTAAAAAAAAATGACTGTAGATGATTCTAGTAAGTGAAAAATTATCTTTCTTAACTGAAAATTATAACATTCTGTGTACATTATTCTCCCTAACCCATAGCTGTAGCCAACTTTCCTAACCATAGAGGGAATGTGGCACCCTAATGTGGGCTACATCTGGATTGGAGCTACCCCAGGGGCAGAGTATGCCGTAATGAGGAATGATGATGACAGATTACATCCCCCCTGCAACCAGGCTGGTGTGCTGTGCCCCTCAGGCAAAGCTCAGAGCAGGGCAGCACCTTTGCACAAGCACAGCCAAGCGGCACGGCTGTGGCACTGGAGTTGCACCAGGCCTGTTTCCAAGCTGTACCATGCAAGAGCTACAGATTGGCTATCTTTGTAGTGGGACTGCACCTGTTGCCAATTCCAGAAAATACATTTGGAATATGTGTAAACTGCAGTACGAAAGTGGGCTGCAGTGAGGGAGCTCCCCTGTACTGATGACTGCAGCATCACGGTGACTTGCGGAGCTGACAGCAGCTATGGCACCAAGAAATAGCCATGATTCTATACAGATGTCACAACCAAAAAATCCTGCCATCATTATCATACTGTTGAGTAGCACCTGGGCTAGGTGATTTATGTTTTCCGCTTCATTCATTTTGTGTCTTTCAAGTTTGAGAAAAGTAAAAGCAACTGAAAACAGAGTTATACTGGGAGATACCACCTAGAGCTAGGACAGAAATCAGAGTCCAGATTTGGATCTGGCATTTCAAGAGAGACTTCTACAGACTTCTTAAATATCTCCTTGTATTTTAACTTAGATACAGTTTAAAGTCTGCAGATTTTGCTTAGGTACAGGAGGGACTTCTCGTTTTGCTAGAAATTTTTCAAGAAATTGCTACTGCAAAAATGGTGAATGGCCTTGAGGGGAAGCTGTATGAGGAGTAACTGAGGTCACTTGGTCTGTTCAGCCTGGAGGAGAGGAAACCGAGGGGAGACCTCATTGCAGTCTGCAGCTTCCTCGTGAGGGGAAGAGGAGGGGCAGGCACCGATCTCTTCTCTGCGGTGACCAGTGACAGGACCCAAGGGAATGGCCTGACGTTGTATCAGGGGAGGTTTAGGTTGGATATTAGGAATAGAAAGATTCTTCACCCAGAGGGTGTTTGGGCATTAAAACAGCCTCCCCAAAGAAGTGGTCACAGCACCAAGCCTGACAGAGTTCAAGAAGTGTTTGGACAATGCTCTCAGGTACATGATGTGACTCTTGGGGTGTCTGTGCAGGGCCTGGAGTCAGACTCTRATGATACTTGTGGTTCGCTTTTAACTCTATTCTATGATTCCTCTTAGTACAGTGAGGAGAACAGCATAGAAGTGAAAAGCCAAAAGATAGCAAAGGATTATCTTTAAAAAGCATTGGAAAACTTCTGAAGCCTGAAAATGTTAAAGAAGTAGATTTCTTTCCAAAGCAAGGGTAACACCCTCTTCTGTGGTTTTGTCTTGTTATCTGAAGTCATTGGTTTTCCAAGGGTAAGGAAGCTAAACTTTTAAAACTAAAACCTGTCTGCTGGCAAAATGTCATGTCAGTCAGAAATGTAGCCCTCCTGCTTTGGGCAAATGTAAGGCATTCAAACCCCAATAGAACACCCATCACCAGCTGCAACCCTGATGCTGCTATGCACAATGAGCAGTCTTGCATGGAAACAGTATTGACCACCCATGTGTATTGAGGCGGATAAATTTGAAAGAACATTAGCTGGATCAAGAAGGTAGGTATTTTTCTCTTTAGTCCCATGGATTCATAGTTCCCACATTTTGAGAGCAGATTCAAAATTGTGAGGAACTGCCATTTCCAGCCATGAGCTTTGAACAGCCCTTTTCCAAACATATTTTTTCCCTCGCTTTCTCATGCATATCTTTCTAACTCAGACTCATGAGTCAAGATCATGATTTACATTTGTGTATTTGCATGCATGCACACAGGTGGGGCAGCAAGAGGAGACAGAGGGTTAGTCAGGGACTTCCAGCCTCACTTCTAAAAATTTTCCTTTGCTCACATAATGGCAGCCAAGAGTCTCTGTGGTAACCATGTCTCTCATACATAATTAAACGGATGTGCTAATGACATTTTTAAGTAACAGCAATTGACATTTTTCCCACTTTGGAACCTGACAGACAAGTCTGGACTTCATTAACCTTTTGCAGTTTAATAGTGGTTTTGTGATTTAGGAGAGCTGATAAAAAGGCAAGAAACTCCTTCTTTCCATGTAAATTCTGCATGCCAAAATAAGTTACATAATATATCCAGATAGACAGCTTTGTGTGACCAGGTATAGGTGAAGAGATATTCTCATTAAGCTTCATTAAAGTGACCAAGAAAAGCAGATTAGGTCATTTATAAAAGAGTACCAAAATATTTCTGTAAGGTGACCTCTGAAGAATATGAAGTATGACGAATAAAAGTTTTGAGAAGAAATGGAATCCCTGTGTGAATTAATACCTCATGAAGCAAAAATTCAGTTTGATCAAAACAGATTTCTTCTATAAAAGTAATCTCCAAATATATTATTTACATGGGACTTGGTGACTTGCTCTCTGGGGGCAGATGTGGCGAGGCACAGAGCATTTCCCAGCGCAGGCTGGCGTTGAGTGCCCACCGGCATCACAGGATGTGCCACTCAAGAGCAGAGCCAGGCAGGCTCTGTAGCACCTTGGGATTTGCTCTCAGCTTTAAGCAGCAAGCAGGGCTCTCGAGCACCACAGTGTTTGCTGGCTCACCGAAGAAGGTTGACAGGCCCTGCAACCTTCTGTCACTTCCTAGTGTATCAAAACCCACAATTACTGTTTGCCTTTGGTTTTGTGCTCGGCTGTGTCTCTGACTACGGTGCTTCACAGGCTCAGATAAAGGGGAGAACTGCCTTTGGGATTCAGAGGAGTGATATGTCCTCTTCATGGCCTATTGATCATGCAACACACGTGTTCAACGCACTGAGCTTCTTCCCTGCTGGAGGAGACCCCTGATATCAAAATAATTCTGTTTTGGYGCCCAAGGCTTGGATAGAGCTTAGACATCTCATAAAAATGTCCATTTCACAGAAAATCTGAAAAACTCCCCGTTTGCACACAGGTATTCTGTAAAAAAGAGTAAGTACCTGTGTCTTTTGTGTGTGAACATTGATGCTATGTATGACCATCTATAAAGCCACATGCATGATTGGGTTGGTAGCACACAAACCCAGCGGTGGGTTTGACTCCACTGCTCGTTTGCTTAAGATACTCCATTTGTTTATCTTGTCATAACTCTGAACTGTCCATTAAAAAGACTGAAACATAATGAGATATAGCATTTCTCTATTGCTTTCTTGTCATTTCTTTAAGTTTTGGGCAGTTTTCACAGTTGTCTTAGTTACTTTGTTGATCTTATTTAAGTTATTGAATTCTTCAGGCTGTGGAACTTAGTAGCTTCATTTTTAATATATATTAAAAAGAAAAAAAAAGAAAAAAGAAAAAAAAAAGAAAAAAGAAAATGACTGACCAGAGTCCTTTCTCTAGTTTCCCATAACACCAAATGAAGCCTTGTAAATTAAACAAGAAAGTCCTATTCAGCCCACTGCTTCTTTTAAGGTATTTATTATATCTGTTCAGGCCAAACAGAAACCAATTAAAAAATGGCAATGCAAGAAGTCTACCTGCAGTTTCCATTTCTGTAATATTAGTGCTTTTCCTTCCATGAACTATGAAAACAGGTTTGAAAGCAGATGCTGCAATACAGTCAAATCAGGACTGTACAACCAGAAACCAGGGAGATAAAAAAGCATGTAAAAAATGGGTTTTGTTAAATAAAGCCTCAGTTGTTGTTAAGGTTTTTATTGTCAAAGGGAGGTACTTTCAATGGCAGTGTGGCACCCGGCTTGCTACTTTGAAATTCCCTGACTAAACTAGTAACACAATCAGATCTGTGCAAAGGGAAGGTCTGTACAGGCTGGATTGCAGTTCTTTTTGCACTGCAGTAATATTTCTCACTTCCTTCTGAATTCATCAGTTTTGTGGTGGGTAAATCTGGTGACCCTGTCTGAAATCCAATACACTATAATTTCTATAAGCTCCATAACTATACAGCTGCTCATAGTACAGTAAGTGCCTATTTTGCTGTGTAATTCTTTTCTTCTCCCCTGGTTCACTTCACATGTACCATTCATTAACAGGATAATGAGTGTGTTTTGATGTAYTTGGCAGTTTCTGCTGAACTCTTTCCTGCCCTGAAGAGATGCCCATCTGAGAGAAGTGTTTGCCACCCAGCATTTGAAGCGTTTATATTAAACCAATGCAGAAATGATCCCCTGGGATATACCCCATCCCCAGTTACCGGCAGCTCCTCAGATGTCTCCTACCAGAGGTTCCAGTCTTTTTTTGGCAGTGGGACATAAAGTTCTAGTTCTTAGATTCTTTCTGACCATGGGCAAATTATTTCTACATCACATAAGTAATTTTTTGCAACGAGAAATCCAATGTGCCTTTTGTCAGGAACAGGTTACGTGTAAAAAAAAAATCATTTCTCTACCCTATTAGCAAGTTGTTGATGGATGGTCGCTGTCTTCAGTACAGTTGTAGCTACAGCTCCTAATAGCAAGTATCCTCATCCTTCTCTCTCTCTCCAAGGCTTCTTCAGCTCCTCGCTTTATAGTTCTCGAATACTTCCAAATGGCTCCCTTCTTAGCTTTGAGCTGTCACAGCTGTAGCTTTCCCTGCTTCAGTATAGTAACTGTTTAACCTAAACCTACTCATGACATTTCTGTTTAGTTTCTGTTCCATTCAGACAATTCTTTAATTTTCTTACTGTTTTTAATCAATTACTTTTTATGCACAGATATAGATGAAGAGGGGGCATAGGGGATCACAGGATAAAGTACCCAGGAAGAATTTGAGGGAGGTAAAAGTAGGAAAGGAGGGAAGTCGTGCAGCTTTTGGGCAAGTGTAGGCATTGGCACTGAACATTTTCTTTCCGCTTTTATTTAGAAATATATTCMTGACTTCTTAATCCCATGGGCAGATGCCCATTTTATCCCCATAATCTTACAGAAGGACAACCAATGTTGGATGCACAAGGGAAACATCTCTTCTGTCCCATTAGATTGGTATCAGTCTTAAAATTAGGCTATTAAACTGTAAAGTATTGGAGATAAAAATCTGGGACGGGTACAGAGTTGTGTAGGGATCTGCACTTTAAGCAACCTTGCACCAAAAGTATTAATTAATCCCTAAAATTTGATGTGCTTTTTTTCTGAATGTGTGATTTGCAGCTTGACTAACAAGGAGTTGCTGTATGTTCTGCTGCAAGTAGAAAATTATGCCACATCCTATAAAGAAGACAAATGCTTAATTTGCATGCCATGCTGGGTGTGAAGAGGGCAAAAAACCTCTGCATATGTTTGGATTGTAAGGGGAAACAGAGATACTTCAAGTYTTAGCAAATAGAAAATGTGCTGCTTCTTCCAGAACTACATTCTTGGATAAAACATCTATTTTCAGGATGTACCTCTTTAAAAGGCAGGGAATGCAGCTTAACAACTTTATAGCTGTACTTACTTCATCTGGAGTATTTAATGAAATCCCATCTCTGCTCTATCAATATGAAATACTGAAAGTATATTATTTTCCATAAATGTCAGACAACTGAAATTTATTTTATCAGCTGAAGTTCCCACAAATTACTTTAAATGCTGGCATGGCTGTGAAAGTGGTCTGTTAGTGACCTTCATACAGCATAAACCTGTTCAGCAGCTTGTTCATGAATGTGATATGTTTCACTATTTTCAAAGTCAATATAATTAATATGTGAGGCAGTCAGCTAGGCAGCTGTCTGCATTTCTCTGGCTGTTTTCTGGGAATGAACTTAGACATACTCCATTGGTTTTGAGTCTAAGGATCTCTAATGCAGTGCATGCTTAATCACTCATCACTAGAAAATTCAAACAGCTCTTGAATTCAGAGCATCACAATCATAGGAAGATATGAGATATGCCTCTAKGGTAAAAGTTTGTATAGTCTTCTCTGTCTTCTTTGTCACTACTTTGCATACCTTTTCTTCTTCCACACAGCTTTTTTTTTTACTTTCTGTCAAAAATCTGAAGAGAAATTTCRGGGAAAAAAAAATGCAGAAAAATTATCCTAAGAGCTAAAGCATCCTTGTTAGTGCATTTTTACAGAAATGGGCCCAAACCATAACCTGTGGCCTATGATTCCTCTTCTGGAATTCCAGACACATTTCCAGACATCTGGACTCACATCTGCATGCTACACATTAAATCTCTTTGATGCTCTGAATTTAGGTGCTTTTAATCTTTGCTATGAAGAAGCAGGGTAAGATATTATAGCCTGAATAGATCTGTGCTGTGTACATCACCAAAAAAAGATACCCAGAACATTTGAAAGGATAACCCCAAATTGTGGAAATTTTACCATTGTGCCTTTTACTGCTGTCTGCCCTTTCAGGAAGGAGAAACCAGACAATACCAAGACAATGTATTCTTGCAAGTAAAAAGATGCTTTGAAAATTCTCCCTGTTCTACCTGCAGTTTGGAAATGGTTAAAACCAGAATATTAATTGTAGCAATAATAGAAAAATGATCAGAGAATACATTCATGAATGTACTAATTATATTCTCAGCTTAGAAAATCTGTATTGTGTACACTATCATTTTGTTTCTAAGAAAAGAATACTCTGATATTTTCTAGCTAGGTTTTGGAAGGTTGCTCTAGAGGTTTTGTGACAGCCACATAGGAAGCTTCTGAAGGCTTTTATATTTCTGTATTTTTAAGTGTTTTCCTGCGCTTTTGAATTGTTGCCTGGATAACAACATGGATGGCGGGGCGTGTTTTAAGGATCCACTGGGTGTTAACAATGTCACACCTTAAAAATACACCTTGTTGCAGCTACTGCCTTTTCTTGGAATACTGTAATTGGTATTTCCCTTCTTCAGAATTTTTCTTGGCGCAGCACATGAAAAGCAAAGAATGCCAAGCAATGGTGTCTAATTAGTACTCCTATTCATTTTGTAACATACAGTAGAATTTCTCTTGGCACATCCTTGTTGAAAATGATAGGTAATGTCATTAACACTCTGGTTCTACATAAACAAGCTACAGTATAGATCACCCCATAGAAATAAAATGCTTTAGCAATTGATCTAGTTGAATGGACCAGTAAAAGCTAATTTCCTTTAAATGTTTTATAATTCATTTCTGACCTTGTAACTGGTCATAATGTCATTTCGGCATGGAGACAACTGCCAATGAAGGCATCATATTATGGAGTTTATGTTTATAAATAGAGCTGAATCCTAGTTGATTTTGCCCTTTAGACTCTGCTTGCTTTTTTCCTCCCCCTTTTGCTTTCAGCCAAGTGCCTGGAATCACTATAAATTAGATTACAAAAAAGCCTTCTTCTGAGAACAGTAAAGCTGTTTTAAAATTGAAATACATTGAAGCAAGAACAAGCAAAATTGTTGTTATTTCTGGTATTGTCAGGGAAATCTCAGCTCCTGTCTGCTGTAATGAAAAGAAATGCTGTTATCTAGAATACCTTTTCAAATCTCAGCTCTCTATAAAAACCAAATATTACTATATTTAAGAATAAATTCACGCCTAAGCTAAACCACTAAACTAAGTGAACTTATAATAGGAATAAGTATGATCCATTAGGTCAAATTCTGTTCTGGTTTACACCAAAGGAAATTGGAACCATCCCAGTGAATACAAAAAGAGATAATGAATTATTAAAGTTGTAGAAGAAAAGCAGAGTAAGCCTAACACATATAAGATTTTTAATTACACTTTTTATGACATGACAATATTATGACAACAAAATATCATGTAGCAAACATTCAAGTCCTAATAAAAAATTTAAAAATCTGAAATATTTAGTAGAACCATATTTTCCAAACATACAGAAAAGTTTTCACAGTTTAGCAATGTGGAATTCATGTTGGCAAAATTTTTGAAAACTCAGAAAAACAGAGCTGAATCAATAAAGGAAGAAAATCATTATATGAAAACATTTTGTTCCAGAGATGACATTTTGATCATTATTTATTAGCTTGTTTGTTTCATTTTCACTCAATATTTCAGTGGAAGACAGAGATTATCTTTTCAAATAGCTTTGTATCAACTGGTAGGGGTTTGATAACAAGCAAAGAGACTGTGGATATGGGCATGATACCCATAGATTTTTAAATATCAAAAAGTATAATTTCRTAACACTTCCTACCTTTTCTGCTTCCTTTATCCTTGGTAAGGTTATCATATCCATTATACAGATGAGATGCCCAATATGCAGTGCACTGTTCTCTTCACACTATACAGCAGTTAAGGGAAACCATATCTCAGAGGTTATTGACTATGTTGTTCACTGTTGCAGACCAGATTTCTCTCCTGCATTTCTGCTTTCACTCCACTGTCAACAAAATCTCAAAAAGCTCCTTATAATTCAAGGACAGTAGTCCCTTCTCCTGGGACTGCCAGCTGTGTTTGCTACAACCAGATGTTCTGTCCTTGAAGCCTTTCCTCCTTGTGCTCCATCAGATCCAATGTTTGTGTTTAGGTAATAGCTGTCTTCTGTCCCAGTGTGTTGTCCCAGGCTCTGTTATCTGCTTTCGGATTTAATTTCTTCCTGGCCTTAGTCAGGATGTCAAAATCAGCTGCAACCTCCACAACAACTCAGAAGAAAATATTTTGTTTTGTTTGGACTTTTTAATGTTTAGTTCTAAAAAGTATTATCTCTTCAAATAGCATTGTTGGTAAATCTGGAATGAAAAAATAAGATGTAACCTAAACATCCTTGAAAATATATGCCCACTGATAGTCCACGTTTTTCTTTAACCTGCCCAGAATACAGGACAGTGTCTTTGAGACTTAAGACTATTGAACATCCTGTTCTTTAGCTTGATGTTTTCTGCGGCCTGTTTCTTCCCCTCCCATTTGTCTAGAATGATGAGTAGTCTTTAGAGGGAACCACAAAAAATCAGTAAAATATGAGTGTTTTTTTTACAGTGTTTCACAATAACATCCCTTATTGTGGGATAGAGGACTATTCAAAAGCTATAACAAATTATGAAGAACATTGGCATGTTGAAACACAATAACCTTTTAAGAAATGYATACTTTTCTGACATTCAATTAAAATGTCATGCACTTTTCTGCATTTCCTCTTCCATTACTGGTGATTTTCACCACTGAGCTATATTAAGCTTTCCTTTGTTTAATCAGCTCATTCATCTTCATCAACTATTTTAGGTATTCAAGAACCTGAAAGTGTTCAAGATATCATTATAATAATATAACACATTAGAGTTCTGTAGTATTTTCTTGCCAAAATCTGAAAGGTGCTTTATAGACACTAATGACTTTCTGAACCTACCAAAATACCAATGGTCTGGGTGAGTTTACTCCTATTTAATACTTGGATTAAAAAAGTTAAAGTCTTGTCCTAAAGTTCAGTGCTAGCAGTCTACACCAGCTTTTCTGATTTATGGCCATCTGGAATGTTTTAAGGATTTTCCAATGTAACATTACAATTCATTTTTGTGCATCCAGTTGAGATCAATTATGAGAGAATACATGCATGTTCAGAAGCTTGAGGCTCCATTAAAAAGATCCATAAGGAGTCTTTTTAGATCTAGAAAACAATTTATACCAGGCCAGGTCCCGACTCCAGTTCCATATTCAAACTCATGTGTATATTTCCTATCCCACACTGAGCTGGACTCAGTTAAGCAGTCCTCTAAACCAAACTTYATGTAAACATCAATAAAGTAATCAGAAATATTGTTTGTGCAGAGCAGTAACAGTTTACGTCAGGACAGCAATAAACTGCACATTTTACCTATCATGGCATACSAAGGCAGACAACTAGCAAAAGAAAAAGAGACTACAATATTTGTAAATTGTCCATGAGGTAACCATAGTTTGAAGGGTAGTCTATGGGTATCCTTAAACATGCGTAAGAGTATTTTCTTTAAGTAGTCAACATGAGTTTTTGTCTAGTACTGAGACAAGAGTTCAAGAATGTGAGTTCACATCAAAGCCAAAGAAAGCCATGACTCTTCTTGAAGGCATAACCTCTAAATGCTGCCCAGTTACATTTTCATGCTGGTGAAGATTTACTGGCATCATAAAGTCCCAAAATGGTAGCCCTCACTTATTGTTTGTCTGAACAGGTAGTTCCATACAACCTGGACAATATACACATGAGAAGGGCAGTTTCCTTGGTGTGCACTGCAGAGCTGCTCGGTGTGGACACTGCAGCCCCTGGCTGGAATTCCAGATGCCAAACAGGGCATTGCCCACTGTGGTACTTGGTGCACTTGCCACTAGAAGCAGTGGTTTAGTTTAGTAAGGTGGGTGAAGCCCTGTGTAGATAAAGCACAGCATCTCGTCCCAGAAAATGTGTGGTAGGGATCAGCTTTTCTTCACAGGAGGGAACACAAACAGGAATTGCTTGGTAATGTCCTGTAACCTAAAGATGGTAGTAAAATGGGAACAGAGAGTAAAGCTATGAATGAATAAACTTTGTAAAGATATAACACAGTGTGTCAAAAATTGTTTTCAGTCTCATGGTATTCTCCAACTGGAGATATGCCAATTAGTCTGAATTCTAGATGACTTTCACACCTTCAAAAAGACTGGTGAAATGTTATTTACCATCCAACTGTTTCACTCCATCCTGCAACTTAGACCAACCAAACAACTGTGTGACCATTTAGAAATGTTACTGTTATAATACTGTTACAAGCACTTGCACACACGCACATAGATTTATTCCAAAAGATTTGACAGTATACTATGTCCTGAATCATAGAAATATCCTCAGCTCTGCCTGTGTTAAACATACAGCAGAAAAATTTCAGTTATTGGTACTTTGTAAGGGTGGTCTTAATTGTGTGCATAAAGTTATTTTTCTTACTGAAAAAGCAATAAGAAACATCACACAAAATATGCAAGTGCAGTCAGGGCTTGGGAAGCACCAAAACTATGTTGAGAATTCCAGAACTGAAGACTCTGAAGTCTCATCTGGAAAATCATATGGAATTTAACTGACCTAACAAGGAAAGTTAGTGTTTAGTTTGCTAGTGCTTGAGTCTATAGTTTGAGGGAGTTCAAAGCTGTTAACTTACATTCTAGTTTTATACTTTCACTTAAAGTTATCATTTATGTAGCTATAAATATGTTTTTATTTCAATACAGCTTGAAAATACAATATTTTCTCCTTTCCAAATTATCCCACAGAGCTGTTCTGAACTGTTAAAATGACCTTTTAAAATTGATTATTTATTCATTCAGTTCCTTGTCTTATTTGTTCACATTTAACTTCCATATTAATAATGCAGTCCACTGCACAATTTCATTTTACTTGAGATTTTTTTCATATGTCACATTYAATACTTTGTTGAAGTCTTAGGAGACAGTTCCCATTTTCCTTTATGGCATGTGTAAAGGTCTAGTTTTGTTTAATGCTGTCTAGACTTGCCTTGCTATTATCAAGCTGAAAATAGATATTCATGTAAAATAGGCAGTTTCTGGATGTTAAAAGAGGCTGGCTTACTTTCCACAAGTTGAAAGATAGCTGTAGGTATCATAGTGTGGTTTAAATCCCATTCTCATGAATTTCAGTGAAGCTGAAATTCTAGATCCCACCCTAGAGAACTAGAATCTGAGTATCTGACACTGCTGCTGTGTTTCTAAATATTAATTTTTCTGTAGTGTTTCTGGAGTCATGTGAAATCAAGTGGAATCTGCTTAAGAGGGCTAAAACTACAAGAGGGTTATGGGATACCCATCAAAACCAAACCCCAATCCTCTATAAACTGGCCACTTTGGATTCTCACCCATGTCTCAACATTAAACCAAAAGCAATTATACGTATCCTGAATATCAGCATTCCCTAAAGCCCCTCAGTGAATGGGATGGGATGGGATGGAATGGAATGGACTGTTTCTGTCGGAAGGAACCTACACTGATGATCTCATCCAACTGCCTGACTCATTCAGGCTGACCAAAAGCTGTGTAACCATTCAGTGGTGTGAGACCTCCTTCCTAGTGCCTGGAGATCCCACCTGCCTCCTCGCTGCACCAAGGATCATGGACATGCGCCGGAGCTCTGGAACCCTGGTGGTTATTCTAAGTGCTCGAATGGTGMTGCTCACCAGTTGTCTCCTATTTGCAGACTTTGCTTTTTGAATAGTGAAAAACAAATAGTTGAAAACAATGTTCTGATTTTACTGTAGGGGAAATTCTGGTCTGATTTTGCAGCGCATAATGAATGCTCACCCAGCCCAAAAAGCAGCTTTGCAGCAAAACCAGAACAGGCTTAGATTCAAGTGTCTAGTTCTAACTTTTCAGGGCTRCTGAAGCAAAATGATTCCTCAGTGAGTGGCTGTGAAATTGCTCCTATCATTTTATAGCACTGAATTTATATTATCTATCATATGCGTCATCTATAGAATTGAACTTTATAGTATTGAATTTTAACATAAGGCAAATGCTCTTGTACAAGAATTTGCTCAGGATTTTAATGATACATAACTTCCAAGTCATATTTTTCCAAACTGGCTATCCTAGGACAATAGCCTTTGAATTGCTTTGCAAAATACAACAGCACCACTAACAACAACAAAACTGCTGCCAGAACTGCTGAGTTAACTATGTGGCTTTTGAGCTTAGCCTGGTTTCAACAATTCTGCATAAGTCATGTCTTTATACATACATGATGAAGTTGTATCCAAATTAAAAAGAAAATATATTCTTTATGTTTGTAGAGAGTTAAAGGAACTCAGACAAATACGTGGCACTGTCATAAAAATAGAATGATTACCAGAAGTGAAACTGGTATTGGATATTTTGTAACATTTCTAAAATTTCCAGTAATATTTATCTGAAAATAAAAGAAAAATAAAGAAAGATTCTTTTAGGAACAGTATTTGCTGAAAAGTTTTCTGTCACATCACATGCAAATAAACTGATCTGTTCATTTAGAAATCAGATATTCATATTGAAATAACACTGAATATATAACTATGCTGATTCATAACTGTTAGAGATAAATCTTCATTAAATTTGATGAGTACTATTAGCATTGATCTATCAGTTCAGTCAGGAAAAAAACCCCACAGAATTGATTAAAAATAAATAATTTTAAAAGGTCCTTAAAAACAAATTACTGAGATGCATGTGTTACTTTAAACCTTCACCATAATACACCTAACTATATGATGTTGTTTGGTAATGTAAAGTTTAGTCTCTCCCATCCCAGCAATAAATAGTAATGGTAATTGCCATAGTAGGTGATGTTGGATCTAATCTGAAAACCGTAGTGTCGAGTGGAAGTATTTAATATGTCATGAATGACAGACAGGACATAATTAAGTCTCTCATAGTTTCCTCTGATCATTGTTTCCAAATGGGAGAGTCTGGGGATATAAATACATTTGAGCCAGAAAAATCATTAACCCACACTCAGGAACTACTCTCAAACAATGTTTGTTGAAGTCCTTTAGAAAGACTTTAGGAGAGTCCTTTTGTCCTAAAAAAAAAAATCACATTGCTAAACTGTTCTTTTCATAATTAGATGCTAATGCTAATCAGTTGTGACCCTTAAATAAGAACAAATACCAGCACAGACAGACACGGAAATCGAAAGGAAATGGGTTTTACGAGGGTAAGAATACGACATGGTTTATAGGTAAAGCTGTGCTCCCTTGTCCCAGTTCTTGAAGTTCCGAGTTTCCATAACAGGTTGGGTTAACCTAAAGGGTTGTCACATTGTCACAAATTGAAAATGAGTCTGAAATGGTAGAATTAGATATGCATATGAGTAAAAGTTGGCATAATTGCTTTAGGTGGCCCCAGGTGAAGGATCGAAACTCCGTATGGCTAGCAACAGACCAGGAAAGTACTCATGCTATCCGCATGCTATTGCATAGTCATTTGGAGTGGGTTATCCTGGTCAGTGTCAAAGGGAGGGTAACAAAGTCCTGTTACCATTGATCTGTTCTAAATTATGAATCTCATGTCTTACCCCATTACCAAAGAATTTCTGGCTAAGTTACCAAAGTAAGTGAAGAGAAACTCAGATTTATTTTGGAAAAATACATGTAGCAGTCTGTTCCTGTGCTTGCAAGTACCAGTTTTGCATGTTTATATCTCAATTGTTTTGATATCTTGCATTACTCTCTTCCCCCGTGCAAATCTACACTTGAAATCATCTCCATATCCAAGCCATTAAGATAAGTAAATATATCATTAGGAGTGAGGGATAGGCAGTGGAGGATGCTAATCTGCTCATGGGCATACTGCAGTCAGAATTTATTCTAAATCAATCTATCAGATCAGTTGATAAATACTGTTAAAACTGAGCTATACAACCTGAGGGGTTTATGCATCTCAACCACTTTATTTTCCTTAGTGTTTGCTTTTATAACTGGCTATTCTTGCTGCCTGCGTAACCATCTACTACATTTTTTAGGCTTGCCAAGTCTTTGCCTTCAGTACTGCTTTAGTTGTTATTTACAAGTGTGGGCTGAAGAGAAGATAAAATAAACTGACGTATGTGCCCAAGTCTCCTGTGCCAGAGGGCATGAAAGGAAATACTCAACYGACAAATTTCCATAAATTATTGTGTGCATTCACATGCTCTGGTCTCACATCTAAGATGCCAAGGCTTTGAAATCGCATTGCCTGGGAAGTTACAATTACAGAGATAACCCAAAAAAACCTTTACATTTAGTTTTCAGTGCTCTTAATGGCCTTCTAGGAACTATGATCACTGGGCGACAGAAGCACTGACACAAGGTAATTATTTCTCCTGTATGTCTCATTTGTCCACAAGGCAACAGAAAGACACAAGAGAGGAGTTTTGTTGGCAGTCAGATGTTAACGACTTTTTTCTATTGCACACTGAGATCACAGATGAAATGGAAAGAATCAGGGGCTACTCAGAAGTGAACCACAACAGAAACTGCCTGAGAAGTTGGTAAATAACTCTTGTCCTAATGCCTTCTGCCTTCTCCTCAACTTCTGCGAGGTTGATGCCTTAAACGTCCAGCAAGCCTTTCCTTAGCACTCATTACTGGCTAGGGTTTCTCATGACTTCAAGCCAAATTCAGTTCACAAAGTGGCTAGCCTTCAGCTCTCACTTCAAACTGTAATGAACCGACTCCTTCAGTTTCTGACTTCAAAAACTATCAGTAAATTTTGAGAATAGCAATCTGCTGTTAAACGAAAAATTAGACAAGCTGTTTTTCCTTTTGTCCAGGTCATTCAGATTCTTTGACTCCTGCTTTTGGTCCTCATGTGTATGCATATGCACACACCCCCATACACACGCACATAGGCATGCACCCAACTCCACTAATGCTTGAAATTTGTTAGATTCTTTTCCCTTTATAGTTGGACATTAAAAATTGCATCTGGTGAACTTCTCACAGAAGATACTCAGCCTTCCAGAGGGCAGGACTGTGCATATATAAAGTAATGTCAAATCCAATTTTATTTAGCTGGTAGGTGTTTAAAAAATAAATTTGTATATGTTGGTTTCTGCTCCTTTTTTTATTCTCTTGCTTTTCATTCACTTTAAGTCATTAAAATTAAGTAAACTATTTTAACCCTGTACAGTCATTGTAAGTGTTCTATTGGCAGCTCCATAATTCTTGGTTGGAACTATTGCAGGAAAGTGATTTTTCTTCATCGCCACATTATTTGGTAGGAATATCTTTTGGTTTCTGTATCTAGGTATATGTATATGCATAAGATACCTACACATTCACGAAATATATATATATACATGTGTATGTTTATGTATATATAAACATAAAATTTAAACTGACATATATACAAATATATCTACTTCTGTATGTGTATCTATATTTTCATTTATAAAATTTCAGTGTTGATACTGTTTTCAATTGATAGTGCCCACTGGTCAAAGGAATGAGCTATTTTTCCAATGAATTAGCAAGCTTAAAAGAGTCCTCTGGCTGTAAGTGGAAGATCCATTTCAAGCTTTAGAGTATTCACTGTGTCTATAACATGAGTTGTAGTGAGAGACAGACTGAGATGAGAAAGTGAGGTAATTCACGTGCCATTTTGCAACATCATATGGCATTTTCCTTTTTTGGCTTGTTTGTAAGGACAGGCAGGCATTCCCTGTCAATCTCATGCAAATAACTCCAATGCATACATACATGAGCAATAATCTTTCTATTTTTGTCTCTTGAGTAATGCCTTCGATGTAACTGAGAACTGAAGTGGAGATGACACGTTGCTAGAAACAAATCCCTATGGCCAAGGCACCAGAGGAAGTTCCGTGTCTGGTGTCCTCATTAGCAAAAGTATTAAGCAATGCCACTCATTTAACATGCAATGACAAAAACACCCCCCTGTGCTAAAATCAGTCAATCTATAGAGGAAATTAATAAATCATGGTGGAGCTGTAACAGTTTCCTGAAATAATGTTGGAAACGTGTTTAGAAACTGCTGTGCTGCATGCACATAAATCTTCCCTGTACATTTACCAGGTCAAGATCTCTGCCTACAGATTCCAGACAAAAAAGGTTTTGCAAATATTCCTTGCTTATTATTGCAAGCATTTGTAGGACTGTATTTGTCACAGTATTAGTCAAACATATTTAGCACAAAAAACTGTTGCTGATCTTCCAAATGTTTGTTGAAAAGCAACACCTATTTTTTCCTTCTGCTTGTTTTTATATATTTTTCCAGTAGCAGGCTTCATCTTTTGGCTGGCATGATTTGGACCTCCCTTCTGAAATCAAATAACAGAGAGCATTTCATGTAGTACAGGGCTTGACATAGACACAAACTCGATTTCAAGTACTTAAGTATTTTCGGATAGGTAAGAAAAGGCATTTAGTTGATCACTTAGATGCCTGAGGTGCCAGCCAGGCCTAAACACAAGAAAATCCAGTGATGGAACCAGTAACACACATGTTCAAGAGAGGACCCTTGAGCATCAGTGGCAGACTGGCCCACCCAGAAGTGCTCCTAGAGTATGGGGAGATGGAAGGGAAGCATGGGGGGACAGCAGCACCACAGAAGTGGTCGGGGGAATTTTCTTGCAAATTGCAGCCCTGCAGCCTTTCTCTCCCTACACAGCCTATCTGGAAATTTGCAGCTTAAAAGCATGAAAACCACACCCAGGCTGGATCTGTAGCTCAGTCAGTACACTGGGCCAGATGGCATGAGCCCTGAGCCTCTTTGGTGAATGCCGACTGCGTTCTTGAGGAAGGATGTAAGCAAGTAGTTAAGTACTTTCCAGAAATTTGTGTATAATTAGATTTCAGATACTGAATAATTTATTCCTCATCTTTGCATGTAAACATTCTTAAAAGCTTTTTGATTAGTTTTTTGGGATATATTTAATAAATGGGACAGACTGACAAATCTGGAAAGTAACTGAAGAACAGATAGATACACATCTTAACGAAGTAAGCTGCTCCAACTGTGGTTTGAATAAGCACACACTGTGCTCCCATGGTCTTGTGAGACAAGCAGAAAGCATCCATTGTGAAGATGTGTTTCCTTGGGGAATGGGTACTGTTTTTTCTTTAAGGCTCTGGCCTTTTTCTAATTACCACTAATTGTGCTAGTGATCTGATTTTGTGCCTTCTCTGCTAACAGCTGGACTTCATTCTTTTTTCTGAAGTTTCATAGATGAAATCAGCTGCTAAACTGGCTATTTGCAGCACATTCCCCAGTAACAACGATAATTTGAAATCTACCGTAGGACCTGGGATGGACCAGATTCTGCCGCTCCTATGAAAGCACAGAGTATGCGACTTGGTACAGGCTTAAAAAATCAATCATGTGAGCCCAGAACTGTGTAAAGGTATGGCAGACTGTCTGGCACTTGATGTTTTTTCCTTCACCTAGGCCTTTGACATTGCTCCAGCATTAGTCTAAAGTGATGCAACATAAGGCATCAGCCAAGAATAGCTTCAGAAAAACAGCCATTTTTGGAAGCTATTTCAAAGTTGCTTTGCAAACCCAAACACTTCAAAGGCAGTGTAAACTGTGGTTGTCCTGTATATCCCTGAGAAATAAAAAACATACACCGATACCTCCTTAAATAGAAATATTTTTATGGTGCTCCAGTATTTTAGTTCCTATCTCCATCCTTTTGGTTTCTACTTAATTTCTAGGCTACTTTGGCAATCCTTTTAAAAAAAATTTCAGAAAATATTTTCTTTGTAAAAATTGTTTGGTTTTTCTTTTTACAGGAAACAATCTCTTTGGATACTATGAGCATACCTCAAGCTTTTACTGTAGCTTTAGACTCTGACCTCTGGTGAATGCTTCTGTGGCAGAGCTCTCAGTCTGCCTCTCCCAACCAAAAGAAATGCCTTGTGTTTTCGAGATGATGAATTTCCAGCAGGATGAATTTTTGAAGAAAGGCCAAAGCAAAGAAACAAATCTTTGAACTCACTGTGAGAAAATAAATCCTGATCTCTCCAATAAATAGCTCTATATTTTGGCCAACAAATACTCAGGAAACTTAGGCTGTGACCAGGTTCTCCTGTGATGCTGCAGTTCACTTTTCCAAGCTTGTCTCATTGAACAAATGTAGGACATTTTCTTCCCTGTTTGTGGGAAATTTCGTCCCTCATGGGCGAAAGTGACACTTCCAGCAGCTTCTGATACCACAGACTATGAATGTTCTCCGCCTTCATGGGAGCGTGTAAAAGGAAAATCCTGTTTTCTTCTTCCATGAATCTATACTAGGTCATGACAATCTTTTTGTTTCGATGTGGCAAAATCCATGGTGACCATCTCTATATCTGCTAGGAGCTGCTTTGGCATATGTTCACTTGCTGTTGCCACTTCCCTTTCCAACACACCATCCATTTGGTTACCAGGTAACACGCATTGCTAGGCATTTGCATTAAGCTTGTCATGTTTTTTAAACTGGGTTTTTAAAAATAACCAAGGTTAAAATAGGATTGTGTTATGGCTGGGAATCTTCAGATTCATTCTAGTGACTTGTCAGGATATCAGCAGTATAAAATTCATCTGTTGACAAAGATATTACTGTTTAATAAGCACAGGGCCAAATCCCTGTGGATGCAACCGATTTTGGTGTTGATAGCTAGAAACAATTTGATATAGTGCCACATGACAACATAAGGCATTATTCTTCTCTTCAGTTGAAAAGAATAATGAGCCAATTTCAAATCTGGTTGCAGCAAGTGAAAACCTGAAGTTATTGGAATGCATTTTTTATATTTTACAGATAAATTATGTCCATCAGCAAAAAAATATTATTCACTTCCCACAGAGTAAGTAGCATGCATCAAGTTCTTTACCAAAATGTGATCCATGATGATGTGAATGCTAAATTCAACTGGAAATTTTCATTGATGATTTTAGGGAGAATCTTTTTTTCTGAACATCATCTTTCACAACTTTGTGTGGAAAATCATGACTTTCAGACAAAACCAGAAAATAAACAAAGCAATGAAAACCTATATTTACGAGATCTCATATGCCAGTTTTGTTGGAAAGTGGAGCAGCCCAGGCCCCATGATGCGCTGTGAAAGTTGATTTACTTGAGTAGTCTAGCCAGATGGGAGGTTGGAGACATTTTATGGGAAGTGGAGTCCATCTAGACAGACTTTTTGCAGGACTGAAAGTATAGGTATGAATAGCATATTTGAACCAAAACTTCCATATGGCTTTGTGTTAAGATTTTCAAAATTAGGCATTTTGTGTCTGCATCAAAAGACTTTGAAATGAGAAAAAAACCCCAACAAAACAAAACTTACCATCCCTTCTAATGTATATGTAACTTTTGGTACAAAACTCTTACTGAATTTGAATTAAAAAACAATAAATGGATTTTTTGGCTGAGCTTTAGGAGAACTACAGATGAGCTGATTCCTAGTACTGCCAAAGAATCTTGCTAAAGTCTGTTCACTAATGAAAAGACTGGGAATTAATATTTTTATATGAAATATCAGTCAATGCAGAATCACATCTGCTAAAACACCTAGTGTTTTAGCCTGAAGTTTTGAGATCTGGCATTAAATAAAACACACTCAGAAAGCATAATGCTTCATCAAACACTTCTGCATCTTATGTATGTGTCATGGTTTATATCTTCAGTTTGCTATTCAAATATGTTAGTTCTCAGTCTCTTAATTTTTTTCTGGATTTTATTGTATATCATAAAGAATCAGACATCTTCCAGATATGTTAATCACTAGCACTTCTGTCATTTCTTCTTCCAGTGCCAATTTGAGGCATTTTATATAACTAATATATGTTTTTCCTTCCAAAAGTAATATTTGCATCTCCCAGATGATATTTTGGAGTGTCAGTTTACTCACTCAGTGTTAATAGATATATTTGCAATGACTTCACCACAAACCAGATAAAGCCCAGAAAAATATGAACTGCAGAGTGGTTGATGATGTTTTTCTACTGCCATGGTATCTCGTGGTGATGAAATTACTCGGGTGTACAGTTCATTTTCATATTTAGTATTCAAAAGGCTTCAGTACATTAAAGCATGTGTGTGTTAAAATAAGAAAACTATTTGTGGAAATGACAATCATGAAAAGAAGAAGCAGGTGTAAATAAATTATTCTTTAAACTCATGGCTTGCTTGAGTAACAATAGAATGGAGCTATTTGTTGCTACCCTCAATGTGTGTGTGTGTGTAGACATGGAGAGGAGATGGGGAGACACTAAAGAAAATAGTTAAAATGAAGGTATACAGGTATGTACACAGGTATACATCTCAGGACGGATTCCTCCAAAGCTGGGAATACCCTTCCATGGCTTGTATGTAACCTTCAGGGCCCAGTGCTGAGGAATGATTCTGGATGTGCAGTGTGATGACATTTCCATTCCGTGTTTTCATCGATGGCGTCTCTTCACCTGCACGTGGAAAACGGAGTGGTTATTCCAGTTCACAAGCCACTCAAGGGAATGTCAGGATTCGCTGGGTGATAGTTACTGTGGTGCTTCCCTGCAGATTGCCCTTGCTATTGGTTCATTTAGATCGCAGTATCTCCCATGACACTTCTCGTACTTTGCTATTACCAAGCACCAGAGATGATGTATCAAAGAAAGGTGCTAGGAAACGCTATTTGTATCCAGACAAATTTGTGTTCAAACATTTGCATTTCCAGTTTGCAAGAGGAAATCAAGCATTTCGAAGACCTCTAAGATCTTCCTTAGCAAACTGCTCTTCAGATGATGCTAATAAATAGCAGTATTTATTCTTAGTGAGATATTCAAATAAGATAGTGATTTGAGTGACGAGAGAAAACATAAATATGACATTACTTGACAACTGTCAAGGATAAAGAGTATTCTTAGAAATTAAAGGTATCGTCAAAGTACCACTTACGATACCGTCAGCCAAATATGGTGCTTGGCACGTTTATGAATGTATAAGGGACAGTTCCATTTTCTAAACAGTTTCAGGTATGTATAAACAACAGAATCCCATGTGTAGCTTATCTCTCCCACTAAATGTAAGCTTTATTTTGTATATCACGTGTTTCACTTAATAGAAGATTTGGACTCTCCATGAAATATTTGCATACAAAAATAAAACTTCCTACTTAGAACAACTTTGAATTCAATAATTGGAAGGGGGTAATATAGTGTCTTTCCTGCACAAAGAAGACATTATTTCCTTGCCTTTGTAATATGTTTTTCTCCAAAGGATTATAAATTCTCTAAAGAAGCAGAGTTGTATTTAATGGTAGCACTACTCTCTGAGGGAAATAAATTTCTTCTGAAGGCTACAAGGAAGGCTTCAAAACAGTATTTATGTATACCCAACTAATGAAATCAGGCATATAAAAAACAATGTAACTAAATTTGGTATTACCGTGTGACAATTCTACAATCTCTGCTTTCAAACAGAAATATGTATTTTAGAAACACATTAAACAAAACAAAGGTCCAATATGATTACCACAGGAATCATGGCAAAATTATGTTTATTCCAGATGTAAAACACTGGCATGTGGAGAAATCCCTTCTGGCTGGTTGAGAAGATTGTGAGAACATTAAGAGAGATATGTTATGGATGGGATATCTGTTTGGGTTGACAACTTGTCAAAACACTTCCAAGATATAAATGCAGCCAGTAGATGGATGATGATGGAAATACGCCAAAAGACGAAAACGGGCAGCTGGCACTTTGGTGGCATCCACATGAAGGGACCTGGACCCTGGATTTTTGGCTTCTTATTGATCCAGCCAAGATTATTTACTATAAGAAGAAACTTYGTGTAAAGGACTATTTAAGTAAGGCTTTCAAGATGATGACCATGATCACAATCTGAATTTATGAGTGTATTTTTATAAGCGTAGGTTCAGAAAAACTCTTGCAGTTCAAGAGGCAATGAACAGTAATGCATTTATTTGTTTTTCTTGATACATCTAATTGACAAAACACTCTGGTGTCCCTCACATTTTGAGACATCAGTGGTTAGGTTTATGCAAAGCTTGGAAAGAAAATAAAAGAGCCTGCAGAACAGAATTTCTCTGGATATTGTAAAGAAAACATCTATTCAATTTCAAATCTGGTGTACTTCAATAAAAAAGTGGATATGGATCACCAAGAAAATTGTCTTTTTGCGTCTATGTCTTCTCAGAAGGCTTTGATCACTGCATGATATCATGAACCATCAATGTCACTGTGGCATGAGTTAAGGACAATGTTTATCTTGAGCTCAGTTGCTATTACCAGCAAGTTTTGCAATTTCAACAGTGATTGCTAGTACTGTGTCACAAGGGTATATTTGATGTCTTGACTTAATGGGTAGCTTCAATCGATGTTGTGCCATGTTTCACTAAACAACAAGTCATTCACTTGATGTACTGAATTTTATTACAGGGATAACAGTCCAATAACCTCTTACAGTCTGAAAACACAGCTTCCCTGGGCATCACCTCTTTCCTTTGGAAAGGAGCAAATATTCACAGCAACTAGGAAAACGTATAACCTATGAGACATTTGAAGCTCATCTTCTTGTTTTCAAAGGAAAAAGGGAAAATGTCCATATGTCTTTTTTTGTAGCCTCCCTCCTAGGAATTACACAAAATACCATGCTGTAGTTCTTTTGTTGATGGTGTGGGATTTTTGGGGGGGATTTTCTATTTGTTTGGTTGGGTTTTTTTGGTTGTTTTTTTTTGGTTTGGTTGCTTTCAGGGGTTTTTGTTGTTGTTGGCTTTTCGATCCACAGAACCTGATTTGAAGGCATGCACCAGTAATTCCAACCAATTCATAATGGGATGAGAGTAACATAACATGTACATTTGCATTTTGAACAACTTAAGTCTTAGATTGAGACAGAATTGTGAATACTGTAAAGTGAGCCCAAAAGGGATTTCTCCCACGATTAGGAGAAAATGAGCCATAAGTATAGATGTACACCACACCAGCTTCTGTAAATTCAGCTGACTGCCTGCAGTCTGATTTCAGGACTTTAAAATGAGAGAGAGAGAAAATGTGTAAAACTGTTCCCATGAAAATGCAATAAAATGGTTAACACCATAAAGCTCAATCTAAGATTTAGGACTGCAACAACGGCCAAGGCATTAAGACAAGAGATTAATGTAACAAGAGCAACACCAAGAAGGGCACGTGTGCAACAGGTTCTGGCTTAGGTAAAGCAGCAATACATTCTCCCATGCCAAATCAAGCCAAAAAAGCAAGATGCTCCCCATCCATTCTTAAATATCTGATTCCTGTTAATATATGTGAATGGAATGAGAAGCTGCTTCTTGATGAGAATCAGTGGGAAAAAAATTGAATTTTGGTGATGCTTGGAGGATTATTTTTGTGACTTCTTTTTTTGTTTTGAAGAGAGACTAATTTCCTCATAATTTTCAAGTGGGTATGAAGGATGACGGTGGAAATGATTCATTACTAACTTGAACTCTCAGATTGTTTGACTAATGAGGTTGGCATCTTTATCAGTACCTGCCATTTCACAGAATGCACCTATATTTGCATGTAGATTGCATATATAAGGGCACAGTATTAATAGCGGAATTAATCAAATTATTATGCAAATTAAACTCTCTGTAACTGAGCCTTTTTTTCCAATACTGTCCATCCATTCTTCAGCTAAATGAGTGCAACAGTAGGGACCAAGATGCAGGTCTTGAAAGAAGTCTCAATGTCCTAAGTGGTGCTAATATATCTTTTTCCTGAACACAAAAGGAATTTTAATATCTATAGCAGTTTAGGGGACACTTACTAAACACTTAGAAGAATCAAAGGCCTGATTCACTTCCTTCCTGTGATACCCAAATATTTTAGGTATTGTAAACATATGATCCATCATAAATTCATACTAATATATCTCAAATGCTTCATATATCATAAAAAAATTCCAGAAAACGGGTTCCAAGTGGGCAGTTTCTTCTATCCGATATTCACAGAAGTTTAATATTTGTGTGTAGATGCCCAGCTAAACATATTGAACTCCTTTCCCAGTTATGCTCGAGGAATGCACTGCCCAACTCTAGTATAACCATGTGTGAGCCTGCCAGTGTGAATTTTAGCGGCTGAAACTTCCATGCTTCCAGATTCTACTAAGTCAGAGTTGCTAAGGCATATGAACATTTATAGGGCTTAAGTGTCCAGACAGCTGTGACTCATCATGGCACACACATGTTCTCTGTCCTTCGATGGTGTGTCTAATGCATGTCACAGTGCCCTAAGAGCCAGCACAACACCCTTCTCTGCCTGGAAGCTGTCCACAGATGGTAGCACAGCATGATGAAACTCAGATAGAGCAGACAATGGCTCAGGCCCCAACTAACAAATTCTTGCAGTGATTTAATGTCACATTAAACCAATGTACTGGTACAGTTAATTAGACTGATAATGTAATAAGGAAACTCAGAAGAGTCATAATACATGTAACCTAGAAGCAATCTGCAATCTGTAATCCGCAGTTTGTGCAAAATTGCTTATCCAATTATAGAAAAGCATAACCATTTTCTGTAGGTTGAAGTCCAGTAATGAATCTAGGCCGACTCAAAAAGCCTAAAAAGTGAGCACCCTAAACCAATATTTACTACTGCAGTATAAGGAGGCTTTTTTTCTGCAGGAAGAGAGATGTATATGTGCAACCATTAATCTTTAAAGATCTTGAGAAAATACATACATCCTTAATAAYTGGATACTTCTAATGAACACCTGCCAATATAGCATATTCAAAAAATCTTGATTTAATACATCATTATTTGAGCAGTCTCAAAAGCTTAGAGAAACATTAATCATGACGATGAACTTTACATTTAATTAAGGTAGTAATTTTTTCCCCATTTATATGCTTTGTCTCTTACTTATAGGCACCTTTCTTTCTGAAAACAAAACAGTTTAGCTGAGAAACCATTCAGGAAAATGATATGCTTCCATAATGTTTAAAATATTTAATTTGCAAAACTTGTGTTAAAAGGAAGGCCGGCAGCAATGTTTCTGACTTAAGAGTTCAGTCATGGTGTGATAAGTGGTTTGATAGCTCTAGTCTAACCAGCACCAGTGGCAACCTCAGTTACAGTAGCCATGGTGCATAAGCAGCAGCATTATGCTGAGGACATTCTTGTTCACTGAAAATCAATTTAAATATCATCACTTAAACTATGATTTGGTAAGATTTTGCCTTTGAGCTTCATCCTGAAATAGTGACATAGTGTGGAACCACATTATAGATTACAGCAGTGTGGTACATAAAATACCAGTGCTAGGCCCTGTACTGAAAGCGGTCCAGCTGTGCTAATGCACCTCAGAACTGTGACTACAGTGATCCCAAAGCTTTCACTGCACTATGTAGGTATACTCCTACTGGAAATGGGATGGTCTGTGCAGTGAGACTAAGGAAACCAGTGCAGCCCCATCTCAAGTGAATGCAGGTACTGTGAAGGTTGGAGGAATGTGAAAGTTTCCTYATCCTGGATGCTCTCCTTACAACAGCCAAGTCCCAGATGTCTTGTAGCTCTCCATGCCAAATCCCTGCACATCAGACACAATGGATATGTACATCTTCTACCAGAGAAATGGAGGCATTTCTGAAAGAAAAGCATGAGTGGCATTCAGCACATTTTTTACTTAGAGATAACATAGCAAACAGCTATTCTTTGAACACCAGAACCAGTGAAACCTAATTTCCTAAAGATCTGTATCTGAGTGTTAATACGAAAACTAAAATTTAATGTTCATGAGAGGTCTTCTCTGGATATTTACAAGGGCTTCTCTAGAGTGAATTCTCTGGTACCTAATAGCTCACACAGCAGTTTTTTCCGTAGTTACAGATATCTTTTTCTACTACCTGATGAAAACCACAAGATTTTCTTTTAAAATTGGAATCAGCTTGTGCCATAGGGCTTTTCACTCACTAAAGGATCACTCTACTAAAAGGAGCTAAATAGAATAATGCAGACCTGCAGTACTCAGAGTGAACCTGCTTAAAATATTCAGATGGTGAAAACCATTAGACATTTTCAATAGTAATAACTGAAAAAGATAAAGTATTTTCTGTGAAGCATTCCCCTTATAAAGAGGTTCAAATGTTGTTCCTAGTCATACTAAACAACCAGGAAATTCGAGGAGAAAGGGACTGTGTACTTAGTGAGGCATCCAACCAGAAGTCCAGTATTGTAGTTTTTGACTTATTCTAATCCACTCATTTTCAACGAGTGTGGACTTCAAAACTACCTCTGGCTTAAAGAATGAAAAACACATCTTATTGCTCTGCTTCTCAGTCTGCTTGGGCTTATTCTTTGATTCACAGAAAGTCAGTTTTCACATAGGAGAAGAAAGACATGAAAGTGCTTTCCTATCTCAGAACTGACGAAAATATTCKGTTCATCTTCAGTCTATAGAATGGATTGTTATGTCTTAAATGATGGCAGAATTTGTCTGTATAGTAGTCCAATTGTCTGTGTAAGAGGTTCATTGAGTGATAGAAATGTCTCTTCGAAAATTTACACTGGGACTCACTCTGAACACCGTAACTTAATTGCACAAGTTCATGACCTAACCGTTTCTTGCTTGGAGGCTCACAGGCATCCATCAGTCTGAAGATCATGTATACCCAGTTGGCAGTACACATAGAAAACCCCATTTATTGTAAGAATCTCATGCTTGCCCACACCACTAAAGATACAAGTCCAAGAGTTTGTTCTCATAGATTAGCCACACTTTATGTAACAGACTGGATGTTAACATCTGACTTTAAGAAAAAAGAGAGAGTGTATTTGCTGCAGCAGCCAGGAAAGAAAGATGATGGGAAAGCAGAGAAAAAAAGCTATATCCTGTACATGGCTTGCTTCTGTCACTCCACATCACATTCTGTGGGTGGATAAAGCCATCAGTGACTTATCAGGTCTCCTCCTTTTCCACAGCCGTGGTCACCTTCTGCCTCAAATGGACACACAGGATTTTAGCCTTTTCTGTTGTGAAGGTCTTCAATCCAGACCGAATGCAAATATACAATTAACTTTATCACAGTGTTTCTCTGCCTCATAATTGGCTTTGACAGCAATAGTGTGGCATGTTTGGTACTCTAATGAACCTGATCCTCACTCTTATAACCAGTGCACACAAGAGTAGAAAGGGTGTTATGGTGCAGGGATCATGTTGCCATCCTGAGTCTCTGGCAGGTTTGAGAATGACCTAGTGAGGGAGTGAAATTATATCACGAGACCCACAATGCCTTGCCATGATTCCAGAATGCTATGCAAATTGCAAATATAAATAACGACCATTTAAAGCAAGAACTATGCACCAGGCAAACAATTCATAAACTGGGATATTTGTCTATGTCATTTGCAAGTAAATTCAATAAGAAGAAAATTAATAATAATCACACAAGTCTGTGCATAAGCAAAGTATGGGGCACAATTTCCTGTTTCGTGCATCTTCAGCAGTCATCTCCATCCATGCAAAATGAATGTAACATTTTTCAAATCAGATTTTGTAGGATTCTCACCTGCTTCAAAGTCACTACAGTGATACAGCCAAGTATTCAGATACAGTGGGAAAGAGGGTCCATTGAACGTTTCTGCCTGCTCAGCTCAGCATGCGACAGCTTAGCCTGGCTTCCTGGGGAAAAATCTATGACTCTGTCTTTCAGGTCCATTTTCTCTCCACAATCTCTTTCCCATCACTTCTAAATCCATTAGCCTCTTTCAAAACATCTTATCAACTTCCATGAAAAATAGTGACAGGAGAGGAGAGGAGAGGAACCCACATTAGTGTCTCTGCTGAGGCTGCAATACACCTTTTCTGCTATTTGATTAATTTAGTGGAAACACTGACCTTTTGGTGCATAGAATTCCGAATCACCCACAGCATATGTCACTAGCAGCACGGGAATGGGACACAATGGATGGAGGATACTGAGTGTATCTGTGCAAGATAAGGAGTATTTCAGGAGTGTGAAATAATGGAGCTTGTGGGAATAAATTTCAAGTACAATTTAAAGTATTCAGAAATAAAGGTCACTAAAACATAAAACAAGAGCCACTTCAAAACCAATCTGTTTAACCTACAGTAATAATATGAAACTTCATGACTCTGCTTCCAGTCCTAATCAGCTTCCTAATCAGCTTCCACATTTGAATCACCATGTTAGTTCATATTCCTCAAAAACTGTGTTTCATTGTTGTATCTATGCAGTACTTTTTGCATTCTTCCATTGATTTGAAAAGCACATAATAAGCAAATTAAGAATAAAATTTTTAGGTTTTTGTTTGGTTCTTGTTTTGTTAGTTTTGTGGGGTTTTGTGGGTTTGGTGTTTTTTAATGGAAACAATGAGAAATGTGTTCTAGTCAAGTTAGGAAAATGTGAACATGTAAATTTACACCTCCAAGGTGAGCCTTTTAAACATAATGCCATTCCATTTATTCTACACTACAGGAGATGAAAAAACAGCTACAGTAGGTATAAAAAATGTCTAATGAAGTATTTCAGAAGAGATTACGGCCTGTAACGTGCCAATTGAGATTTGGTATACTTAGGGGAAATCTGAGGACTCGACATGTAATTGAAAAAAAACTTTTATTTCTGTGACTTAAATAACACYCCATGGTATTAATCAAACCCCTTAGAGCCAGCATCTTAAGCTATGCAGAATCTGAAGTASAGCAGCTGCACAAACCTGTGTAAAAAGGAACTGTGCATGACTCAAGAAATTATTTCAAAAAGTTGGTCTCTTACTGATTGATATTGCTGAAGCTAGTTATGAACATAGAGCTCTTGAAACGTTCTAGCAAAGCCAGTGTGTTAGTATCAAGGTGCTTATTTAAATTTACTTTGGTTTGGTGAACTTCTATCATCCCAGAGCTCAGCTTCAAACCAACTCTATTCCCTGGCAGATGCCATGGAACCAGGAACCTTGTTTCTCTTCACGGACCACTTCATCAAAGATCATCAAGCCTGCTCAGAAGCATGGCTTGCCATGCCTCAAGCAATCTGTTTTGTACCTCTCCGGATTCCCTCACGCTAGTGTTGATCCCCATATACTGGTCTACGTCCAGAATTCCCTGGAAACCTGGAAACCATCCACCTAGACAGGGCTTTCCTCCAGTTTTGCAACAGTGAAGTGGAAGTCAGGGAGAACACCCACTCCCCAAGTTTTCAAGCTCATACACCTTAGGCTTGAAGTCTGAAAAAACTTCTGTGCAAGTGTGCCGCAGGCAGGGCTCACCCTCCACCACTGAATTAACCTGCAGCTTGTTCAGGAAGCTGGCACTTTTTTTAGCTGAGATGCTGYCACTCTGGTTGGAAAAAGCAAGAATTCTTATGAGCAGGAAACTCCATTTTTCAGATGGCTACAAGAAAAACTACAGTTCTTTCCCAAAAAGAGGTTACAAATTGAAACCATTACCTGGCAACAACTTCGTTATTGTTTGTCTTCAAGGAGGTTCCACTTGGGCTCACTGTCCCATTTAGACATTACAGCAGTGCTGTCTTCCAGACATTACAAAGGATAAAAACGCGGTAGGGAACCCTTGGGGTGAAGGCTAAGGAAAAAAAAAAGCAATTAGTTTAACTTATTGCTCTATCAGATTCATCTACAATCCCATAAGAAAAAAACAAACCCAAAACAAAATAAACCCTCCCACCCCCAGTTTATCTAACCCCTGAAAAATAGTTTTGAAAGCAATTTGTGGAGTTTTTTAGCTTGCTGGTCATTTTGTGCTGCAAGCAGGGAGCAGAAGATAGTTCTATGCAATGTGTTATTCACAGCGGGAGAAATATGGTCTTATTATTTGGTCAGGGTTTGCTCATGATATCAAGATATTTCATTAAAAGAGGAAATGTCCACAGGTTTTCTGCATTCCAGTAATAAGATTTAATCCCTGGGGAAAGAGTTGAAAATGAAAAATAATGATATGAATGAGCTCAAAGGCCCAACATTTCACTTGCGAATACAGTAAGTTTTAAACAAATTATCCACATGTAATTTATCATATTTAACTGCAGCACGAGTTTATCAGATGYGTTGACAACAGCTTCAGTCTAATCTGTGTGAAGCTTACTCCCCATTTTCCATCCCCACGTCAGAGCAGCACTAGGCTGCACAAGTGCAGCTCAGTGTCCAGTACCTGCAGAACTGCCCTGCTTGGGGAAAGTCCCAAACTGCGTTTCAGGAAAATTCATCTCCCCATAGCTCCCCCAAGAGCCTGTTAAGAGTACAAGATATGGAGGAAGCACTCCTCCCACATGTCTGGCCCTGTCTCTGCTCAGAGTCTCTACCCTCTTCTACTCAGCTGCAGGGGAGTGCCCTTATAACTAGAAGATTCACACCTCTCACAACTTATCACACTCTCATCCTCCTCTCTCTGCAATTGGCATCTTCCCCTTGCAAAATCCTCTGCTCCTAGATGTTGTATTTTCCCTTACTAATAAAGAGAGATATTTAGCTGGTAATTCTGAGCAGCTACTAAACATCGCTTCTTCCAGTCCTTGCTGTTTTCCTTCAGCTTCAACCTGTGCAGAAAATACCTTCTGCTTCTGCCTAAACTATTGTGACAGATGACTTTTAATTAATCCATCATTAAATCATTTTTGACATAGAGCAGAAATAATTCAAAACAAAAAGCCTGAAAATTCTGACTCCTATTTCACCAGACTTGGGAAAGGCAGAAAAATTGTTGCCTGGTGCATAAACCCCAGGCAGGTACTGCAAAGGAGCTTGGAAAGGATGTCCTCCATAACAGACCTCCTGGGAATGGAGAGSTCCACTTGTGGGACTCTGTCTCCACAGGGATGGGGAAGAAGGTGTGCACTACAGCAGTGAGGGACTGTGGAAGAGGCAGTGGAAGAGGAAGACRAGGATGCCATCTCCTCAGAGATGGTATTTAAGGAAACATATTTTTTCATTGCAGAGCTTTTGGAGTTCAAAGAAGGCAATATTGGATCACCTAAACAAGTCTCATGCTAAGTGTACCTTTGGCTATAAGCGTCCCCTATATAACCAGGAAGTGCTAGCTCTTTGGAGTGACAGGATTGGGTTTTATTAGACTGCTCTGTTGTCATAAACTTGGAGCAAACTACTGCTTCTTCTAGAAAGCAACAGCAGAGTTAGTTTATACCTGGGATGCACCGTCCCTGAGATATATGAACAAAGATTAAATATATCTCAGGTTGTGATATGGCATAGGGCCAAAATAAGGGATCTTTATTTCAAGGTTTGTGAATAACACCAGAAAACATTTTAATTGTCAGATAGGATAAACATTCAGTTCATGTTAAAAAAAAACCAAAGAAGATTACATTACAAAATTTTTTTWAAAAAAATCAAAGTGTAAGCTACAATAACTTGCTATAGGAGGTTGAAAAAAGACTTATGAATTTGTGGAAATCATCTACATCTTATGTTACACAAAGGAAAGCCCTACATCCAATGTTGCAGGCTGGAGTTCCAGGAGCCACTCAGCAGACATTTTGTTTTCTTGACATAAAACCCACCAGTAAATTTTATCTATTTGACTTCTGCATATGAGGATATGCCCAAATTTGAAATAAGTCAGTTTGTACAGCTCTAACTGTGACTCCAACAATTCAACTTTAATCATAATGATATGCCTTTCTTTAGTTCAAGTTTGATTTCTGTTTGTGTTTTGTCATGTCTACAACTGATTGTATCCCTTACACCTACTACTACTTTCTTGTGCAGATTTGTCCAGGACTAAAAAACAAACAAACAAGCAAACAAACAAACAAAATTCCACCCAGAGAAGAAAGGAACAATGAATCAATTTTTATAAACAGACAAAAAACTGCCCTCAAACCCATCCAAGTTGTGGCTAATTGGACAATGGCATATTTCCCATGATCTGTCTTTCCTGGCTATGTTCTTGCTGAGCTCCATTGCTGGTTTTGTGACACCCAGCTCCATAAGTTTCCATTTAATGCACCACAGGGGGAAAAGCTGCCACTATTGTCCCTGTGCGCAGCAGCATATCATTCCTAGATGTGTTCACACGATAGCCTTTAAACACTAGTGAGACTGCTGTCCCATTGCATCCTGTGGAAGAACTGAAAACATTTCCAGGAGCCCCTCTAGAACAAAAGACTTGGAAAAAGTGTGTTGGAACCTAATCTGTGGCAATAAGAATAGAAAACACATTATTCTGAGTTAGACAAATATGAAAAAGGAAACCAAAACCTGAAAAAAAGAGGGGGAAAAAAGCAAAACAAACCCCAACCACTCAATAGGAAACATGGAAAACTATTCCAATAATCAGGAAGTCCCTAATCCAGACCAGACTTGGTCTGAACTGTGGTGGGTTATGCTGCTGCCAGATGCTCTTTCCAATGTGATTTATTTTAAGTGAATATTAAACTTGGCCAAGAAGCTGTCTTTGTTTGTCTTGTTTTTATCTGCAGGCCTTGGGTGATAGAAAGGGCACTGGGATGGGGTTCACTCTTCTCCTAGAAGTTTTTTTTGCCATTTGTTAGACTCACTGCTGGGAAATTAYGATACATTTCAAAACCATCTGACATTAAATTGCAATAACTGAGATTATTACACTCAGGAAAATGATCAACCACTTATTTAGACAGGCCAACTTTGATGCTGATTACAGCAGTCCTCCTGTTGCTGGTGCTTAATGTAATATCTGCTCCTACAAGAAAGGAATAGCCATTAAACCAATCTGTAAGTAGATCATTCCCTTCTCCACAGGGAAGTGTCTCTGAGGCAGGGACTGAAAGCCCTGTGTTGAGCTGAAATGGGGTCCTGGACTATGGACAGAGACTGGAGCGTCTCCAGGGGAAGCTGAGCAGAGTCAGCAGCCCTGGTAGTGCCTTCAAGGCCCTGACAAACGCAAACCCACCCTTCTTCCTTCAAAAGGAAGCAAATGAGTGGGTCACGTGAATTCATGGGTATGGTCAAGATGGCCAGCAGTGGAGAAGACAATTATTTCTTGCAACAATTAGACTGTAATTTTGAATGATCCTTCAGGTCATATCAAGATTTAACTGTATCTTTCCAAATGTCTGCCCATCTTTCTCCATCCATGCCTTCCTCTAAACAGCTTCTCCTCTCACTGCAGGGAGGCGTTGGGGAAGCACTGCCTCACAGAGACCTAGTGGGCTCATCTATGCAAATCAGACATTAAGTGAGAAGGATGAGGCCAGGATGTTTACAAGGATGATCTTGATGGATGAAAGGTGCTCTGAAGAACATTGCTGTAATGAGGGAGAAAAATCCTGCAGCAGAAAGTTTGGTAGGAAAGAGATTTCTCTTTCACTCAAGCTGTTTCTTGCTTCCCCTTATCTGAGTAACTGAGACAAAACTCCTCTGAAGGAACTCTTTCACACATGGTCTGAAAGACACTGTTCATCAGCATGGCCGTACATTTTGCATTTTACTTCTGGTAAACAGAGAAACCACAAAGGCTTCCATTTTCAAACATGCTGGTGTAAGAGCAGAAGATGAGTGTTCATGAACATAAAAGCCCCAAGYCTAGAAAAGGAGCGAGCCAAGAGCTGTTAGCATTTGTTTATAAAGGAAAATTAACTAACATAGATGCAGTGATGTAAACATGTGTCTAGGTAGGATAACGTACCTCTATGTGCAAAAATCACTTCCCAGAATAAAAAGTTACTTTTACCGTGGATTTACTAGCACAATAAAGAGGTTTTTATTCCAGAATAATTTCTCCTTTTTGAAAGAGGATAAATTGCTTATTCCGGAGCAGTGTCTACACAGCATGCATACCAGTGTAGCCGAAGAATTGCAGGAACTCACCTATCAACAGCTCTTTCCGTCAGTTTTCCCAATAAGCAAGACTTTTAGTGTCTCTGTGTGTGTGTATGAGAGGGAGATAAGACAGTCTTCCTTTAACAAAAATGAAAAATCAAATATTAAAATCTCAAGAAAACATAGACTGCTTCAAAACCATTCACTTCATCATGAAAAGCAGTAGAGGAGAACTGGAGCTCCTCAGAACCTCAGAATTTAATGAGAATGTGAAGGAATGAACTCTGGTTTCCTACAGCTCTATCTCATAGGTYTTACTGAACTACAGGGGCTAAGAAGACAGAAGCTCCACTTAACTTTTCTCACTGATGTGACATATACATGCAGATTTTAAGGCATGTAACAACACATGAACTCCTAATGTCACCTTTGCCGTGCTCTGAGCTCCAAGAGATATGTAGTTAGCTTCTTCATCCACCTGCCCTCTTTTTCTTAAACTTACTGAAATTTAATTRTCTTTGAGAGTTTTGCTCAGCTGAAACTGATTGGTATGTTCAAAAATTARGAATGTGACACGTAGACACACGCACACACAAGAAGCGGAATATATAAAATACATAGATACCGACATTTCAAGTGGGGAGTAGCTGAGGAGAGGAATGGGTTGCTATGGAGCTTTGTTTACCACATGTAAGATATGGAAGAGAATTTCCCTGAATGACCATAAGGGTAAGACTAGGCTGAGCAGCACAGGTACGGATGCCTATGCCACAGATGTCGAGATTTCAGACAAAGTACATTCTGCTGGAGCTTTCCATAGAAAACTAGCCTTGAACTCAGCAGTGATTAGGTCTGCTGCTGTGGTAGCCATTCAGAAAACTTCTGCAGGTAGGCTGGCAGAAGATGGGCAAACTTTTTTAAAAATCATACATCTATATGTCCCTAAGACAGTGGGCAAGGAAGTACATAAAATGAGTGAAAATTAACATGGTAAATGAGCATTCAAAGTTTAACCTACTTTTTAGTGGGTTGTAATCGAAACCATCGTGGCAAATACTGCCCAACCTCTTTCTTGGATAGCTTGCAAAAGAATTAGGAGGTCTTTGAATCAAAAAAAAAAAAAAAAAAAGGAAGCTGATAAAAGTTTTGTTGGAAAGCCTTCATCCCAGCAGCAAAATGTGCAACAGTGAAGGCTGAATCTCAGAGCTATAGGATAAGATGAAGCCTGAGAAACACAATGCAGAGGGCAAAGATACAGAGGAACTGTTATGAAACCTGAGAAACAGAGAAGAGCTTGAAAAGGAGAACAGCTTTCTAATCTGATACCTGAAATATAGTGGGGCATCACTGAATGAGGGAAAGAGACTTCCTCTCATTATCAGGAATAGTCAAGGAAAAAAAATAAAGAACTATAAAATACTATGGGAGGCAGCGAGATCCAGCAGGAGCAGCCGAAGTTTTGATCACAACCTGCTACCTTGTCAAGACTTGAAGACAAAAATGCCTTAGTCCCTGCCCCATGAAGGGTCCTGACTCCCCAGGCACTGCATTTCTGCTGTGGGGTTCAGCCCTCAGCAGGCCCTCAGCATGTCAATAGCAAGGCTGGGCCACCCAGGTCATCAGCCTGGTACAGTCCTGCGTTGTGTGCCTGTGCCCTGCCCAGGCTGGGAATGGGAAACGGAAACATAGAAGGGATGCTGGGGATGTACTACTGACGAGGAGAAGGTGGTGTGTGTTTCTGTGTATGGGAGGGGACAGTAAAGTGCGTGTGTGTGYGTGTGTGTGTGTGTGTGTGAGTGAGTGCCTGCACATTCCCTATCTGGGAGGACGGTGCGTGGGGAGGTCTGAGAGGTGTGTGCATCCCATACACAGGAACGTTAATGTGGGTGCACCCTTGTCTGAGAGGGGACTCCCCTGCTTAGGGGGTGCGGTTGGAGTGGGTTGTATGCGTGCATGTGAGCGTATCCCCTGCCTGGGGGGGTTGGTGTGGGTTGTGCGTGTACATGCATGTGCACGACTGTGCGTGTGCATCCCCTGCCTGTGGCACCGGTACAGTGTGTGTGCGCGGCTGCATGTCCGTGCGTGTGAGCGCGCATCCTCTGCCCGGGCAGGGCTGCGGGGGTGTGCGCGCACCCTCTGCCCGGGGGTAGTGCGGGGAGGGGGCTGCGCGCCCCTCTCCGGGGCTAGCGCCGGGTGCGGCGTGTGCGCGCAGCCCCTGCCCGGGCAGGGAGCGCGGGGCGTGCGCGTGTGCGGGCGCGGCGCTCGGGTGCGCGCAGCGGGGCGGGGGGCGGGGGCGCCCCGCGTGCCCCGGCCGGGAGCGGCCGTGCCCCCCCGCCCCGCCGCCGCCGCCGCCGCCGCCGCCGCCGCCGCGCACAGCCGCAGACACGGGCGGCCGCGCCGGCAGCCGGCGGCTCGCATGCAGGCGGGGATTACGGCGGGGCGAGGGCAGCGAGGGCTCGACTCTTATCCCCCCTCCGTCCCCCCCTCCGCCCGACACCGCAGCCGCTCGCCGCGCGGCTGCTCCGGCGGCTTCTCATCTCCGGGGGTAGGAAGGAGATGCCTTTGCCGTGGTTTTTCCACCCCCAGCCCTCTCCGTGCCGGGGGGGGCGGTGATGTGGAGCCGGGAATGTAGAGGAAAACCCTCCCCGGGAAGGAGCGACCAAAACAAATCTCTCGCCGTGGCTTTGGCGGCCGCGCAGTGCCCGGGGAAGCCCGAGCAGCCCCTGCCAGCGCCGGGGAATCCCTCCTGCAGCCCCCGGCGGCGCCCCGGGCGCCCGCGGAGCAAGGTAAGCGGGAGGGCATCCCTCCTCCGCCGAGGGCTGCCTTTTGCTTTTATTTGTATTTATTTGAGAGCCCGAGTCATCCACACCTCCCGCCCTGATGGGACTGTCAAGGGAAGCGAGAACTGCCGACTGGCCGCCGAGCGCCCGGGCGGGCCGGGAGCGCGGCGCTCCCGCGGGGAGCCCCGGGGTGCTCCGGCGCGGGGAGCGCCCCTGGGGAGGGGGCATGATCGGCGGGGCGGGACGAACATGGGATGTCCTCCCCGGCTGCCTGGATCGGTCTGAGGGAGGATAATGCAACCCTCACCCCGGAGCGCTTTGGAAACCGTGGCTTGTATTTTTGTTCCTTCAGAGCTGCTAAAGGGAGGGAAGGAATGACATTTCGTAGTATTCTACCTCCTGCCGTGGGTGAGCTCTACCGATAAAGGCTCGTCATTTGTTTCCGATGCTCTAACAGCGGTTGTGGAAACCTGATGATACAAAACCTCAGCGTTCTCGGTAGCTGTCGTTGGAATTACCCCATCTACACGGGGACTGAAAAATCCCCTCTATAAAAGAAAATACATGTAGCATTGTGGTAGTCTAAAATAAACTGTCATGTATGCTTTCCGTAGGTAGGTAGCAGGCTGGCCCCTGGATTTAAAAACCCAAATGTCTTTATGAATAGGCACGTTCATTGGCTGCGTGGTTTCTACAAACCGTTCAGTGTGTTTCTTCTATCAGAATTTCACTGCCCGGGTGAAGGCAGACCTTTGTTTATACCCTATGTATGTACTGTCCATATTTATAGTAGGGTTTGGACTTCATTCAATTCAAGTTACATAATGATTAAGATACAAATAGGCAGTATATATGCAGTTTCTTGGACATTTTAATTCATTGCAGATAAGACCGGCTCTGGCATCACTGCCAAAATTGTCACTTTGTCGATGTTTGTGTAAGAAAGGAAGTGTCCATAGCATCAGGTGGAGACAACATTCTTTAGCAAATACACAGTCATCAAGACCTTGCTATTAAAAGGACACCTAAGCGAAGGATTTCAGTGACCCCATCCTGTAGCTCTGAGGACCTGCCAGGATTGGTTTAGAAGAGGAAGAATAGCAGTGAGACTGGGCAGGCTTGGAAGGGGGAAAAGCGTGTCTGGTGATCTTTTGCATTAAAAACACCTAGAGTTCAAGTTTGCTCAACTGGCGAGTCTGTCCAAGTTAGTGCACAGCTAGCACCAAGTCTTAGAGGCTSGGCAAGGTCTGTGAAACTGAACATTCTACCAAGCCTGGAGCACAATCTTCCAGGGAGTTTTAGTAGAAACTTTTAGGGGAGCAGGGTCAGTGAGTACATGCACTTGTGAGATTTTTTTGCTCCCTGATCGCTGAGATGTGCTAGCAAAACTCTGTAAGTTTTTCCCAGAGAGGTGAGGTGCAGTACAGAAAAAATAGCTTGTTTCTGGTTCTTAACACCTCTGTCTGTTCCATTCAAACAACTGATAAATCTGATAAACTGTCTCTTCGTTCAGCCTTTGTGGAACTTGGAGCTGGCTTGTTAGCTTGTTACAATTTTTTTTTCAAAGAATGCTTCTGCAGGCGGCTCTCACCACAGTATTCTAGTTGCTGTTGCCTCCTTTCTCAGCTGGACACTGTCACTGGAGCTCAGCAGGTTGCCCTCATTCAGATATATGCAGACGGTAAAACATCTTCAGCTCGAGATGGAGAGGTGTTGTTTGGAGCAGCACACTTCAGTCTGAACATTTCCATTCACTTCAGCGTTTTGAAATGTCCCACTGCCTTAACGATGCCACATCGCATATATTTATTCGGCCTTTTTTTTTTTCCTAAGTGAAAGTTAATTGGCAAATTCTGGCTTGCCACTCAAAGCAAGGAGAGAGGTCAAGATTTGCAATAGCTTTCTTGCCAACATTTGGGATTTTGCCAAACAGCTTCCTACTGTCACTTTGAGAAAAAAATCTTGATCTTATGTGACTTCCTTGAGCTTCATGTAACTACATGTGCAGGTAAAATATATTCCATGATGCCACTGTATTTAAAGCTACCTGCTGGAGGATATTTCAGTAAATGTTTTACTCTGTCTGTCATTCTTATATAAACAGCATGTTGAGGAGGGTCTGTCTGGTCTCAACTCAGAGGAGGAACGCAAGCTGAGGTATCTGGTGAAGGGGGCAGTGACTGGAAGTGTGCCAGTGCAGTGGGATTCCACTGCAGACCCCTCTGAAGGTGTCTGCTGTACCAGAGTACAGACCTGCTGCTCCCGACAGACAGAAAGGGAAGCGCTTAAAGTTGTAAGCCACTTCAGCTTCATGAGAGTAGACATACATGCATTCTAAAAATGAATTTTTGGACGTTTTCTATTAATTTATCGTGTTATTCCATAATGTCTTCTGACCCAGCACTGCTCACAGCTCTTGGAGTTAAGCAATGATTGCGTCTGAAMGGACTTTACGTTTTTGTTTAGTATTGCTATAGTAGGTTTTATCATTTTTAGGAATAAGGTTTTTTTACCTAATAGGTGTGGGAATATTATAAACATGGATGCATCACAAAAAACGGGCTGTTGTTTACTTTGCTGAGTTGTGCTGTTTCTACTCTTACCAGGATTGAGCACCCTAAGAGAAAATATTTTTTATTTCGCGTCAGTAGTGGACATTTTTTTCTCGTGGTTATTGCTGGGGTAGTGGCACTGGGTATTTGATTTCTTGGATTTTATAATAAGTCTTTGGAACATGTTGTTTTAACTCACATTTTAGTAGGTAGAAATGGGTGTCTACTTTGTAACAAGAAGATTAACTGTAAACCAAAATAAACTTTCCAATATTAAATTGTGGAGATGTTTTAAGATGTGCAACAGTGTTGTATGGGATACTGTGAAAATAAATTGCTTGGGACAAGCAATAAATAGAGTATATTTAATCCCATTGTAAATGTAGATTTTTGTGCAATCCCATAGCTTCCTGTGGTTTTTTTAGTCTGTAATTCTCTGGCTATATGGAAAGGATATGGAAAGAATTTCATTATTTTGAATTTTTTCTTCACTATTATGCAATTAGAGGTATCATATTGCATGCTATAATAAATACATTGCTCTGTCATGCTCAAATTAAATCTAAGTAAAATGCATATATATGACTAAATAAAAAAATTGAACAGAGAATCTTAACAACTCAGTTGTTTATTGAACAGAACTTGGAGGTTTCTTATCTTGGTTAGCGTACAGAATCCATCCAAGTATAGCTTCCCAGACCACTAAATACCATAAAAGCCTTAGACAGAGTACACATCAGTCAAGTTATTTAAAATCTATTAAGCTTTAACCTGCTTGTATTCTTCATAAAAGCTAGAAGGACAGCAAAGGCTTTTTGTCCATCCCGGTGCTTGCTACAGCACAAGCAAAAATTTCAGCTCAAGTCTCACGTTRGCATCCTCCTGAGTTTTCACCTGTTTACTGTGCAATACATTGCTGTCTTCCAAGTCTGGAGGGCTGGAGTAAACTGAGGATGAGTTTCTTAAATGACTTCGGTTCACCAACATGAAAGTATGATGATCTTAACTGCATAATTAGAAAACAAAGAGTATTATTTTGAACGCACTTCTTCAAGGATTATGTTGACTGCATGAACAATAGGGAAACAGTAATAGAAAAGTCTCAGGCCACTAAAATCAGTGGGATTTTTAATTTATTTGTTTCTAATGCAGGAAATCTATATTTAGCCATAATGATAGATCAGCTGTGACTTAGGTGTCTGGCTTCTATAYATCCCTATTTCTCCTTTGGATTACTATAAAGAGTAGTCAGTAGCATCACTGCTGGCACCAGCAAGAGAGTCAGAACAACAATCTATTAGCTAATAAATAATATATGTAATGCTGGCATAATGCAGCTCTGAGCATTTAGGAGTAGGCTGCGATACGCAGCAGTTGAACTTTTTACAAGGAACAATGGCAATTGACTCATTTACCTCTCATAGTACCGTGACAGGGGAGCACAGTACCCTGTAAACTTGTGCAAGGGCATTTACAGTCCGAGCCAAGGCAGAGGGGATGAACAGCTCTTACCACAGCATCGGCACATGATGTAGAAGCCCCTAGGTTTGTCAGTGCTTCTCCTTGGGAAATCAGACTTGCTATTGCAGGGTGTTCTTCGTGCTGCCATCGTATTCAAGTATTAGCTTGTTAGGAAATAAACATCAGCCCTTTAGGTAAAACCACRTTACGAGGAAATGAATGCAAAGCTGTGCTGATAATTAACTGAACAAAGCTCTCAAACGTAATCTTCTTTGATGACACTGGAGATGAGCTTCTCCCCTTGATTGCCTCACAAGTTAAGAAATAGAAATCAGTTATGGCAGTATAGTCCAAATACAGAATAAATTTGCCTCAGAGCATTAATAAATGCTGTTCATAAAATAATATTTCACAGTACTTCMTCAATAGTTAACTTGTAGAAAATTGGCTGTATTTTCAGTATATAGAGATAAAAATTACAATCAAATGCAAGAACTCAAAATGAAGTCATAATGCTTCTTGTTATGGAGTTTTCAGTTGTGTCATTTGCTCTCTTAAGGGATGAGGGTTTGGTTTACCTACAAGGTTGTTGACCTCATCTCAGATGGATGTTCTCTTAGATGATGGAATAATCCTGCTATAATTTATAGCCACACGTTTAGTGTAAATTTGCATATACCAGAGATGTTCTGAGACAGTATGAGCAGAAAGTGCTGGCAAGCTGCAGAAGCTAGAAGAATCCCACTAATGTATTTGAGCAGACTCAAAACAGTGAATTGGCCTAATTAGCCTTGAAATCACACATCTATGAATGACAGTATTGTACGTGTTCATCCAGTGGTTGTTGAGATTAACAGCACACGGAACTGCTCTACCTTGACAGGAATGCCATCTAGAAGGTCTTGCCTTCTGGAATATTTCCATCTTATGTTTTCTTCATTCTTATTATTGCTGACATACAGCAAACATCTTAACTTGTGCTTGAATTTATTCTCAGGACCAGTCTGGCTACTGATAGTCACTTTAGTCCCTATTTAGGTATGTCACTAAAGTAGCATTAGCAGTGCTGGGTATCTTCTGCTACTTTTGAACTAACAAAGGGATGAGAATATTTGGCTGCTCCAACATATTTATAGGTCACCTAGGCAGAAGCAAAAACACCTGGCTTTTGCTCAGTAAGCTTATGGTTAGGGTACTCACGGAGAAAACTTGAGCCTTTAGGCCTTTCAGATTACCATGATGCAAACAAGTATTTCACCTCTTGTAATCCAAGATTACTGCCCACGAAAGAACTGCTCACACCCCTCAGTTACAGACCCATTCATGTCTGTTGCCTTTCAAGCACAGGCTGCCTCATTCTTTCTCAATATGGAATAGGAATGGTCATGGTCTCCCTCCCTGCAGCCATCCTGGGGATTACTGACAGCAGCAGGAGCCTGGAAGATATAAACCACAGGTTTGAATCACCAGGGATGAACGTGGTCCCTAAGTGAATATTTAATGACCAGGCTCCTTGGTGGAACCAAGGCCACCACCTCAAGGTGTATTTTAAAAAGAGTAGACCTTGTTCAGTTCTTTTGAAGGACCATTTTACATGCTTCTTGTATGAGGAGGTTTCCAGGCTTAGAATATCATGTGGGTGGGTTGTGTCCCTTTTGATCCTGCTTACGTGTTGGGCCTGGATGGGAGTTAAGAGCATCTTCTTCCTGACTGTGAAGTATCATGTTGATCCTGCCTTAGAGGTTCCCACATCCTTCTTTGAACTTGAGACTTGTGTGTTTAATATTAGAAACCCTGAACTAATAGCTCTGATGAAGCACATTTTTAAGAGGATGCTGTGGCTTTTAAAAATACATTTTGGCTTGATAGAGGTAAATAAATTAATTTATAGTGGCAGTTTTATAAAAGTGTTCCTTTTAGCCTGTCTTGATTTCAGAATTATAGCAACAGTAGCGTAGGGTTGTGCATGATAGTGAGTCCTCACTTTTTTCTATTGTCGGGTCAATTTGAGGGTCAAAAAATATCAATATTCTTGGTATCAGGTAGGACTAAAAGTCAATGTAGCTTCTTCTCTACAGTGTTAAACTGGAGTTCCTAAGAACAGCTTTGTGTTACTGACCCCAAGGCCAACTGTATCTTTGTGCAGTATGTGGAAAACACTTTAAATCAGGTTGGTAAACAAAGTTTTCTGTTTTCTGGGTGACTGCTTCTCTCAGATGGGCAAAATAAGATGTTGGGTTGTCCTAGGCCCTGCACAGCAGTTGGTAGTAGTAGTTTCGGTTGTTTTTCCGAGGCATTCTATAGTTGAAGACATCAAAATGTTGAAGGGTTGGATTCTTCAGAATCAACATTAGACTGAAATTTGTCTTAATTTTTAATGATAAAAGCTTTTTGTAAAGACTTGCTGATGCTGTGACCTCGGGGACATTTCCAGCTGTGTACAAAGGCACTTGTCAAAAATCGAGTCACCCGAAACCCAAGGCCTTGATTCATTCCTTTGTTCCAGCTTCAGGGCTTCTGTAAAGCATCAGCAATAGTAATGTGGGCTGGGCTTGTGATGGGTTGAGACTAACATCTCTTGAGTAAATCTGCCCCTTTCAAACTGTATTCTTTGGCCACGTCTCTTCCTATCTGTTGTCCGGGTAGGTCTAGGCCTACCATTTATCTTGACTGAATCAGGGAACAGTCCAGTTAGAAATGGTTGAAAATGAAATTTTTGACAGAAGCAGCAATTGAACATAAATGTTTTCATTTCCAAAGAAGTCCCTTAAGAATACTACTATGCTTTCCTTAATTGTAGATGTAGGATGGTAACATTGCACATTTTTGCTCTATTAGAAAACTAAACATTTTACCAGGATCCTGACCAAAATGCAACATCCAGAAGTTTGGGTGCAGTTTCTTTCAAAGAGGGATAAAATCTGACTCCTTTGTAAGATGTGCCTCATTKCTTCAGACGTCATTCTGTATGCATATAGGATAATATTATATGTTGTGTAATATTTCCCTGCCTGGAAACCTAGAATCGTCATTCAGTACTACACTGTGCAAGCTTTTCTTCAGGAGAACAAAAAGACATCTGTGAAGTTCTTCACTGCTTTCAGCTACTTGGCAGCACTGTTATTGGTAGGGAGCAGTGGAAGATTGGAGGGTTAGAAAGGCTAACATATAGCCCTAAAACTAATTGCTTTGGGACAACTTGTTGCAATAGCGCCTCCTCAAAGAGCAAATGATGTGTTGACAATCTCCTGCATCATCTCAACGAACTGCAACGCAATTTGAAGAGAAAATCGAGTAGTGTACAAATAAATTACAATTCAAAGCTCTAATTTATTAATATTTACTATTGCTAGTATATGCTGTATATGTAACATCCCTACACTCTCATAGAATTATATGGGAGCACCAATCAAACCTGTAGATCCAGAGCGCTAGTTGGGATATAAATATGTAGTCTGATTTAGACCTGAAATGAGGACCTTACATAACCACATTTCTGTAATATCTGGTTGTTTGACATTAAAGAAAATGATCTGCAGTTCGGCCTTGTACTTCTCTGTGACAGCTCATCTCCTCAGAAGTTTCCAAGGAAGGCAGTGAAAGACAGTACCTTTGGCAAAAGCAAGAACTGAGCCCTTAGCAACCAATTGCAAACATGAATAGCAAAGTGCAGACATGACCAGCAATTACATCCTAAACAAGAGATGTTTCAACCTGCAATGAAAATGGAAAGGTTTTTGTAAACTGAGCAGGAATGCATCAGGATTGTTTGTAAGGATCATATAGCCACACTTGTCACAAGCACCAACCAGAGCTGTTAGTAAGGAAAGACAGAGAAGCGGAGCTGATCTGGAATAAAGGTCGGTGGGGATCTTGATTCAGCACTGGGATGGGCTACAAAGCTGTGTTTAGTGCTCTCTTGAGACCTCAGTGCAGGCTGAGGGGGTGCTACAAACCCAGTGCTCAGCTCCAGAGTTGTGAAGAGGTACTACTCAAAAAGACCACTTGAGTCCTAAATTCCCTGAGTCTTGAGGTAAAATTACCCTGAATGCTCTCAAGAGCGTTCAGCTTTTTGTAAAGTAGTCTGCGTCACCTGTAGTGTGTCTAGAGCCCACCCACACGGCTTTACCTTGCGTAGGAGCTTCAGTAAGTGATTACAAGTGCTATTGGGGTAGTTAGAAAACTCAGATAAGCCGAAACTGCCAAGCTTGTGTGACTGCAAGACTTTTAAAACGTTTCATCAGTTATACTTTCCCTCTTTTTCTGTCTTCTGTCACCTTACCTATTTCTGTCTGRGTTTTCTTATCCAAGGCTCTTAGGGAATATATAGAGTCTCAGAGTCTGCTGCTCCTTGGTGAAGTTCAGCTCATCCATCTAAAAGACATTTCTGTGCTCAAGATGGTGAGAACAGTGAGTTAGCAGACAGACTGATTTAGTCAATCTGAAAAGTTCGTCTATAAAAGGTCCTATCTTTTTTGAGTGTTTCCTGCAGATCTGCAAGACTTTGTGCAGCAAAAGTTTAAATTTTCACACACCAGAAATAAATAAATCTGTGGGGTCTGTTATGAAATAGAAATAATCATCATTTCAGACCAGTTAGCCATAGCCCCAAAGCTGGTTTTGCAGGATTTGCTCTCAAAGCAAGATCTTAGTTTTCATAGACCAACCCATCCATAGCTGTTAGCAGAGCTCTCAAGGCAACAGTTGGTGGTTGGTCTTAGTTCATGGAAAGACTCAGCTCTCCAGTAATGGCTCTGACTGTGGCTGTAGTCTGGCAAAGCCAGCCATTGCTCACAGAGAAGCTGTGTCACAGCTAAAGAGATAGGCTAAGGCTCCATCTTTGCCCCCTCAGATCATGTTGCTTCAGGTGGTTTCACCCACTGAAGCCTATGAGGTCTTGAGCCCAAGAACTGTCACCAGTAGCATGGACAAAGCTCAGCTACTTCTCTCCTGTGCATGCCTGCATGTGTTCCTGCATATAGATATGAATCTGAGACATACAAAGGATGCTCAGRAATACTTTGACATGTTTCCTGACACTTTCTGCGTTCAGCTTGCCAATCCTTAGCTATATGAGATGTGACTTTTCTAGAGGTGGGAAATGGAAATAACGAACAACTCAGTTGAGTGGGATGCTTTTATGCAGAGTTTTAGCTATCACCTCAGCCATTTTTTAAAAAAACTGAAATTGAGGGAAAATTCTAGTAAAAGATCCCACAGCACACCATTAAGAAACTGCAGGTCTTCATATTTTGAAACAAAGAGCAGACATTTTTTTAGCTAAGATGTGGCAGCAGAGAGATTACGACAAAGTAGATGTTGAAAGAAAAGAAGACTCATACAATCAAATAAACTGGCAAAAAATGTGCTTGCTCAGTAAAAATGTATTGGTTTGTCACAACTAACTTGCTTTATCTTTTCTTGGCTAACTTGTTTGATCCGAGGTTGTAGGCTCTAGAAGTCAGATGCTGAGGCGGGCACAGGCTTTCTAAGGTTTTTAAAAWTACAGAGTATCTCCAGTTCTCCAGCTAAAAGGGACCATAAGGATCTTTGAGTTCAACTCCCCGCTCCTCATAGAACTACCTAAAACTACAAACTAAACCATATAGCTAAAAGCATTGACCAGACACTCCTTGAACTGTGAAAGGCTTGGTGCCATGACCACTTCCCTGGGGAGTCTCTTCCAGTATCCAACCACCCTCTGGGTGAAGAACCTTTTCCTAATGTCCGTTCTGAATTTCRCCTGACATTACACTTAAAAAACCTAAAGCTAGTTTTTCCAGGAAGTGTTACATATGTGCATTATGTACCGCCTGAAGTTCTGGTAAGCCTGTTTTAATAGCCGARCTAGTAAATGCAACAGATTTTTCTTAATTTCAGTGAGCATTTTTGCATGTGAGGAACACCAACACATTGATCTTAGATTCTCCAGACCTGAAAAAAAATACATTGAATGGGATCACCCAAGTTCATTTGTTTCATAATTTCACAGTGTCTCATTTTGATCGAGAACTTTGTTAACCTTTAAAAAACGTAATTAAACATCAGTACATTTAGAACCAGATTTTGTTAAAAAATGTTGAAGACACCTTCAGGAAATCGTGAAAAACTCTTTCATTTGTTTTCAAAGCAAGGAAATTAATTAATACAATCTTTTCTTGCAAAGAACTTGACAAGTTTTGACAAAAAGACGTCTTCTGACAAAAATGGTAGCAGTTTGTCTCTTAAAAGTCAGAAAAAAGCAAAATTGTTCCGCTTTCCTGGAGGCCTTATGATACAGCCTCTTCTTAGGTACCACGTACTTTTTTCCCCACTGCTTTAAATGCAGCCTATGCTCCAGCAGTGAAGTGTGYTTATGTACTGTAGCTTCTTCATCTTCTTTGGCAAAATTTGTATGGCAAAGATTGGGAGAGATGTTTATGACTAAGGCATGTAAGAGTGGCTTGATTGTGAATTCTTCTGTGAGAGAGGTCTTGCAAATGGAGTCCATGGAAGGGACTGGTTCTGCTCAGRCCAGCTGGCACAGTGACCTCCCTGTGCAGTTACACTCACCTGGACTCCAAAGCAGATGGCTGTGAGCAAACCACTTATTAAGAGCAGACCTTGAAGCATGCTGACTCTCCAGCCATCCCTGCAAATGACTTGGGAGAGTCCTAACTGTGCTGTGGCAGGCGATGCTTCGGCAACGTGACAGCACAGACAACTGGGTTCCTCAGCCTGAGGGTTTAATCTGCTCACGTAGGCAGTGCCCATCATTAAATGTGCTGAAAATGCTAAGGACTCTGTAAAAAGCGGCTATCTCAATTTGAGCAGCCAAAACTGTTGGATACCTCAGGCATCTATGACCTTCATTTCTCCATTATAAAGCAATGATAATAATGGCCTCCTACTGAAGGGGAGACTGGGATACCCTGGAAGCACTTGGGTAGGATAGGGAGAGCTCCCTGAGGGAAATTCAGCACTTTGCGTGTAATGTAGGCCTCGCAGCAGGAAATGCTGAATAACATCAGAGGCCAAATACTGGATGGGAAAGATGAAAAGAAATGGTAAATAATTACCTGTTCATGTAAAGCAGAAGGGATTGATGGGGGAATCGCACCATTAAAAGCTGCATACCTGTGGTGCGGGGGAAGGCAGTTAACCTTCCTTCTGGCTTTCACTATCTTTTTGAGTAGTAGTCTTTGAAGTTTTCACTTTTATTTAATGCAAAGAATTGGCTTTGATTGGAAGAGTTTTATGCAATATTACAGGTATTTTGCTACAAGGTAATTTTATTATTGCACAGGAAGAATATGGGGTTTATCTAGACTTGCTCTTATATATGGGGGTAGAATTTGTCTTTTTCTCTACCAATTACTAAGAGTGCTGGTGAGGAGCAGGCTGGCTTTGTCTACCTCCCAAGGGCTAGTTACATTTCTCACTAGCCCATGGTGGACAAGGTGCATGGTGGAGTTGCACACAGCCAAAAGGCTAAGGCAATAAACCAAGCTGATTAGTATATTAAGCCTTCTCAGGGAAAAAAAGTAGTATTCTTCTGAGTTAGTTGCAGTAGCTAAAACCAGAAAGGTAATTTAATGAATTGTAAAGGTAACCCCACTTGTATCATTTTGTTATAATGAAAAATCTGGTGATTTTGTATTAAATTGATAATGTGGATTTTCAAGTTAAAAACATTATGTAGTAACATAAGTATGATTTCCTTTTGCAACAAGGTAACCCATGTAGTTGATCAAGGGAAGCCAGTGGATGTAACCTTTTTGAATTTCAGTTAATCAGAGATACTGTCTCTCACAGGATCTTTCTGGACAAAGTGTCCAGCACACAGCTGGATAAACACATCATGTGATGTGTGAGCAGCTGGCTCATGGGTCAGGTACAAAGGGTTATAGTGAATGAGGTGACATCAGACTGGAGACCTGTCACTAATGGGGTTCTGCAAGGTTCCATCCTTGTCCCGGTTCTCTTCAACATCATAAATGACTTGGATGCAGGACTGGAAGGGATATTAAGTAAGTTTGCAGGTGATAAAAAACTGGGAAGAGCTGTTGACTCCCTTGAAGGCAGGGAGGCACTGCAGAGAAACCTTGATAAATTAGAGAGATGGACAATCACCAACCATATGAAGTGTAACAAGGACCAGTGCCAGATTCTGCACCTGGGATGGGGCACCACTGGATGTATGGACAGACTGGGGAATGAGATGCTGGAGAGCAATGCCATGGAAAGGGACCTGAGAGTCCCGGTTCTTGGCAAGTTGAACATGAGTCAGCAGTGCCCTGGCAGCCAGGAGGGCCAACCGTGTCCTGGGGTGCATCAGGCACAGCATCGCCAGCCGGGCAAGGGAGGGGATTGTCCCRCTCTGCTCTGCCCTGGGGCAGCCTCTCCTCGAGTGCTGTGTGCAGTTTTGGGTGCCACAGTATAAGGATGTAAAGCTATTGGACAGTGTCCAAAGGAGGACTACAAAGATGATAAAGAGACTCTATGATTCCAAAAGTTGAGACTATTGATTATGTTTTTGTTAAAGGCACAGTTAAAAACAGGCTTTTTGGCCTAGGTTTGGGGAAAAGCTGCACAGGAAGAAATTTTTAAAAAATTATCATCAGAGAACAAAAGAAGGTATGAAGAACAAAAGAAGGTGGGAAGAAAAGCACTTAGGAAGCAAACTAAAAGAATTCATTTATTTAAGTTAAACATTCTTCTTCTTGTGTATATTTCAATGACAGGAGCTCTGTAAAAAAGGCAAAAATTGCCCTCATGGTTCAAGATTCTTCATTTGGGAAAATGCTTATTTGATCTTTTCAGAGTGCTGCATGTTGTGAATGCTGGTTCATCCCTTCGTACTACATATATACATAGCACGTTCTCAACATTAAACTTAATAGTGTTTCACTGCAGACTTCAGTGTGGCCACCAGAATTTTTAAAACTTTTTAGAAAAGCCACATTTCCTCAAGTAGGAAGATGCAACCAATAATTATACTGACAAATCAGAAAATGTTTTATCAGCTTTACACCAGTCGTGGTGACACTAGAATTTTTGCATTAACAAATATATGTGATAACTACAGTTCAGAAAAGCCAAAACAATGCATAGTCTTGCATATCTTTAGTTTCTGCAATCAGAAAAAGAAATAAGGATGTGGTTAACTTAAAATCAATCAGATGAGCTGCTGTGTTTTACTCAATATTGCTAATATTAGGGTACACATTTTCATTTTTAAAAAAGAAATCCCTGAGATGCAATAGTGAATAAACTAGTGAACCTCCCTAGAAAATGCCTAAAGACTTGACTGATTTCATGAAGGATGACAGAACCTCTTTATGAATTTCTTAAATTCTTGTGTTTTCTTATGTAAGACAACCTTTAATGGAGAAACATCATTGTGCATTAAAGTTTAAAAGGATTTTTTTAAGATAAAGTTTGCAAATATTTCCTCTGTAGAGAAATATCCTCTCATAACTGTTTACTCTTTGTGTGGTTGTCTGCATGTCAGAAGACTGATAAATGCATCACAGACTACTAGGAGATGCTTAAGTGAGGAGATCTTGTGAAGACTTGAGTCCCCTCCTTTTCAGAAGTCTCACCATCGTCCCCTTCCATATAAGGCACTGAGGAGGAGGGTAAAACCAGAGGAAAAAAACCAGTCTTAAGGTCAAGAGGAAAAAAGCAAAACACAAACACAAAAAAGGGATATACATTATGTAAACCTACTGATGTCAGGGCTTTGATTTTGATAGGACATTTATCTTCGCAAGTGGAGTTACCTGATTATCTTTTTCATGAATGAAGGTAAATGTTATAGGCTTAAACCCTTATGTAATTAGGCACAGAAGTGCTCTGGGTTGCACTGGGAGATGAGGAGGGATCTTCACAATGCAGTGCTGGAGGCAGGATGGAAAGATGCAGAATATTTTGGCCCTTGTGGTTTTGAAGTAGGTTCAGCTTGACAGTGAAATTGCTAACTGAAATGGTGGTGTTCTGGACTGTTGCCATCATTTACCTTATGCACTCAACCGAAAAATAAAAAAAAGAAAATCTTTAGATATAAATAGTACTCTGATAAGTAATTTTCCTCTTTTCTGATGTTTTTTGGACATGATGGTCTGTTAAAACTTGTACCTGGCTGAGTCTTATTATTATTATTATTTTATCCATTGGCGGAGAAACTTTTGAAGTTTGGATCTAATGAAGTTTAGCAATTTTGATTTTATACCAGCAACAGAGTCAATACTGTCATGGGCGTGTCAGATGACACACTGGAATAATTCCTGTTCTTCCTGATACTTACAGTGAAGGATTATTCTAGATCCCCACTGCTTTGGTGAGGAGCTGTTTTTTGTGACTTTCTGATTCTCTTTCAGATTTCTGCCTTTTCTCATGGTGAGTTTGTACGCATTCATCCTTGTGCCATTATGGTGCTTCAGTACAAATAGTTCAACTCCCTCCCAGGTGTTTACTCCTGATATATTTATAGGTAACAATCCCTCCCATCACAACTTTCATGCTTACTTTGCAAAGATGATCAAATTCTTGTACACATCAAGTTCTTTTATAAGCTGGACTTATTTCACTTCAAACAAAACAAACCAAAAGAACAAACAACCCCTCCCGGATTTTTGAATTGTTGATTTTTAGAGAACAGGAGGAGGAGATGTCAACTCTGGGAAATTACTAAGGAGGACTTTCCGAGTTTGGAACAGAAGCCTTGTCTAAGCATTCTTAATATTTTTCCTTTGGGCCATGATACTATATATAGGTTAATATTTAAGCACTGTGTCTGAAAATTGACAGCAGTAGAGCTGGTGGGTGAGTTTCCTTCCTGATTGATACTGATATTCCAAATTTGGTGACAGACAGCTGCACTTCAGAGTTCACTGAAGCAGTAGGCACAGTGAGTGAGGATGCACTTGTGGATTATTGAAACTGAGGTTGCTGATTGCTGTCATGCAATCACGTCTGCAGTAATTTAACAGGTGAACAGTGTGGCAGAGAAGAGCCTTTCAGAGGATCCAGAGAACAATATGCACGGCCCCTGCCCATATAACATGTATTACTGGTCAGTTGGCCACAAAAGAATTAGAATTCTTTTGACCCATTTGTAAAAAAATAAGTGCTGTCTGGTGCTAGAAAATATGACTTGTCAGGATGGCAGTTGAATTGTTTGGTGAGTAACATTTACCCATGAAATAATACAGCAAATTAAGATTTGAGTTGGGAGAATGAGGGAAGCAGTTTGGTTTGGAAATTTTGATATGCTGCAATTGTTTTATTTGGTTTCAGTGAATCCCAAATTTGAATGTTTCAATAAAAGGGAGACTAGCCTGTGTCTTTCTTTTTACTTATGGATATCCCTACAATCTTTCCATTTGCACACCTCACACATTAAATGGTAAGTAGTAAGATTAAGCTAACATAGCTGCATCAGAACCTGATGCTAAAAAAAAAAAAAAGAAAAAAAAACCACACCAAGTCCTTTGTACAAATTGTCACAGTTGCTTTTCACAAATACAGAAATTCCAGTGAGTTTTTCCTTTGCTTAAACATAATGCTCTTAGCTGTTCCGGTTCTTACAGTGGTTCTGTATAGTACCACAAAGAGTATCACTATAAGAGAGCAAATTGCAATCATTAAATTTTCATCTGCATATGGGAGTGTGGAAAGAGACGGGGGAGACAGATTGGGGGATGTATTGTACATGGCAATATTCTAATTCTTTGTCTTTTTTAGCTTCAGGAATGGAGCTGTCTGTTTGAAGAGGACTCTGCCCAAATATTGGTAGTCTCCAAGCTCATTCTCCTGCAGACTCTGGTGTTACAACTTCATCTTTTTCAGAATGGCTGAGAAGGCTCCACCAGGGTTCACCAAAAAGTCTTCAAGGTCCACCCTTTCTCTCCCTCCGGAACCAGTGGAGATCATTAGGAGCAAAGCCTGCTCACGGAGAGTTAAAATAAATGTTGGTGGACTCAACCATGAAGTACTGTGGAGGACTTTGGACAGACTTCCAAGGACACGATTAGGAAAGCTCAGAGACTGCAATACCCATGAATCTCTGCTAGAAGTATGTGATGACTATAATCTAAATGAAAATGAGTATTTTTTTGATCGACACCCAGGGGCTTTCACTTCCATTTTGAATTTCTACAGGACAGGGAAACTACATATGATGGAAGAAATGTGTGCACTTTCTTTTGGCCAGGAGCTTGATTACTGGGGGATTGATGAGATATATTTAGAATCTTGCTGCCAGGCAAGATACCATCAAAAGAAAGAGCAGATGAATGAGGAACTGAGGAGAGAGGCAGAGACAATGCGAGAGAGAGAAGGGGAAGAGTTTGATAATACCTGCTGCCCAGAGAAAAGGAAGAAGCTTTGGGACTTGCTGGAGAAACCCAACTCATCTGTTGCAGCAAAGGTAGGATAAACAGTAGACTTAACACAAAGACAGTAGAAAATGGTTTCATGGCCTATGCATCTGACTTTCAGGAATCAACAATTTCCACTAAAACATTCAGAGAAAAGAAGAATCTAAAAATCTATATATTATGAAGTGAATACACCCAAATCTGTCCTAAACCTCACTGAAATCAGCAGAGGGAACCCTGTTGAGTTCAGTTGTTTTTAGGCAACTACTGTACTTTGCTTTTACTGTATATGATCAGAAACATCTGTGTGATTCTTAATGGACTCCATATTAAACACTTGAATGAAAATAGAGCCAGAGAACACATATTTGTTAGAAAAGCATTTGGTTATGAGAAACACACATTTCAGTATTGCTTGTCCTGTTAGAGGCACTGCATAGGTGGTGTGTCAGTGTTTGGTAAGTTGTGCTGGATAGGCTATCAAAGAGTCAACAGCTCGTCTGGCATGGTTTCACCATGGCATGTTTTCTCTTACACTACATTTTTACAATCAAAAATTAGAGTGTTTTGTATAAAAATACTGAAATGTTAATGCATAGATATACATGTATGTATTTATATGTATGCATATTTATGTGTATACGTGTAGATGTACATAAACAAGTATATATTCTATATATTTATGCACACACACAAGTAGATGTGTAAAATTTATACATATTCAGTCAGAAGTGAGAACAAATTGAGATGAATCCTGGTTCCAGTTCTGCTGTCTTCAAACAGGCAAGTTGGCTGAAGTCTCACTGATAAAGTGGAAAAGTTTACCCTTGTTGTGGAAGTGGGACTGCACACAGAGATCTTGGTACTGCAATTTAAAAGAAACATGTTCTTGCATCTTGAAAACTGAATTGTTCTATTTGTGGTGTGAGGCACTAATTATTGTGAGTTAAATTGTGGAAGCTCATTTCCAGTTTGAATGACAAAGCAAAAATGTTCGATATTTAGATGCTCATGTTAAAATTAACTTTGGCTTTATTTTCTTCTGTTGTTGATTTGTTGTTGGATGCAATGCTCTTGGACTAAGGTAAGTTTTAAATTTGATGGTGCGATGGACAAAAAACAGAATCCTGACAAGGATTTTTCTTGCAATAGCAACTCTTACTATTGAGGTATAATACACAATTTTTTTAATTTTAATTTTTCATTGTGAGCTACCTAACTTTTTAAGCAAGGAACTTACTTTAAAAGAAAAAAAAATGGTTCCAGAATATAAGCTTCATAACTGGAATAAAAGCTTATAGGAGAAAAATGAAAGTATTCAGAATATTTTAGAAAACTACATGAATAAATTTTCTGCTTCTGAGATACATATTCTGGGCCATATGTTCCTCTCCAGGAGAAGGAGCAGAGGGGAAGCAGATGGGCATAAGTTTTGCCAAAAAGGGTTCAGGGAGGCCGTGTTACACACTGCGATCCCCTGGTGCAAGCTAACATCCATCAGCCCTCCCCAGCACTTCTGTGACACAGCTGCTGCACTGCCTGCAGGACTCAGGGACCAGCTTCTCAGTCCTGCATGGCTTGAAACATCACTGCTGTCTTCTGTAACAGACCTCTCCTCCTGGATATAGGCGGGAGGATCTCCTTTCTGAGCCACACAGCTGAAACACACTGCACGTAACCTGGGAGATCACCTGATCATGGACACTGCCTCAGAGACATCCAGCAGGCAGATTTGTTTGTGAAATATTTTCTCTCTTTTTTTTTTTTTTTTAATATATATATGTAGAAAAGAAGGCAGTTGCATCTAGGGCTTGAGACATATGTTTAATTAGTGTTTTCCTAAGACTAAATAGGAGTCAGCACAGCAAGATGAACAAGATGAATAAAACAAAAGTAATATACAGGTTTTTAGATTCTTTGCCTGTGACTCGCTTTCATTCATTTGCATGTTGAATAAATGCAGAAATATGGGATGGTTAAACTTGCATGAATGCTTGCCATTGACCAAACTGTTCTCATGACCTTAACCCATGGTGCCCCATCATGAATTTGCTTAAAAGGAGTTAGGCCAACTCTGAGCTTTTAAGAAATTTTCCCTTTGGCCAGTCAGAGCAGATTTCTCCTCAGATTTTGCAAATGAAAGTGGCCATTTCTTTAATTTATCAAGATGTCTAAATAATTATTTTTTACCTTTTTTTTTCCTTTTCCCCATATCCCCTAATTTGATTCAATGTTATAGAGCTATTCTTTCTCACTTCAGGGAGTTTCACATTGCACTTATATACATGTTGTAATGGTTTTCATTATTTTAATGATCTTTTGTCTAAGTTAATGCCATTTGATGTGGTTTCTGTGGTTCTGGTAGCTACAAGTCACCATAATACATGCAAACAGTTTCTCTTTCTAGTTACCTTCAGTCTGTAAATACATATATGAGCCAAAATTATAGTCATATACACCCATGGCAACTCAGACAGCTATAGAAACTTGGCTGAGTGACATAAAGGAGAGCAAAAACCGTGACAACACATTTGAACTTGGGTAACATAAAACAAGATATGGTGGAATCAGTTGGATGCACTTTGAAACAGACTGTTAGAATCTTGGCAAGGTGTTACCTGAAATGTTTGGATAACATCTCTTTTAGATTTGTCATCTTGTGTTTGATTAAATAACTTGCTAGTTTGTCCTGAGACAAGAGGCACAACCATCTTCTTTCCTCTGTAGGAGTAGAAAGGATGGTGGGATTTTGACAGTGGCAAGTGGGGAACCAAGCAAGAAAATATTACCATAAGCCTCAAATTCAAATATTAGCTCCCTTTCAAGCTTCTGTAGAAAGAAATGAAACCATATCAATGTGCATAGCTGTYCTACAGATGCTTGTTCAGTCATTCAGATCCTGTGTAGCATCCAAGCRGTTGACAGGAACAGCTTGTTTTTTAATCCCTTTCACATCAAAGATTAGAAATGTGAGATAAACACTCGGATGTGGTTTTGATATGTGACTATGTCTTGCCACTTCTTGATTCTTCTAAGATCCCTTCTAGGTCTGATCCAAAGCTTACTGAATTAAGAGGGAGTCCCACTTTGGATTAGGCATCTCAGGACAAATCCTGYGCCTTTTGAGGTCAGTGAAGGTTTGCCATTGACTTCACTTGCAGCAAGGTGAGACAGAACAAGGTGACAGCGAATGAGCAACAGGTATTTTACAGGATCTGTAACAATAAATAGGAGAAAGAAAGAAGAATGTGTGGCAAGAAATGAAAACTATGGTTAGCTAGTAAAAAAAGGAATATTATAGATCAAGTACTGTTGCACACTTCACTATGTGAGTTTTTTTAATTTTAGTGAATGCAGATGTGCACCTCATCTCAGTCACCAATTAACATATTAGAGGCACAGCAGTTCTTGCTTAGTCTGCACCCCAGGAAAGATCTCTGAATTCAGTAGATGTTTTAGCTGAGGAAAACAGGATTTGCCTCCATTTTCCAGTGTTCTCATTATAAGCTTTTTAAGTAGGATTAAGATAAAGATGTCCAGAAGTTCAGCCATTTCAGACATGTACGGTGCTATGAAATGAGAAGCAGTGCTGGGATTTATGAATGACAGSAATTTTGTGTATTCTACATCCCAGAGAAGTCCCAAAGCCTGGTCCCCACACCACAGAGTTTTACATGAGTCTGGCATTCTTTGGTCCAGAGTAAGATCTGAGTTTTTAGACCAGGCRTTTATTTGTACTAACTGTGTAACCAGTAGTTTCTGAAAACTGTCTTTAAAAAAAGAAGTTATTTTACTTATGCTATCAGCCATCATTTGGTCTTTTATTTGCAGTTGCTGGATCTATAACAGCCTCCTTAGTGCAGCAGCAGCTCAGACCAACCTGTCAGTAGTACAAAAGTCCTCAACAGATACCAAAATGAGCATTGATTTCAGTAGATGTGAGCTTCATGCAGCTGGATTGCATAGGTGTTTATCGTTCAGCACCTTGATGAACTGGCATATTAAGAGAGAACCTCGCTGAGCTGATGCCTTTTTAACTATGTCTAACTTAAAATTGTTCTGTGCAGTGCACTCAAAATCAAATAGAATGACTGTGAATCAAATGAACCCATACATTTAATGTTTCTTTCAAAGTGTTAATGCACGAGCTCTTCCTTTCATTCTTGTTTATCAGGTCCAAAAGCCTGATTTTTTTTCTCTCATTTTTTTTATACTGATGAAACTCATTTGGGCTAAATTCTCAATAAATATGGAATGTTTCCGATGCAGATGTTTTACTATAGAGTGAATGAAGTAAGAAATAAGTGGAATATCTAGGAGTAACAAAGAGCTTATGTCTGCCTAAAGATATCTGATAGTGACTTAATCACCTTTCATCTACAAGAGTATTTTAATTACCTTACAGTAACATTATCAATAAATACCACTCAAATTTTCCAATTGGTATTTTATATCCCAGGTTGTCCCTTTGAATACAATTAGAATACAATTGATTGTGGTTAATTCCACAGTTCTTTCTTGTGCAAGTCATTCTTTCTCACATGAATATTTGCTTCAAGCTCAGTGTGACTACTAACTGATCAAGTATAAAAGGTAGTAGAAAGTAATTTTTAAAATTACTATGGTCACATTCTGTCCTTGAATTTTTGCATAACCCTTGTTGATATACATACATAGAAGGATAAAATGTTGGCCTTTGTGTTTTTGCAGCATGGAGTTTGCTTTATTGAAAGTGAAACCTGATAGGGTTGAAATTGTTCTCTGTTAATTCTGTTTGTTTCACTGCATGGCTGATTTGTCCTTATTTTATTTTGTTGATTTCTGTTTTTCTCACGGTTAGTTTTCAGGGAGTTTTTTTGGTGTGCATTACAAACTGTAACATGAGTATTGCTTCTTTGGAAAAAGCACACTAATTTATCAGCTAGCTAGTGGATTGTGGATTACAGAAGGTATAATTATCCCAAGCCTGACTGGAAATCATAAGGGGTTTGTGTGCTGTATTCAGTAACTAATCCCTTATGTGAAAAAATTCCTTTGGGAGGGGGAAAAAAAGCAGCAGCACAAAAGAGGAGATTTAGGCCACTGATATTTATTTAGCTACAAGTGCGTTATGGCTAGGCTTGCCACAATGACTTGCCAAGAGAGGGCACACCTCTTTTACATTAGGGGCCTGATTCTTATTTTCAATCAGTCTGTCATATATAATTCACACTGACTCTCATGCCTATTCCTTGTAGAACAGCTTAAGAGTGGTCTTGGGGTGAGTGGAAATTAGCAGAGTCATTCTGCATGAGTTCAGAACAGAGTGGAGCATCATATAGGACATTTCAGTATTCCTTTACAAGTCCTTTTAAATTATCTCCTTGATTGTCACAGTGTTCAGACAGGGGTGAACCCTAATTAATGGTATGCTACTGGTTCATTTTGGGTTAAAGGTAACCATRTAAGTTCAAAGGACTTTAGGAAAACTTTAAGCTGATTTGTATATTGTGAAAAAGAGCTATCATATGTAAGCAAACTGCTTGTCAACAGCTGAATGTTTGCAATAGGATATTAAAGTGTTCAAGTGAAAGGAATACATTTGGTTATGTTTGCATCCTTTATGTTACATGAGCACTTTTCTTGCTTACATCCTTTTCTCAGTTTCATCCTGATTTTGTCAATATTTCTTCATACAAAGCTTATATCCTGTGTGCTTTGCTATCTATTTGTAGACTAAGGATGAAGATGACACAGAATTAAGACTCTGGCTTTTTTAAAGTGTGAGGAATGGCTTTTGCATTAGTTTAATTCCCACAAGTTTTTGTATTATATATCATGTACCTCAGAGCATGATATTCATTGAAGATGAGTGGTTTTTTCTAGCTGATGTGTGGGTTGAACTTCCATTTGACCGCTGGTTTCAATTTATTTTTGGGGAGAATCCTGTCACGAACCTTTATCCGAATGTACTACGAGGAATAATGTCGTTTACATTGTCACTCCCAATACTTTATAGAAATTTGTCTGCTGAAAATAAGTTATGGTAAAGCACAACGGATGGTCACCGGTAATAAATATCTTCATCTCACGATTGTTTCTGTCGAGGACATTGATTACCACTCTGCTTTTAAGGTGAAGTTATTTCTTGTGCCAAATGATAAAGTCAGTCAATGTGACTGTAAAACAAGGAGATTATATTGGATCCAAGTCATTCATATTTAATAACTCAAGTTTTAATGTCTTGAAAGATAAGTGAATATATTGCTTTTTCAATAGATATTTTATCAAGGAACAAAGAAGACTGGCAGTAGTTAATTGATTTTGTTTGAGGAACTTACGTGTGCTCACTGCTGAGCTGGTCATTAAAAGATTATTTACCTTCTTTATACTTCTTATATGAAGTATCATGTAACCCATGATTCAGCATTTTTGGTCAGCTTAAAGTGTCATGGAAATACAGCTACCATCTGATCTGTCTTGCTCCAAAGGTGTTTAGTACCTCAGTTACGTATGGGTTCCCTCCAGCCCTGAGATTTTATCGGTGGTGTGCAAACTTATTAAAAAAACTTAATAAAAACTACTATTGGAATAAAATGAGTAAAATGTCCTTTGAACCGGCCTGTTTATTATTGGCACTTAATTCTCAGTAAAACAGATGCTGAAATTTTGGAAGCAGTGCCAAGGGCAAAGATGCAGTGACTCATATTCAGGCAGTCCATCACTGGCTTCRAGCACTGGCCATTCCCTGTATGAACAGAGGGATGGGAACCTTACTTCTGTAGCTGTGATAAGGGGCTTCACTGACTCTGGTTTTACGGATACATTAAGGAAAATCAAAGAGGATTCATGATGAGTCTTGTTAAAGGTGGAAAAAGAAGGTGTGTATAATTATTTTAAAAATTGGRGAAATCCATTTTTCTTATTTGGTAATAAGATCTAATTGGTAATGTTTTGCAAAACAAAGTTTTAAAGTAAGGAGTAGAGTGTGCCTGCACTTGTGACACCATTCACAGAATCACACAGTAGCTCTTGCACAGAGAAACCTACTAGGATTTGGAATATGTGATATTACAGTGATTTACCAGCAGGTAGAATCTGCATGAGAACAGCTGTCCTTCGCCATAATGGATAGAAGCATTATTCCAATTTATCCCAGCATCTTAATTTAGGAGAGCAATTTAACTCTACAATGACTCCTTTTTTTGCTACTGATCATATCCTTTTTCTTATGCTGTTGCCATCAATTCAGTATAGAGTAGCATCACTTGCATATACCTTTTAAAATGTGYGCTGCAGTATTCCTGGTTAGGATGGTGATGTTTTGGGCATTACGGCATGCCCCCTGTAACATCAGAGGCATGTTGTGAGCTGGATTTTCAGCTGTGACATGTCACTTAAGCTGTGTCGTGCCTGATTGGACAGACCAGGCTGTTGTGCCTTTCCCTTCACCCAGAGGCAGATCATATGTCCTAAAAATGTTGCATTTCCGTTCCATGTTTTTATAAGCAGCTGCCAGTGTATTGTCTTCTCTCTTGTAAGATATTTGGAAGGAATCAAGTGTCAGGGACATACACTAATAAATTAAATGATGAAGCATTATCCAGACCAAATCTGTGGGAAACAAAGGGCTGCATCTTATCGTCTGGATGAACAGGCTCTGTATTGCTTTTGTAGAGCTGAGAGCAAAACAAATCTATATGGTCACCTGCAAACTGACCTTTGTTTGGGTCTCTGATTTTGTTGCAAGATGTAGAAGAGCAAAAAATTGCTCCCAAGTGACCAGGAAGCCAAACAGACTGTTGCATGTTATTTATTTCAGAGAAAAAACATGGTATTTATCATGACATATGGCAGGCTCATGAGTTTTCTATTTGATGAAGATATGTGGATATTTGACACATAGCGCTGAACCCCAGGCCCTTTGGAGGAATATTGAAAACAAGCAATGACACTGGCACAGCTGTTTCAAAGTGACTTTGAGATTAAAAAGGTATCCCAGTACAGTCTTTATATGAAGCCACCACAGTCTGCTCTTTACATGCCTTGGTCACTCTCTCTTTTGGAAGGCTTGCAATAAGGCCAGGGTTTCCGGTGGGATAATAAATGAATTTGATTTGCACTGGATGGGACTCAGAAAACAGTTCTACATTTTAAGTAGTTTCATAAGTGTACAGTATCCTTTCCACATGAGTGTTATGGCATTGTGGGTGAGTGAATACCTGCACTCCACATACCGTACCTGAGGCAGGTTTTCTAGTGGTTTTGAGCAGCAGTGGGAAGGGGCAAGTTGTCTTTGAAAAGCATGCTTACTTTGGCACGAAACCATTAAGTCTATATATTACCAACTAGCCTTTATTTCCAAAATAAATGTTTGGGTTTGTTGGAGCTTATCCTATGCATATACTATGTGTAAGTATATACAATATTGACAGCTGAGCCTTTTAAATAAAATGCTCACAATATTGCACATTAAGAAGATGTGTGAGATGGTTGAAGCAATCAGAGCAGTGGTTTTCTTTGAGTATTTAAGTGCCTGCAAACTGCCTGAATCATACTTGCTGAATTTTCAATTCATCTTGTAGCTACTTGTAATAAATATTCATACAGGATTTCTTCTAAAATGCAGGGAAAGACAGGAGCCATGGGATGCAAACCTGAAGTCTGAGGAAATTTTAATCTGAATGACAAGGTGAACTCCTGAGTTTGGTCTTACCTGATCTCTGAGGCTTAAGTTCATTCCTCACTGAGAATCTTTTATGCCTGCTGCTTGTGGGAAATGCTGTTGTGTTCTCCTAAGGTCCTCCTTAAAAACTAGTGCTTCACTGAACTAAGAGAAACCTTCTAGAATTATCTAAGCTATTCTCTTCTAGTCTCTGAAAGGTAACGTAATTAAAAGTCCAAAAGGAGCAAAGTTATTCACAAAACAGCTCTTAAAGAGAGAGCTTTCCTTTCCAAGGCAGCAGTGAGCTTCTCTGCGGAACACTGGGGCACATTTGTTACCCAGAGTTCAGCGTCTTCAATCATCTTCCATTGGGTCCCTCCTGATGCAACCACAAGGGTTAGAGATTGCTTTAAATAGCTCAGGTATGGCACAAACCAGAGCTATCCCAAGGACAGCCAAGTTGCAGTGACAGTTTCAGGTGTCACTGGCCACTTGCAGAATGCCCTGTTGGAAGGGGTGGCTACTGGCATGCTTTGGGACAGTAAAGGTTACTGTGATTTCATGTAYTCTTGGGGGTGGTATTTTTGGTTAACTCCTGAGATGGTCCCATTTTTTGCACTCTTTCAGTCAGTCAGATTTCTGTGACAGTCAAAAATGACACCAAGCTTTGTTTACAAACTCACATTGACGGTTTTTTTCCAAGCGCTGTAGCCTCCTTTTCAATTGCTTGCTGAAGGATCCTTGGATGACCTGTCTATTCTGTTTTACTGAAGCATCTACCARTGTGTTTGGCTTTGGGGGAGGTTTTTCTGGAGAACAGTGGATATTGCTAAAATAAAATAGGTAGGGCAGTTCTTTTGTAGACTGATAAACGTGTTACAGGTTTGTTCTGAGAAGAATTGGGAACTCATTTCCATTTCTATTACTTTCACAAAGCTTTTGTATTTTCATGTATTATCTTTAAAATTTTGATATAAGTTCTTTTGTGGAGTTAAATGCCATTTGAAAACACTGTTCCAAAAATATCTTGGTCTGTGGTCTATGTATATATGCATGCAATTACATTTTGTGAGATGATAGCACAAAAAATTTGGTTAGTGCCCCTGAATTTAGTCGTAACACTAACATTGACTTCAAAGTACTTTAGGCCATTGCTACCAGCATTTAGCACAAAAGGCAAAATATCTGATATGAAAAGAGTACATAGGTATGAGGCCAGTCTTGTCTCACTGAACTCTACAGCCTCTTTTTAGAATTGAAGCAGGATGGACAGATGACTCAGGTCAATCCTAATATGTGCTTCAGAGAACCTGATAATAATTTATTGTAACCTGAATTTTAGATTGATATATTCTTCTGCCTGATGGTGAGGTTGATGTTCATGGATTTAAGTCTAAACTACATATGAAAAATTTACTCAAAATGCTGTAGGTGCTCCARTAATAGTGAAATGGTGAATAATTCCTCTTAGTTTTTCAGTAGCTTCTTCAGTCTGTTGAATTCAGGAAGAATCAACACAGTTTTGGACGAAATAAGTATGTTGAAGAGAGGGCCTTTTAATTAGGGTAGCTGACAGAGATGAGAGATCTTGGACTGAAAAATAATTTGCTTGATGAGTGTATTATAGAGGGAAGAGATGAGGGCTAGATGTGCTCTTTAGGAAGCATTCTTAGTACTTGTTAACACGGAATGGCGGGACAAGTCTTATTACAATATTGTGTAACTGATGTTAGTAATGTCTGTATGAAGAATAAGCTCTTCTGAAATACTTCTCTTTTCTGAAAGCAAATTAATTTCCTTTGATGATGATGAGATGCTTTGATGATGAGAGCTGCTATGTCTGACTCGCAGGTGTCCCCTCTCAGACTGATTTCTGTTGTTATTTGAAAACAAATTTTTTMGTTTAGGCGGGTATGAAATTGAAAGGAAAAACCTAATCTTAGAAATATCCATTATTGCACTGAATCCCTGATAACGTGTCTGATGTGTTTCAGCAATAACACATTCACATTATTGTAACTTCAGCATTTATAACTTCAGCATCATCTGTTTCCTCTCTAATTAGATTTAAAAACAAAACCCAACCCTTACCTAAGCCCATGTTCCTGAGAAGAAGGCTGTGTGTGACAGAGAAGTTGTTAACAGAGCACAGTTGTTGGCTGGGTGCCACTACTGCCAAGTCTTTCCTGGAGGCGTCCTCTCCCAGGGCTTTACTGGAAAGGTGCGGTGCAGCTGGAAAGGGCATGGTGCAGCTGGAAAGCACACAGTGGAGGCACAGATGTCTCCTGCTTGTGAAGTCAAGCTAAAAACAGGCATGCAGGAGAGCCCAGGTCCCTGTGAAGAGGAGACACAACTGCAAATCTCTGTGATGCCTTTGCCCCCTCCATTTTTAAAAAGGAAGATGGGAAGAAAACCTTCAAAAGTTCTGAACCTTTCCTCATATTCCAGTTGTGCGAAAAGGAGTGTTATCCCTCGAGAACTAGGCTGAACTCAAGAGTGGTCCTGCAAGGGGGAGCAATGCAAAGGCATGCTGTAATCGTGGATCCCTGGGGCAGATCAGTTTGTGGCTGCAGGAGCACACATGGTAATGGTTCCTTGTTCCAACCGTGTGACGATGGATGGAGGAACAGTTCTTCAGTGCTGTGCCATAGGTAAATAGAACCTCTGGGCACAGAAATGATTCTGAAGCTCCATAGAGGTACATGAGTAAAACTCAAAAGAAGAATGGAGGTTTTTAACTGGATTTCCCTTTTCCTTTCCCATCCCTCTACAACTACAGTTTTCTTTTCCCTATTATACATGCATGAAGGAGTCAATTAGAAGTCAAGCAAGTCTTTCTGTTTTCTTTAGGTCTAAACAGAAGAATCTCACAACATTTTTACGTTTTTGCTAAAATGCTTAATTTTTAATATTACCCGAACTATTGTTTTAAAACTTCTCTAAAATGAAACCTCCCCTCCAGAGGGATGTTCACCTAAGTCAGCTGAGATCTTCCTGTTTATAGAAGAAGGGCAACCAGTCATTGGCTCTGGCATACACTGCTTTAGCACTGATCTAGTGTGTAAGAAAAAAAGAGGATATGTTTTTCAGTGGATGAAAAATGCTGATAAATTTATTCAATGGTGTCAAATACTTTGGCATTCATTGTTTGGTGAGTTGTCACAGATAAGGTAGATACCCTAGGCTTAAGGGTGCTATTTTGAAACACAGTTGTTAAAGGAGATTTACAGTACTCTAATGAAATGGGAGTGAGATAATAGATCAGAATGAACATATTGAGCACAGAGCCAGCTTGTGTCTGAACAGCAAAAGCAGTCTTTTCTTCCCGTTCCACACAAGACCTGTATTCCCAGTTGTACAAGTGCAYGCTGTTTCTTTTGCACAGTGGTATATATCTCCATATTGTCCTTTGACCATAGGAAACCCTTAGAGCTACCAGGCCTGGTGATCATGAGAGCTCAGTCCCTGCACAACAGCTGGTGCTTCATGCAGCCTCACCAGAGAACAGCACTGGACAAGTGGAGGGCTCTGCACAAGGTCTTGCTTTGGGGGCAGCTGGGCTGCAGCCTGTTTTGGGGACAAGCTGCCCTGGGAACAGAGCAGGATGTCATAGTTCTGGCTGGCTTGTAACCTAATGTCAGCTGTACATTATTTCTTATGGTAAAGATATAAGGAAAAAAAAAAGAAGAAGAAACAGACAGTCCAAGTCACCAGATAATTTCCCTAAGGCTAGAAGAGATCATCGGAAAAGAAGACCAAGGACAAGGAAGGGAATAAGAGAAATATAATCACTAAGCATCTGAATGTGTTGAAATCCTAATGCATGTTAGGGTTTTTGTTCCTAAAAGTCATGGCATTATCACTCCATTCTTTTTCAAAATCCTTAGCTCGACATCTCACATAACTTTTGCTTGTGTTGTCAGACCTTTAAGTCAAAGGTAGTGGCCATACAAAGGTTCTCCAGTTTGCCATGTCTTACTTCACAGCAGGGAACCTCAGCATAGTCACAGCCATCTCCTGAGAGAGGAGGTCTGATGACTAACCTACTTGTGAGTGAGATTATTCCTTCTGTGAAAGCAAAGCAGTGTTTTCTCCAACTGTGTAGGTCAGAATTTTAAACTAAGCTGGGGACAGCTGTTCCCGCCTGTTTACTGACAGCTCGTGTCTATGTGTTGGGCATATGCATGCAAAAGTTACCGTGCAAAGTGAGGTGCTGTGCTAAATCACATCAGCATGTCACCACACCAACCCAAAAACAAGGTACCCCAGGAAGGGGTATACATTGTGCTTGAGAATATATTATATTCTCAGCTTTTTTGTTGTGTAAATCACTCCTAGTAAAGATTTAGTACCACAAGCTTACCTCTGGGTTGAAAAGGCATATATTAAAGAAATCATGAGCATTTTGTTGTATGTGAGGAGCAAAGTTAATGAGCCTTGCTTACAAATTAAATGCAGACAAGTAGATGTATGTTCTCATCTGTCCCTAATGTCACTATTTTAGTACTGAGTTCCTTGTAATATTGAAGTGATACGAGATTTACAATCATTTGGCAGAGCAGAGAAGCTCTCTGTTGTACAAATGTGGACCTGAGGTTCACTTCATCTACTTTAAGGTCACGCAGAAAGTGTGTGACAAAGCAGGAAGCTGGATCCAGATCTTTCATGTCCTACAGAGCCCCCTTTATCTGGAACAACTTTTCTTTCTGTGGAAACTTGGTCTTACATATTTTAGACTTAGAACAGGTAGAGTTTATCCTTCAGTACCATTACTAATGTTCTCATTTAATAATGCTGGCAGAGATTTAAAAGCTTACAAGCCTAAGAGACTCAGATGCCTTGTTTCTATTCCTTTTAATGGAAAATAAGCTATTTTAGCCAATATATTGTGGGTGTGTCTGTGTAATGGTGTATGTGTCGGTTCGTCCCAGAGTCTTTTGACATGTTTAGTTCAATGCTATAGTTTAGAAGAAAATTTATAAATTACTCTATATTTACAGAATTTAACTACTACTTATTATAGTAACCATTTGCCTTTGATCACATTTCTACACTGTAGCTTGAAATGTGAATTAATATTTAATTTAAATCAATAAAAAAGACTTTGTGGGTGGAAAAACAAAAATAAATACTAACAGCAGAGATAAAAGAGTAAGAAAGTCTTCAAATGCATCCAAATTTTGCTTTAGATATTTATCCATAGTTATTGATTCTCAATTCCATCCTTGTCTTTTGCCTTTGGTAAGCAGATGTGAAGCATCTCTTCTGAGATGCTGCTACCTGCCTGTTCTTCCAGTACACTTTGGACAACCTAAGTTTATAATCAGTGCAGTCAGCTTCCTCCAGATTCTAAAATGGATTGCAGGACAAAAATTACTAAATTAATTCCATCCGCTCTAGCCCAGGACTGCCAGATAGATTGTTGCATCACCCTTTGGTGCTACCACCATATTAATTCATCCTGGTAAGAGGCAAGAGTTATGAACTAGGATACAGAGCCATGCTGAGAGCCTCAGTGTTGCTGTGCATTGTGGAGGGACCAGCACACTCAGTGCTTATTTTATTTTAGCGTGAAGTTCCATCGTATGAGTTCTGCATCTTCCTAATTTTTTGTTTAGCATGTTGTAAAGGAGAAGAAACAAAGTTTATTTTAGGTGGACCAGGGGAAGGACTAGGGCTGTTGTGCACTAAGTCAAGACAACAGTTTTGACATTCGGAACAGTAAATAACTTGTCAGACCTGTCCTGCTGTCTGGATGGAGACATTTCTTTCCTATTTACTGTGATTTGTGGTCACAATTCATCTTCATTCGAGTAGAGCTGCACCAGCCAGTAGAGAATCACTGTGCGCTCCCCACCAATCCCAGAGCCCTCGTAGGCTGAGCAGGCCATGGGCAGGAGGGAGGGAGACCTGGGTGTGGTAAATGGCATCGAGCAGGGACACAGTTACAATAGTCGGTGCTGTTGGAGCACGCCAGCTGGGCTGCTGCGGGTTCCATAGTGCCTGGCATTTTTTTACAGAACATGCATAAATCTTCTGTGAATGAACTTTTCTTCTTTTTTTTTTTTTACCCTGTTCCAATTTCTCACTCTTGTATGGCTCAGAAAATGTCTGAACTGGGGATTTTGAAAAACAGAATTGATGCAGGAGGTGAACTTGGATAAAGTCTTCACCTAATATTGCATTTAGTTATTTGTCTGTATAACAAACAAGTGAAGTGAAGACATTATAAAAATTGTTTTCAAACAAAAAGTAGGGAAAATAATGTCATGTGAAGAAGCACAAAAAATCCAACGGATCACCCACTTGAGAGAAAAAAAAATATCACTTCTTAAATAAAAATAGGATAAAGATTAGTAAAAAAACAATGCTAGCAAAGCCCTAATTAAGCCAGATATGTAAAAACAGATAAATCAATATATGTTAAGGTGCTATGTAAATCATGTAGCTCTAAAAAAACAAGGCAAATGGAATGAAATGCCTAGGTTTATTAGCCAAGTAAGTATTTCAGAGTCTTGATGGAAGGAAATCCCATAATATCAAGGTACAAAGTATGTATGAATGACAGAGTAAGTTTCCCACTGGAGTGAAGTTTCTGTATTTTAGGAGTGAAGTGTTCACGCTATCAGGAGGAACCCACAATCCCTAATCTAAACAGAAAGAATGAAAACCTACAGCTGTTCTATCTGCTGCTCCATCTGGGTCCGAAAGGGATTGTGAAAAGCTGAGGGAAACCAAAGAGATTGCAAATGCAAAAAAGCCATGATAAGGTGTGATATAAAGAGCATATGTTTAGACCTTATGAGATATTCCATTTTGTACTCTTTCCCTGGCATGGCGTGCTTCCAGATGTGTGATAAAGAGCTAAGTGAGCTGTTGCTGTGCCCTGGTGTGGACATTTTCATCTGTGGGAAAGCTCATACTCCTTTTCCACATCCCCACCACTGCAGTGTGCAGGGAGTTTTCTGAGCAAGAGGACACTGCTGGGCGCATTTTGTATATTTGAAGGTCAAATGGCCCCTTAGCTGAGTTCTGTGTTTGCTTGCTTGTTTCTGTTTAATAGTGCTTTTGCTTGCTTGAGTTTGTTTAGTAAGTCAGTCTGTCTTTGTGCTGTTCATACCCAAACAAGGGGCGACTGTAGGGGCTTCTTGTCACTCTGCAACTTAAAGGGGAACTAGTTTCCCTGCCCAACTCCAAGGTGAGGTTAATTAGCATAAAAAAAAAACCACTCAAGGGAAATGTCAAGAAAAATGGAACATCCGTCCCTCCCTGCCTCTGCACACCACGGCAGCCCCCCTGTTCCGAGGCCAGTGATGAAGCGCAGCTGGAACCCATGTCCAACACCACAGAAGATGATGCTGTGCTGCTCCTGGACAGCTGGCTCCCATCTCTGCATTGCTGGATCCACACAAGATAACATTGTTTTTCTTTGGTAAAGCCAGTTTTGATCCTTTGAGTCTGCTGTGTTTTCAGGGCTTTGGTTTTTGTTGTGCTTTGTTGTTTTGGGGTTTTTTTGTGGCTTGAAAGCATTTAGCTACTAGGCTTTCTCAAGGTCATAAAATGTTGGCATTGAATAATAAAGGGGAACATTTTTACTTTGGAGTGCTAGTGTGAATCACTGACAAACGGCAAAGAAATGAGCCTTCATTAATCATAGTCCTTGTGCAAAGCAAATATTGAACAGGCTCATGTTAAGGAGTGTCTTCCGTCAGGTCTGCTTTCAGACAAGGCTGATGTGGACGCCTTCCTTGTTGCACTGTGCAGTGGTGCATGTTCTGTCCTACAGAGGCTGATTTTCATTAGGGGTTAGCTAAACACCAGGATTCCTTTGGAAGGCAATTACCCCTTTGCTTCCACCCCTGCAGTTTCTCAGACAGATGGATACAGTCTGACAACCATGCAGAACAAGTTGAAGCCTGGAGAGAATATGACAGTCCAGTAATTTCCCCCTTCGCTCCCTATATTGGGAGGTACAACTCACATTTTTCAAAATAATTTCATCAATAAAATTTGTGGGTTTTGTACTGTCTTTAGGATAGAATAAATCCTTTAAGTAGAAATATGGCAACATTTGAAATACTGTAAGGAGAGCTTATATTTTTCATATCTGAATTCTTGTGTTTCAAATTTTCTTTCTTGCCACTGATTTAACAAAAATTTTGTTTCAGAAGTCTAGAGATAATGAAATATGGCAGTGGCTAGAGGACTTCATTACATACTGAGCTAGGGAATCAAAGGCAGTATGTGATTAGGAAATCTGCTAAAGAAAAATAATCTCAGTTGTTTGTCCTTTAGAATCAAATGTCTTTGGAGCAAATTTTAGTCTCTGTGTAGAGATTTTTAGAAGAGTTAGTACGGGAATATTTATTACCCAGTATACTTAAGCATTTTAGTGCAATGAAACAAAAATCAGGATATCAATCTAAAAAATAAAAACAATGTTTTTTCCTGTATCTTATGGCATTTAAGAAATGTCACTTGCACAATATGTGGTGGTTCGGTTTCTCTAACAATAGGAGGTACGATGATCTGTGTGAGGGAGAATGATATGCTGTCTGGCTCTTTAGTCTAACAACTTGTGCAGAAAAAGGTGAATCAAAAGAGCATTTCAAGTGTCAGCAGCTCATGCGATGGGAGTGATCTCATTCACCAGTATTTTGCAATCTTACAATGCCCAGAGACATTGTATAAAGCCAGAAAAAAGGTCAATGAGATTTTACATATAATTTCTGGACACAAAAGAGCTATAGGAGRCATGAGAGGTTTCCTACAGCAACGCCAGAAGGAGAGTAGTAACATGCTCTCAGTTCTGCAACAGTGCTGTTGGGTGGGTGACCTGAACACCACCCTGATCTGCCCCTCACTGGAGGCCCCCAGAGCCCCAGCCCAGGAGACAAGACACAGCCCTGCCCTAACACAAGCCCTGTGTTCCCATTGAGTCCAGCTTTCAAACCATGAGTGAGTTCTGCGTTTTTATCCCTATGTTTGTGTGTATATATATATATATATATGCACGCTTGTGTTTGTATGTATGTATATATTCAGATATAATCCTTGTCAGCAGTTTCCAGCACTTATCTTACGGAGAGGAGAAAAAAAACCATGAGCAATTCCTTCAGAAATGTTTTTGACATAAATTCCAAGGTGTCCCACTTTGTAATATTTCTTCCATAAATGCTTGGTAGCTCTACTCCTGTTACTCCAGCTTTTTCAGTTGCTGGTGAAATAGAATTACGTAGAGGGAGTGTTGTTTCCAAGGTTTGTTTTTTATTCACTTGTAAAAAATGGTAAAGAATGGAAGAGGAAGAGGTGAATCATCTAAACTCACCCTGAAGTGTTTTACATTAATTGAATTTTACTTAGGTGTCAAAATCATTTAGGTACTGAATTTGAGATGTTCTATGCATTTTAGAAAAGTTGATTTGGTTGGATTATTTTGCAACATTGCTAAATGCAAAGTCTGCAGCAGGCTATGATTGAATTCAGCCCTCCTTCATGTCAGTAGGAGTCCTGATACTTGGAGCTGAACTGGCTCTCCAGACCCAGTCCTGTTGCAAGAGATCTAGGGCTAGATCCCTTTTACCTCCAGCACCCAAACCAAGGTGCCTGCATCAGTAGTCTGGTTGYCTCCAGCTCTGTCCCATAGTCAGGAAAAACAGGGGCTCAGTGGGATTGAGTGCAGCCTTAGGTAACATGTCCTTCTCCACTGACTGCAGGAGAAGTTCAAGTCTCAGGTAGGCACCTTTGTTCAGCAGGATGRTCCTTGGCCAGAGCACCTGCATGGCACAGGTAAGGATCTGCAAAGTCATCTTCCAGTGCAACATCACCAAATACTGCTCTCAAAAGCTTAAAAGCAGCATGCCTGACTTCACCAGGCAGAGAAGGAAGTGAAGACAAAACAGGTTTTGTTGTCCTGCTCCACATTTACTGCATTAGTTCAAGCAACCTCTCAGTTTTCTTGTCCCGTGAGGCAGAAGGGTTGGTTGTCTGCATAGCTTCTCACCTTCTCTTCTGTTTGGATGGAGCTGCAGCTTTTCTAGAATGCTGACAGGAAAGAGCTGCATTTGGCACAAAGATTTGAGGGTTCTTTGCAAACAACACCTTCAGTTTGTGCCGAAAGAAATAGGAGTTCAGTTTGTCTCAGAAGATACCCATCATCTAATGTGCTACAATATCTTACTTAAGCACCCAGCAGCAAACAAATTGTGCTCCACAGAAACCTAGCCAGGTATCAGAATACAGCAAAAGCAGTATCTATGCCTTGGTTTTTTGTTGGTTTTTTTAAATTTTAAACTGTCCTTACTATGTGAAGAAAAAGTTTGCAGCTAGTCACACAAAGTTCCTTCCTGAAAGCTGCAGCATTATACTATTAAAGCAGTAAATGTGGTGACATGCGAACAATATGCCACTTCTTAGAAACTCTCATAGTTGGTCTCCTTGAAACCATGACAATAAATATAAAAATTCTTTATCACATTGTCTACAGAATAAATAGGGAATACCTTGTTCTTTTCATCACATTATGTTACTTGTGTATTATATTTTGTACATATTATTTGATTTTATTCTTTGTACATATTATTTGTATGCTAAATTTTAAGAGATGACTTGCAGTTAAGCATGTACCTAACTGGAAGTCATCTTTTAAAATTCAGAATTTGACTACAGTGATTGGTTTGGTGAAACAGAGATGAGATACAGCACTTTTTTGTGATCYACCTTTTGTAAAATAAGCAATCTGTGAACCACCTTTTTTCTAAATGCTCAAAATCTCAATCAGGTCAAACTCCTTTCTATTGATAGTTTCACATAGATGTGATAGACTTTGTAATTGATGTGCCTTTAAGATAAAATTCCGATTTCCAACAACTTACTCAAAAAATTTTGAATTCTAATGAGGAGAATAGTACTGTTAAATGGTTTTCATAGGCACAGAAACAGAAAATAAGTCAAAAAAGCTGTTACCACACCTTGGGGAAAATTAGAACAGAGTGAAAGATATAGTGGCAGAACTTTAAGTACCTAGAGTACAGCCAGGTCCTTTGTCCCCTAAGGCGTTTGACTTTGATTCAGTGACACAGAATCTGAAATTAAACTGTTACAGTTAATTGATTTTTGGGGGGTCAGTTTTGTTTTGTCTGAATACCTCACTAATGGTTGCTGCATTGTTGGGAAGGAAGCAGAAGTTTTGGCATTGGACATCTGAGAGTTTGCTGACAAGAATAATAATGTAGCTCAGAGCCTGCTGAAATGGTGGTGGGATAGTTATCAAATCACTTTTGACTGCTTCAAGCTGGAGCCAAATGTTTCATATTTACATCATATTCATCTGTGGAGAATTAATCTGGTACTGCAGAAGGGTGGAAACTGCTTAAGAATCTGTTACACTGAGTCCCCAACTGCCAATACTGTGGATGTCACGCTTCCAGGAATAAAAGCATATGTGCTCATTTTTAATTCAGAGTCTCTAAATATGTCTTCTGCTGTGAGAATAATTTGCTAGTCTGCATAAACTTTTCTATTGCTGTTTCTGTTGAGCAACGTGGGGGCAGACAATGTTCTATATTTTTCTCAAGTGTATCACATTGCTATAACTTTATTTTATTAGCCGTGAGATAGTTCAGATCAGATGTAGTCTCGGGACGTAACAATTGTGTATTGAACAGGCAGTGTAAGGAACATGAAAGAAAAGGTGTCATTCCAACTAGAAAACCTTGGTCTCTTCTCTTGTTGACATCTAACCTAAGGAAAAAAAAATACTGTGCTAAGGGAAACATCAGAATAGTGGACAGAAGAGATCAAAGAACATCTGGCAGAAGGAAGGAATGGCAATTGGTTTGACAGCAGAAGAGTCCCAGAAATTGTATCATTTTCTAATTCTGGACAAAACCTACAATTTACTACATTTTACATGTTGTCTTGGTCATGGCTCCTCTGACTAGATCAGGACTGGCCACTGAACTCAAGCACATTGCTSTGACCATGCACAGTAAAAGATGGGTCCGAGGAACTGAATCACCGAATCAGAAATGTACTCTTAGTTGTGGACTGACATTCGCATTGTGGCTAAAATCTATCAAGATAGATTTTGACTTGGGCAGAAATGGAGCCAATTCAAGTCCAAAATGTTAAATGGGAGGAAACGCTGACTTCTTGCCAAAGTTTCGTGCAAGAAAAACTAATTAGTCCTGCAGGGCTTGCCTTGTTAATTTTACTGAAAAGCCATTGTCATGAGCATAGACATGAACACACATGTAAAGGTGTACAAAAATGATACACAACTGTTGTTTGCCTACTTAGTTAATAGTTTAATGGGAAAAAAAAGAGTAACCACTGTATCTGGTTTACTCTGGCTTTATACTGACTGAAAAATAATGGAGAAATTATATAGAATAAGGAGAAACTAGGGCTTTACTAATCCAGAATTGGCTTCATAATGGAGTCTTGCTGTATTCTGGGTTTTAAATGAATGGTTTCTGTTTATATGCTCTCTGGGATAATAGTTGCTTTTGCTTTTGTAAGATGTGAGCCAGCCTCTCAGGAATTTCTGAAAACTTTCTTACATCCTTTACATATTCTTTTAAGAATTTAGCACAGATGTTTAAACAAATGAAAAGAGCAAGTAGTTTTCATTAGGCTCATGACTTACTCTTAAGGGTGTTTAAGGGATATCTTCATCATCATGGATTTGTGTCACAGTTCAAACCAATTTGCTTATGATAGATCTGGAACATAGGATATGAAGTTTACAAATAGACATGTCAGCTGAGTGAGAAAGTTCTTTGATTTTTCAGGTTGATGGGAAATAGGCATCTGAAGGAAGTTGCAGTATTTTGCATTACAATTTAATATTATTTAGCACTAGTTTTTATATCATGAGCTCACCATAAGAGCTTGGTTCTGGAAAGATACAGGGCAGCTGAGTGCAGTGAGGTAGAATCCAAGTAAAATAACACTGACACTGGGTTTGGATTAGGTATTTACTTCCTGCCTCTCTGAAATTACAGCCTGTTATAGGGAGCAGAGATAGTATGAAATATTCTACCATATATGAAGCTGCCATAGAAAGAGAGGTCTGAGAGTTAGAACTGAAAATTGTCATTGCCTGACAAATCCCCACAACTAATTTACTGAGAACTGGTGTCACTTATTGGGAGCTGCGGTTGCCTTCTCACTCTCCACCCACCCATACAGTTTGCCAATGACTACAAAGGCTCCAGGCTCTGAGCTTTCTTTAAAAAAAAATTGTCAACATAATGAAGCAAAAGATGTCCACAGAAATTCAAGAAAATAAAAACAAATTATCAAGAGTTGTCACACCTGACAGTGTTTTGTTATCTATTGAGTAGCTGGCCTTCTGGAAGCCTGACTAGGAGGAGCTGAAGCTGCGCCCACTCAGAGCTGCAGCGTGCAATGTAAACTGGAGTGCTGGGGCTTACCGCCAGAGCGTGTTCCTTAGCCCGTCAGTGACGTCCGAGAAGCACAGCCACACGTCTGTGTCAGCTAATACTATTACAAGGCTCTGGACTGGCAGAACAGCAGGCTGCCAGATACATTAAGTACCCATATGGTATGCTTGGTTACTTGTCCTTCCTCTCCCCTCCACTTTTGCTTTCCAGCACCTGTGCTTTAAAAGAGTTCATTAAAAAAATTGAGTCAAATGCTAAGACCTGAATTTCCAAGGCTGTTGTATTTATTCAGAATAGTCCTCAGCCTTTCCCTGTGATTATAAACTCCCACACCATTCCCAGGATAATGACATAAACTCAAAGCATAAGTGTGGACTATCTAATTTTAGTCAGGTGGCAGTAAATTTTTCTGCACCAATGCAGCATGTGATCTTTCTCTGAGGAGAAAACAAAACAACTAAATGTACTGCTCACAGTAACCCCTTTGCTAAAGCAGAACATCAGCTGCTACTTAAAGAAGTGTTCATTTTCTTTAACTTCAGKTTTTTTTCACAAATATAAAATTGGTGGTTACAGATTGTGCATATAGAGCAAAGATATGTGCAGGCAAAAAGGGCTGAAAAAATGATTTCTTGTATTTACCCCCTGCCCCAATCAATCCCAATCATATATTGTGAAATGATACTTGGCAATGGTAAGGCATTGACTTTGCTACCACCTTAATATGTATATATTTATTCCTGTTAACTTTTCTTCACATGAGAATGGGCAATAACAGAGGATGGGAATGCACCAAAAACTCTCAGCAAATCCTGCTGTAATARTTTTTTCAATTAAAAAAGAAGTGGCTGTCTAAAGCAGGACAAGCACATTTGTATTTATCACAACAAATTTTATCCCAAGTCTACGTATGCAAAACTATCAATAATTATGCCTGACAAATATATGTAACCTGTGGTGCCTGGGCTCAGTTTCTGTACATTATTAGGTTGTATTGCTTTGGAGTAATTTTACAAGAACTGTATAACTAAAAGCGATAGTCTGCTGTCTGCATTCGTATCTTACATCATTGACATCAGTGAACTGCTCAGAGAGAAGAATAAGAAAGGGTAAAACCTGGTCCTTTATGTATATAAGAATGAAAAACATGTTTAAAACAGATTGTGTAATTATCTTTGAAAAGGCATCCTTTCTTAGTGCAACTGAAGGATTATGATGTATTTTAGAGAGATTTTGGGGTACAGTGAATATCTGACAGATAAGGTGATTTCCTTGCTGTATTAAGCTGAGCAGAGGACTCAGAAGACATGAACACTATAAGTGGCTGTAATCTGCTTTGATGGGTTTAGAAAGTCAACAGACAAAAATAATACAAGAGGTCATTAAACAGCAGTGTGCAAGGTTTGGTGTCATCAAGATGTCTGATGCCATGTGCTGGATGTCCTGAAGTATTCACTGAACCTAGGTCATGAAACCCAAGGCAGGATATTGACAACAGAGTAAAGCTTGTAGGATCTGTGTGGAGAGGCTTAGACACACTATGAGATTATGTTTGTCAGCTGAAAGAGCAATGTCAAAGCCCACACAAGCATAATTGAACGTTTTGAAGCAGACTAGTAATTTCTCAGACTCTCCTAATATTGAATACTCTGTTGGCTTCTTTATCTTACAGAATGTTTAAGACAGTTCTGGAATATCTTTAARCTCTGTACTTGAAACTGAGCTGGAAATTTTCTTGTAGAAGAAAGTTTCTGCAGATTTTTGTCCGATTGGTGCTTTTAAATAAGTAACATGYAAACACAAGTAGAATATCACAAAGAACATCAGACTTTAGTGATTATTTTTAATTSAATGTTTATTCTTCCTCCTGTGGATACATGTCTCAAGTGGAGGATGATTTGGTTCTGAACTTGTCAACTATGAAATAACGATTTCTAGGCAGATGTCTTTAATGTGCATTTTGACGCAGCCTCTATGTAGGAAAGGCATAGCCTTCACGTCTTCCCTTTTTTTTCGGTCACAGAACAAACAGCAAGTACTGGAGAAGGGATGTTCAGAAGGTGACATCTCATGAACCAGAATTTAAGTACAGCATAGAGCAAATGACCATCCGTCTGAGGGGCTAGGGAAAGTTGCCAGCTCAACAGAATTTCGCATTTGTACTCCAGGGATACATATTATATATTTATAAAACAGGACGTGTTAATAGCACAAGAAAGTGCAGTTCTCCATGCAAAGAGGACACATGATTTTTTTCGTGTATTGCAGAAGAGTGTGTATAGGCAAAAGACAAAAGAAGGTCAAGAAGTAAATGCCCAGGAGTAGAACCAGTTCTGCCACAGATTGTCTGACCATGTCAAGGTCTGATCCAAACAGATCATTACAGAATGTCCTATTAACTGCACTAGGGATCTTTTTTGTTTTGTTTTGKTTTTTTTCAGCCAACAATCAACTGGAAATCAAAATATTTTTCTATGTCTGTGAAAGTATGGTTTCTGTACAAGTTACTCAGCAGCTATCAGGAGCTAAGAGACTTGCGTGACAAAAGCCACCTGAGTAGATAATAAGCAGATAAATCACACCATGTTACAAGGAGGAGGAACAGGTGACTGAGTTTCTTTCTGTTCCTGTTGCTTTGTCTGCTTGCTTGAGATTTACTTATAGATCACATTTTGTCCAGTGTAGAAAGTTTTCATAATTTCTCTATGTGTGTATTGATGACTTCCACATACAAGCAGGCATAATAGAAAGGAAAGGATATACAAAAAAAACAGAAGCAAACACAGCTACAGTGAAGCTAATCACAAACTTGGGCTAAACAGAATAATTAAGAAACTTTATAGGTGGCAGGCAGGAAGGGTAGTGAGACTAGTAGAGTTTTTAAGTAAATTTTAAACTACTAGGTGAATATTAAATTGTGAATTTCCTTCTCTGGCTCGATTTGCATACAACACAATCCGAGGGTTTCCCCTCTTTGCTTATTTATCCATACASCTTGGCAGCCCTGAGAGCAGTTAGTGTAAATCTTCTCTAAGATCTTTAAGGTATTTTTTGATACATTGCAATAAACTACTCGTACCTCTTTGTAGTCCTCTAAAAATTCATAGAGGCCTCCTTGTAACAGAGACAAAACCTCTGATACTAGCACAAAACTCAGGTGCATCCGTTTGGCTTATAAAGAAGGAGTCTGAGGATCTAGACCTGCTGCTCTGCAGTATGGCTGGAAGCAGGCACTAGAGCTGCTGACCTAAGGATGCTCATGCCAGAGTAGAAAGAAACCTACCCTTGCTTTCCATCGGTGCAGTGGGGTGAGCCTTTTTGACAGTAGCATTATTGCTGGTCACCTTTGGTTGTGTATCTTCGGAGGCTGGTGGCAATCACTGTGATTTTAGAAATGTTCTCCAAGCTTTTCCCAGTTGCTCAGGGCAATGTCTTAGGAAACAGGCTGGCCTGTGTTCAAGGCAACACATTTCTTCCTGACTCATCCAGAACCACCTTGTGATGAATTTAGGATCTCTGTGTGTCTATCAAATTTGCTTGTGTGGCGTACATTTTGGTCAGACTGCGCAGGTGTTAACTGCTCCAGGAAAATATCTGCCTGCCTATTTCCATCTCCAAGAAATAGACTGCAAATGAAGTATCACTCCTTTCTGAGACCCGAACTGTATGATCCAAATCCACCACCAGGAAACAGAGGTTTGAGGACCTAAATCTTGCTTTCAACATTCATATATATTCAGTATAGATTGTGCCTGCAGAGATGCCTGTCTTCTCTGAATTAAGCAGTATTTCAGCCTTCTAGAGCACTCTCTCACAAGCCCCACAGATTTTATGCACGTTAGTTTTTGTTTACCCGCTGTAAATGACAGATTAGCATTTAAATGCTTTTGTCGCAGTTGTATCTGTTTTGGATGTCAAACCAAACAAGCCATTATGTCTCCCTCAAAATAACACTCGCTGTTGTTCAAAATGATTTCCTGCCATTTCCCCACTCTACAGGAGTARCTGAGCAGGGAACATTTCACAGTACATATTGAATTCTAAAGTTCTTCTGAAATCTATCATTCATGGCAAATTAAGTCTAGCATGCACTGAGAAAGCACTTGCATTCACTGAGGAGTCACAGAGGCATACTCTGAATAGCAGAGATTTGTCAGTATAGTTTTTCCCTCCCCTTTCCTCTTTTTTCCTCTTTTCCTTTTTATCCTGTCTCCTGATGCTTCATCATTTCCTCTCTTTCTTCAGATCGTATTGTCCTCCACCACCCCAGTTTCGTGTCTTTCCTCCAGCACATTTTGTCTTCTCTYCATCTTCCTCCAAGAGTTTTCATGCCCTTTGGGGTTTTTCCTCCTAACCCTATAGCAAATTTATTCTCTACATAACTTGTMATTTATATCTCGTACCCTGTCTCTTGTCTAATTAATTTTTCTCCTGTCCTTACATCATCCTATCAGGTCAGTAGATAGTCAGAGATTATCCAGTCTTCTAATTTCTAGACTTTCCCCTGGTAGAGAGGAAAGATTGCGTTGATTGTTTGAGGGTGRCAGGAGTCCTTGGAGGGATCCCTATGTGACCTGTCCCCATTATGAAAGTACATGAACAGTCTGACCTTGCTGGCTATCTTTATATGCAGGAGACAATCTCACAAGTTTCTCTGAGTACCTTGTACTCAGCACAAGTAGTTCTTAATMATTTTTACTTTTACATGAAGGAAGTTGCAGTCTCATCATGCAGCCATTCCTCTGGCAACATCATACAATTTTAAAACAACTACATGACATTCTTAATCAGTTCACAGCACTTTACATCAAACCTTCAGCAGGAGTTTGAGAAATACTTGCTTAAGAAGAGCATGTGCTGGAGATGTGCATTTGAAATTGGGAAGAGCAGCACTCTGAGAAAGGCTGCAGTACCTCTTCACAAGGACCTGTGTAAGATCTGCACATAGTTCTGGTTCCTGTGAGTGTGTTGGCCCTCTGACATTACGTGAGTTTGAAGGAACTGTATAAATATCTAAGTGACATCAAAGTTGAAACTCCCCCAATTGTGTTCAAGGCTGGGTTGAACGAGGCTTTTGAGCAACCTGGTTTAGTGGGTGGAGCGGGGTAGGGGAGTTGGAATTAGGTGGTCTTTAAGGTCGCTTCCAAAGCAAACCATTCCATGATTCTATGAATGATTTGACACCAAGGAAGGTAGTGCTGTGCATTTCTCATGACGTTCAATTTTCTTCAGAAAGACCTTTCAGAGTCAGAAAAAGACTTTATAAATGCACAGTATTAGGTTACTATTAGATACAAATGCCAGGTTTTATTAGGTATATTAGAGATTCAAATACCATCCTACGCCCATTTTTAAATGCAGTTGCCCTCATTCATTGGTACGTGCTTTTCGTCAAAGCTCCAGGCTCTCAGGGACAGATTTGCAGAGCTGTTTCTGGCCTTTTCCAAACCTGACCCAAGTTTGCCTTTATGAGCAAACTGCTGTAGCTGCGGAGCACACAGTGAACATCACTGCATCATGTCTCATCACTGCATCCCGCAGGCAGAGGCTCTGCCCCAAGCAGTGGGTTCAGCATTGCCACTGGCCACCCCTGCCCTGAGCTGGGGCATCTGTCTGTCCCTTCTGAGCGAGGGGATGCTGTGGCACACCCAAACAAACCAGTGCCAGTGCGTGGGCAGGAGGGAGGATGCCACACATAAAGGAGTAATGACAGTACCAACCCAGTTGTGGCACAACGTATTAGACACTCTGCCTTGACAGCCTAAAAGTGTTTCTGATGACTGTGGCTTCCCTATGAAGGAGTAGCGGGCACACACGTCCTCCAGACGCGGGATTTCCCCACTCCCTCTCTATCCCTTCTCTCACGGAGTGAAAGTGTATTSTCATTGAAATCTGTCATCCTTTTCACAGCAAGATGTTTTAAATCCCACTGGTGATTTGGAGAGTGAACAGATCCAGCTGATCCCACTCTGCCAGCTAGTAACAGCCCACCCAGCAGCTGTGAACGCGCAATAGTCCCAAAAACAAGCCCAGAAAAGAGCTCTGCTTTGCAAAACTGTAGCAATAAGATGATAGGCTTGCAAGTACCCTGGCCTTTTGACCTGTTTTAAAATACTTTAAGCTGTTTAAGTCCCATAAAATAATAAAATATATATAAAAACATGCTCGGAGCCTGACAGCCTTCGAGCTGTGACCTATGTGTACATTTTCAGCAAGAAATTTAAGTTGCCTTTTGGCTTTGAAGAAACAGTGATAAGTTCTTGCTCTTAAGCAGATGTATTACTGTCTGCTTCATATGTAAATAAATTCTTGATATGACAGGTCACAATCTGAAGTAATTAGACTTGAAAATAGTTTACATTGGAAGCTTTGGGGATAAAAAACCCCCAACTTACTGAGGAGAAATCTTAGCTAAAATAGGAGAAAAATAGCATCATTGCTTGTGTGTTGCCAGCTCCTGCCCAAGCTCACAATCCTCGTATTTGTGTGATGTCTAAAGCACTGCTGAGTCTTCAAAAGTTGTAATGCAGTGAAACATGCAGCCTGTCAGGCATACATACTTTATTAGAGATTAGAAAAATCCTGGCAAAATATTCAATACCTTTTTTCTTGTCAGGGAGGCAGTATGAAAATAATATACATCCATAAGAATGCCAATATATAGACATATGTATTTAATGTATAAATCCATATATAATATTTTWAAATATTTATAAATTTAGAATGTATAAATATTTAATCTAGAAATAAATTTATGTCTGTATTGAGGAAACAACATCTTCAACACAAATGCAGGTAGAAATAGTTATTTTGTCTTTGGGCTTGAAGTAGCAAACCAAAAGCATTTATTTTAGGGGCAAAAAAGGGAAGTTTCCTGCCTAGGATGCCTAGAACACTGAACTTGGCCCAGGGACCCCTTAAACTTACCAGGAACTCTCCAGTTTCTTCTGGGGAGCCTTTRGGTATCTTCCTGGGGCACTCGGTATGGACAAAGATGCTGCACCAATACTATCCCTGGGATTTTTGCTTAGTTAGGCAATKTCCTTGACAACATGATTCACATTATGTTATAATCCTAATGATTTAATTAAGTGCCCCCTGTTTACAGCAGCAGCACAGACAAGCCTGAATTCCATCACCCAGCTGTGTGTGCCTTCTCCTCTGCCTGCCTTTTGGGGTGTGCCCAACTCCCTRTGGCAGCGGTCTGGCCTGTACCCTGAATCCCAGCACTGTCAGTCACCCTCTTGGGACAAGAAACACATACTTCAGGCATTGCAGCACCTACTTGAAGGCACTTCAGTGCAGGCTGAGGCCATCCAGCCCCTTTCTGACAGCGGCTTTTCTGTACACATGGMCTTCAGAGACTTTCTAGAAGGGGTAAAGCTCCATCTTCACCACTAGCAAACTGAGATGTTACAGCAAAATTAAGTTTCAAGTTTTAAATATAATCCAGAGATTTCAGAGTTTACAACCAGCCTAGTAAATAATGCAGTAAAAGTGAGGGATATGTTTAAAGACAGTAATTGCATAAAGCCCATAAAACAAATGCTGCATACTCCTCTAGTCATAACTGAAAGATCTCTTCAGTAAATATCAACTCAGTTCTCTTGCTAAACTAAAGGTCTGTCAAGTCTTCTCTGTCTCTCTCAGCCATCTTCCAACCTGCTTTGGAAATGTGCTCATTTTCTCTTCATATGCCACCGATGACTGCAATCTGGTTTGTAAGGATATTTTCTATTAGGAAAAAAGTAATCCAATATACATTTATAAAAGGTCTGCAACCCAAGTATATGTTTTAAACCTAATCAAACCAAATATATACATGTGCTTGTAATTAATTTCCCAATTTCTGCTCGAAGTATGTGTGACTCTTTTAAGATAACTGTAAAACTGGTCTTTTTGCAGATTCATGTGAACCATTTAAAAACAGAGTTAAAACAGGCAATATAAAAAAAATGGACTGTACTAGGGTATTGTGAAATTTATTTGTAATACAAGTTTGAATTGCAACATGCAGCAATTCATAGTTTTTTCATTATTTGAGGTTCTTGTTATCAAGGATATAAAGTCATTAGATTTATTTGGGCTTCATTTAGATGTATTTTAAGGCAGGCATGGAAGCAATTAGAGTTGCAAAATAAGTGGGCTATCACTAGCAAGTATTTTAATCAGCTGGGGAGCAGGCAGCCACATAGGATCTGATTCCAGCCAACCTACATCAGATGAGTGAAAGGCATTCCTTCCTCACCTGCAGCCCCAGGAGGTGAGGGCAGCGAGGGCCAAAGGGGTGACAGCTTTGCCTGTGGRTCGGGAGCTGGGTCACTGCAAAAACAGGGGGTTTTCCCCCAGTTTTTTTATTTCATGACCCAAGGGACCTATATGGGATCACCTCACAACCACAGTGTCTTTAGCAGCTCATAGAGGCTGAATATTTTGACCTTCCTCCAGCCATCTCTAAGCCTTGGTATTAAAAAGATTAAAACTCTCTCTCCTCGAGGCTTGTACAGACAGAGCTAGAAAATATGGAGCTGACTCAATCTCCACGGAAAGCATTTCATGAAGTGTAGCATCTTCTGATGCCACCTCACCAGATATTTGAGCAAGTGCAGACTTATATTTTTGGCCAGTCTCCTTCCTACTGTGAGAGATATATGCAACATATGCAACAGGAGAGTTTCAGAGGACCCAAAGATTTAAGTAATAGAGGAGAAAAAACATAGGGGAAAGAAAATAATTGATAAATTTTCTATGTTACAATTATTTGTATTCACCAGAATTCTTTACAGCTAGCCATATTAAAACATTCATTAACRAAACTTTACAGTGACTTAAGTGCTATAGTATCATCAGACCTAGCCAAAACATTTGAAAGGAAGAATGGGAAATGCAAAATATCAGAGCTCTTTTAGATGTTATTTTTAATAGTTTTTAACAGTGTTTCTGTAGAAATGTATTAAAAATGGTCATTCATCTTTAAATACATCTTTCAGATTGAATGGAAATGAGAAATTCTGTAAATTCTGTAAAAAATAAAAATTATTGAAGTGCCAAAAAATTCTGCAAAAACTGACAAAAAGTTTGAAAAATGCATAGTATGGCAGAAGATTATGAAAATAGAAAAAATAGATTAACCTTCTTCCTCCAGTTTTAGATAACATTAGTCTCCAAAGCTCCTTAATAGTCTAGGAAAAATATCAAAATCCTTTCAGTATCACATTTATGTTTCTGTGGTCTCATTGCCATTTCTAAGCGCAGAACTCGCACCTGCTATCTAAAAATCAATGGCTGGTTTYGGATGACCCTTTAATGTCAAGTTCAGCAGCTCTGTTTTTAACTGGAAAGACAACTGAATATTTATGACCTTTTAAATTCTGKTTTTTTAAATAAACTCTTAAAATGGATCCAGGAGATGAGAGTTGTCAGGGAAGAACAGAAAACCCAAGTAGCACAGAAGTTTGTAATGGTGAAAGTAAAAAAAAAAAAAAAGACAAGTAGTGTCCTTCCCACTTTCATCTGATGCTCTTCTTTTTAAAAGGCAGGATCCTATCCTTTTTCAAAAGTTGAAGGAGGTGTGCTCACTTCAAGCTTGCCCAGCAAGGCAGTGTGTGCATCACGTCCATAATGCACATTGGCATAGGCTTGAATCTGCATTTGCCAGGTTTGTCTGAGAATCTTCTCTTTGAATATAATCTCAGCCCTTTCAGGAGCTGTGGGGTTTACTGGAACCTTATGAGAGGTAAGACGTGAGTCTATACTTTCAGTTAGCCCTGCATGTGGCACATGTGGGCCAGCTGTGTCATGGTCACCACATATCTCCTAATGGCTTCAGACAGTGGGGAATACCTGACATCGCATAGATCAGTGGATTCTTCCCAGACAGATCCAACACCATGGGTTTCCCAAAACAAGGGAAATAGGACTGCTAGTGCTTCCCTGTAGCCACACATTGAGCTTTGTGAAATGCTGAAGCAGAGGCTTGTATTGGTGACCACCATTCCCCATCACCCACGCAGACCCTCRGGTTGAGAAACACCACAAACATGCCACAAAATCTGACCTGATGCTCCCTCAAGCCCTAGAAAAATGTTTCCCTTTACTGTGGTGGAATTTGAATCAAACCTGTGATCTCCTATGAGCTGACATTGACATTATATTTTATTGTCTCTAACCACAAAGAAGTAATATGACTGAATCTGTAATGAAGCTCTATTCTTGGTGACTACTGTATTTCCCCAAATATACATGAATGGCAGTTTTCTAAATACACATAAAGGACTTAATTTTCATTCTAAAAACTTTCCATGTTTTTCTTGTAATACATCATGACAGGCAAGAATATTTCAAGTCAGTCACTTCACCTTGTCTATATGTAAACAGCAGTATCAGATGCTGTTAAAGAAAGACTTGGTCGCTGGACCGAAGTTATGATAAATGGGTAAATAAAGTTTTCCTGATTTCCATGTAGGTAGTTTTAAAAAACAAACTTGTAGACCTAGCTTTCTAGCTAAATGGGAGACAATGGCAAGGCTAATTACTATGATTATGTTGTAGGCATAATTGCTGCAAATGCAAATGACCAGTGAGATGTATAATTGACCTCTCAATAATTCAGCTATTATTACTGTATATGAAATTGCATCCATTACATAAAATTACACGTACGTTTCTCATAGTTGAGCTTTTAATCCTGCTCATGCTCTCAGCTAATATTTCACAGAATCAGAGAATCATAGAATGGTTTGGGTTGGAAGGGACCTTAAAGATCATCTAGTTCTACCCCCCATGCCATGGGCAGGAATACCTTTCACTAGACCAGGTTGCTCAGAGCTCCATCCAACGTGGCCCTGAACAATTCCTCTTTGTGAAGTGTTTTTCATTGTTTTTTACTTAAAACCCTTTAACTTCACCTTTAAATGATTGGCATTGTTTGCTGAGGTGATGCTTTTGAAACCCATAAATTGTATAGTGCCAAGCTGGAGTGGCAGACTGTGCTCCCTTGCCTACTTTGCAGTTGTGGAAGCAGCAGTTTACTCTGGGCACTGAACTGCCTCTCACAACAAAACCATTTTGAAGGGTACACCCAACTATCTGTAATCCACACACAGATCCAGGGAGCTCCTGCATATTGCACCTTCATGGAATGAACCAAAGAATCTGGAGACCCGTAAGGGGAGTTCAGGGTAATCCAGAAGTTGTGCTCCATGGAGCCACGTCTTCACAGTTGTTTGCAAAACTCTGATGTTCAATGTGAAAAGCTCAGAAACAAGTGATACAAAGTTGAGTTGATAACACATTAGAATCTCTGCTGTGGTTTTTAAGTGATTTTCTATCTGTCATGTTTGTGGGAAGAAAGTTAAATGCATGACCCAAATGCAGAGAAGTCAAAAGGCTAATCCATTTTCTTTAAACCATGTCATTGTTTTCTTTTTAAATACATCTGTCACTTTCTGGAAGAGTTTATGGTTGACTTGCAAGATGATGTAATTAACTAGAAAAAAAAGTGTCTGTTCTAAACCCAGATACGGGCAGAAAAATATGATACTGATGATACGRGACATGTTTAAGTTCTAGTATGTGTCTTGCATCCCGTATTCTGACTGGGGTTTGTCTGCTCCTTTAGTTAGGTTTCCTTTTCTACTGAAATGGGCTTGACTGTGGAATTACAACCATTAATGTCTGGACAATTCTTAGCCAAATGGGTTCCAGGCTTCTTCTGAGTAATCCTCAACAAAGGGAAAGTCTTTGAACAGAAGAAGGGAGCACTGTACAGCTTCTGAGGCAGTATCTGAGGGACATCACTTCTGGCTTCATGTGGGAATAGTGGGAAGTGTACACAGGAAGAACTGAAACAAATATGATCTGAGATACAGAAGAAGAAGTTTGAGAAGTTCGGGCACTTGGTTTTCTTTCCAGCATTAACCCTACATTGCCCTGCTTCAGATTGAAGCAACCTTTGGCGGGCTGAGATAATTGCTTACCTTCTAGTTTCCCATGTCAGTGTGATGATAATACAGGACTAGCCTGAATGTTCTTAGCKCACTCGTTTATTGTAAACATTCCAGCTCAGCTTACAGTGGCAGCATGGGGGCTCATGTTTCGCAGTGCACAACACTGACACACACCTGAGAAACTTGGTTTTTGGAGAAAGACAAATCTCCCTTCTCCTGCTCTTGCTCTTGCTGAGAACTCCTCTGGACTGAAAAGTTACTGCCTCTTAGACCTGTGGGGCCATGGAGGGACCTCCTGGCCATTCTGGATGCTGACTTTTTTGAGAAGTGTTTTCCCCTCCTCCTGTCATTCAGGCCTGACATGTGCTACTTCTACCAATTTTACATCCATTTTCTTCTTTTGAACAGAAGCATGCAAAAGTGCCACACTGGGATATCCATTTTCTTCTTTCCATTTCACTAAATGAATCTTACTAGGAATTTACAAACGTGGAGAAAGAGATTTGCACTTGCATCAAGGCTGTTTTACCTGGCATCCCTCTGATAAGGCAACCTCACAGGGAACAGATAGATAGGAATCCTTAATGCTGTCGTAGTGGCACAAAGTGACGAGAATTAGACCTGTTTTGTTCAGATTATGATTTTGTTGAACTGAACTTTTTCTGTGCATTGTTTCTCCTTTCAGAGATTTCCAAGCTTGGAAAAACCATTTCAGATATAAACCACTTAAAGCTTATTATTGTTCTGAAAAGCACTTGAACTCTTTTGAGAATAAATTTGTATAATATTAGCTCAGAATGATTTGCATGACAAAAAAATACTTTTACACAGTAAATTGTTTGTAGAAAAGCCACAGTTAAAAAAAAGCTGATCAGTGCCATTAAATTAAATAGCAGTAACCTTCCCTTCTTTTGTTCTTTTTTTTTTTTTCCCATTATAAGCTCCAGTTTATTGGAATATTTGTTAATTAAAATGTAAATATTCCCTGCCTCATCCTACTAAGAATATTTTGGATACAAGATACAGCAAGCCTAGAACTGCTAGCATAACGGAAAACAAATTCATGAATGAAGTACAAATGCAAACATTTCTCTTTTAAAGGTGTTATTGTCATGGTCAAAGATGTAGTTGAAAGAGCCACTGCCTCAGAGATATGCAATATGAATATATTAGCAGTCTTCTCATAAGTAATGTTATAATATCATATTTTTTGGCTATGCCTGTCTGACTGCAACACATCTGCAGCTGAAAGGTAACTTTGGGGGGCATTCATCTAAATACTGCACTGAAGTACCACAATGACCAGAAAAGTATATTTTTAATCTGATTTACTGCTTAAGGGAACCAAAAAAACCATAGATTATCTTATGGACCTTAGATTTGTGTAGGACTAAAATGGGTTAAATGCAAACCCAGGCTATCTTTAAATTAACCAGATTAGGAACAAGACTGTCAGTGCTCAAATTCTCAGTATTCAAGTTTCTTCCAGGTCCTTGAATGGATTTTTTGCACAGTCCCAGGCCTAGAGGCAATGGGCACACGCTGAAACACAGGAAACACTTTTTCATTGTGTGGGTGACCGGTAGCTGGCACAGTTTGCCCAGACAGGTTGTAGAGACTCCATCCTTGGAGATACTCAAAATCCATCTGTCAATGGTCCTGGCTGTAGGTGGCCCTGCTTGAGCAGGTGGGTTGCACCAGACCATCTCCAGAGGTTCCTTCCCACCTCAGTCATTCTGTGATTCTGTGTTTCTGTGCTTTGCACCCTGGGACAATTTTTGTGCTATTGTGCAAAAGCCAATTTGGGTTTGTCCCCACTAGTTAACAGGGACTGCACATTCATGATAGGAATTTTCAGATATCTTCACAGATCTTCACAGATCTTGGTCTGTACAATCAGGACTAAAGGGAACTATGTGTTTGCTCACTCTGTCAGATGGCAGGAAGAAAGGATGGTAGGCTCTTTGGCGTCTTTCCTCCTTCTTTTCTGTTAGCTCATGAGATTGGAAAAGATTTTCCCACAAAACAGAGCCATCATATCCAAGACCCCACTGAGCCTGGTAAAGCCCTTCGAAATCACTGACTCCAGAAGGCTTCAGATCTAGCTCACAGGAAAGGCAAATGTATCCGTGGAGTTAAGATAGCATTTTCAACATTGAGGGTGGAGGAAAGGGAGAGGGGAGAAGGGATGGAATTATCATCTGTATTTATGGTTAGTTTTCCCTTTTTGATGAAAGATCTCTCTCATTTGATTATTCCTGTATTTGTCTTGTAGGTATTCTCTTGCAGTTCCCCACTCTCTGGCCAGCCAGTTAGTCTCCCAGGGAGGAGACTTTCCCACAAACAGCCCACATTTCAAATGATTCTCTTTTTCCATTTTCAATGTAGGCTTCTTTCAGTTATCATCATTCGCTTCTGCTGAGTGGGCTTTTATTTTATTTTTCTCCCTCTTGATGTTGTGAGTAGTCTCACAGTCAGGGACAAGCTGGAATGGCTGCCAACAGTGTAAGAAACTCCTCCAGAGATAATGAGACACCAGAAATATGAAAGGCCTATAATGAAACTTCCCAAACACCAGCCAGATGGGAATTTTGAATTATCTGACCTAGGAGATAGTGGGAGATCATGATTAATAGTACCTTTCTTTGTTAAAAGGGATATACACGTGCTCTGAAGCAAGAGAAGACACTTCAACCAATCTTCCTTACTTTGATCCCTGTGTAGGAGGCAGAATTTATGTACCAGTTTGGTTTAGCTCTTTGCTGTTGCATTACCCCAATGATTTTTACTCCTCTGTTTTTTCATTCAGATAGGCTGCTGTTCAGGACACGGAGATCATTGTTCATGATGGAGGTAGAGCTGCATGATGGAGGTAGACCTGTTGCGGTCCAAACTCTGCTGGTACTGCTTTTGTTGCTCTAGCCAGCTGTGTTGCTGCGAGTCCCTTTCCACCAAAACATGCTGTGTTCAAAGCTGAGAGGAGTTTTCCTGTGGTCTTTCCCTGCACAGAGACTAGCTATAGTTATGGATGAAGTACTTCACATTTTCAGATGAGCRTCTCCATGCTTGAGTATGCAGACAGTTTAAAATAAGTAACAGATCCAGCAACTTAGGGAGATATGTGAATTACATGATATTATTCCAGAAGTTTGCACTTAAAACTATTCCTTTCACTGTTAAACATATTAACTTTTGAGTTAATTTTGTCACGTTCTGGGCACTGTACTTCACTGCCAGAGAGCACTTCTCAGGATCAGCCACCCTTTCATGACGTTTTAAAATGTGTAGGAATCAATACTTGGAGTTTAGGAATAGCAAGTTCCATTCTTGGAGCAAAATTAAAATAAAATCTTGGAATAATTTGTCATTTTTCTTTCAGACACGTCATATAATCTCTCTTTCTTGTTGATTCTCAAAGGATAGATTTTGTTTTGCTGAAGATTCTCTCAATACAAACTGGAGAATATATCAGGTGTCGCTTTCTGTTATTACTCAAACTAGTGCTCACTAAGTAGAAAACCTCACTTTAAAGTAAATGGCATTTTTCACGCATGATAAGGCCTTTATTTCCATTTTCAGTCCAGCTATTTAAATCACTTTTTGTCTGACTAGTGATAAATATGTCTGGCTTGATTCTGTAGAAAAGCAGAGGTGTTCTGAAATGGTGCTGTTTGGGAAGCGTAGAAGTCAGCCACGCTGCACAGGAACCTCGGTATAAACCATTTTAACATCCCACCCTTTCAGGTTTTTTTCTACAACTCCCACTCATTTTGCACAGATGGAGAGATGTGACAGATCATGGAATTAAGAAACCAAAAGCTTTTTTGTTAAATTTTTAATCCACTCCTCCCACACTTTCATAGTTCCTTGATTTGCAGTTTAATTCAAAATGAATGAGCTACCAGTCTTTACTAGCAAGTGTCTGTTCACAGCATGTGCTAGCTACCAGCCACATGTCTGACCCTCTGCTATTTATTTTATTATTCCCTGAACAGGCAGGCTTACAGCAACAATACTTATCATCAGACCACCACATCTTTTGGGCATTGCTGTAGAGACAGGCTTTGGGCAGCAATACTCACTTTTCTTTAAATTACTGATAGCACCATCTTTATTTGAAATAATCACTGTTTCCTAATAAACAAGAAAAAATGCTTTCTAAGATAATGTCTTTGCTCATTTTCTAAAATGCTGAATAAATAGGATAAAACAAACTAGTATAGGATTAAAAAACAATATGGACAGCTGTTTATAAGTGATAATAATTATACCTCACATCTCCTCTCTACCTATATTTGCCTTGCCCTACACAGGAAGGGACTTAGAAGCATCTCTAGCTACTTCTCTCACACTAAACCAAGTCAATGTCAATCATTTCTTGCAATAGGTAACATACTGACTAAACAGAACCCTTCCATCATATATGAAGTGGGGGAGAAAGGAGGATTCAGAGAACAAATGAGTAACAGTATTCGTGCTTTAAACAAAACAAACAAACAAACCAACAAACAAAAGGCGTAATTTCCTGACCAGTTGTCACTTCTTTTTAAGTTCTTTAAGGACTTGCAGAAGATGCTCTTGGGCTTTTAGTGCTACCTGCTGTTTCTCTCCACTGCGCCAGCTGTGGAGGTTCCCCACTAGCAAGAGCTGGGGCAGGAGGGGCTTGGTCAGGTGTTTCACTGGTCCCTCAAACTCCTTTCAGCACTTTGGATGCGTTCATATTGCCGAGCAAGCCAGAAGTGTTTGACTATTTAGGTTTTCTTCTTCAGTTTATATTTCTCAATGGCAGGGACACGAAGAACATACTTGAGATACTGAGGTATGTACTCTCTTCTTGTGGATGCTCCTTATTTTCTGACMTACAAGATAACACCGAGACTCTCTCATACACTTTTAATTTCCTGAGTTATTTGCAACATTTTTTCTGCTGTGCAATTGTGTTGATGTGCAGTTTCAGGTTGCAGTTGTGTAAGTTCACAGTAACGGCTTTGAAGTAAAACTGTTTCTACTTCTTATTTATACAGGTATACCTAGTATGAAAAAGTAAAGAAATCTTTTTTGTTTTGCAAGTTTTAAACTTACAGGTGAGATTCTTCCTTATGGAAATCCCTGTAAGAAAATCCTGGGAGAATTTCAAAGCATATGGTGTTCTCATCTGTGATCCTAAAGGTTTCACTGCTGCCCAAAGAGTAAGAACTTCAGTCATACAAGATCATGGATCTCTTGAATATGTCATACAAAACTTTATTTCTCTGGGGGTTTCTTTCTGCTGGAAATTTTCCTGGTGTTCCCTTCTGCTGAACTTTAGATAACACTGCAGCTAGTTCCTTAAAAAGGCTTGTCTAGATTTTCATTCCGTTACAGTGACATGAACCCTGATCCTTCACAACATATTTTGGCCCTTTTTCCTTAAGAGGGCCAAGCTAAGATAGTATGTGGCACAGGAATTTAACAAGCATGAGATGGATGCTGACAGGCAAGCAGGATGTAGCAGTGACAGCAAGAGAATAAGGATTTAGAGGTGCCAGCCTGGAAGAGCAGTACTAATGTATGTTTAATCCAAGCAGGCAGCTCTTTTGTTAGTAATTCTCTGAATTTCCACAGGACACCTGATATCTCCTTGTCCAACTCATTGTGGTGAATGTGACTGCACAGCTAAGAGGTATTAGATAAATTATCAGCAAGTAAAGTAGCTTGGTTGCATTTAATCTGTACAGAAATTAGAAACCTATTTTGAGAACAGTTTCCATGCTGCAGCATGGAATATTAGCAAGACAAATTGAGCGAAGTGCCACTTTATCATCCAGGTAGGTGTAATCCCCTAGTTTTGCATCTGCCGTAGCAGAGGACTACCCMCCTTTGTGTGTCTGCCCCTCGTTAAGGCCAAGGAGTGGCAGAAGGATTTTGTGCTGGCAGTTTATCTCCTGACAGTAGTAACACTGTCTCAAGTGTCAGCTGGGCTTTACAATTAAGAAATAACAGCAAGTGTCTAAACTTTGATCCCTTTCAATTTATTTGAGCATTACAAAACTGTCTCCATTAAATAGTGCAAGGCAGAGGGAATGAAGCTCTTTTGCATAAGGCTTGGCTACAGGACTGTCCTCAGGGCTCCCTGTGCTGCAGGGGAGGTCCAGGTACAGTATGGCCCTTCTGGGGAAGGGACTGCTCAAACTCTTGGTGTCTGCACAGCCCCCTGAGATTAAAGACTAGCACTGTAGCTTTGACCTGTTCAGGGTCAGAGTCAAATATTAAGCATTTCTGCTTTCCACTTGGTGTGGTTCCTGCTGTGAATTCACCTTCCCTTCAAGCCTGGAAAATCAGATTACATGTTCTCCCACATTTTAGCTGAGTTTTCATCTCTTTGTCTTACCTTTGGGTTTGCCAAGGCGAATGTTGTTCCTTGTCAGGAGGTTTTATCTGGCTCCTACTCTAAATTTCCTTTCTTAGCTGCATGCCATGATTTCTAGTGTCACTCTGAGAAAATTCATCTCCAGAGTCGCATATTTATGAAGTACTACAGAGTTCCCCACTCAGCCTGCTTTTAGCCAGCTACATGTTTAACTCCTCTGGTCTTTCCTTGTGAGTCAGCRCTTTCCACCCTTCTCTTCAATTGTCCCGCTATTGCACTGAGTGTTTCTGACAGTGAGCAAAGCTCAGTGCTGCCTTCCTGGGACAGCCATGCTAGGTAGTTACGTAAGGGGAACACCACAGGGAGCACCAGGCCACCTCCCTTTCCCCTACTGTGGATCCTATGCACCCTTAAACACAGTTTTGCTGCAATTTTGCATTGCAAAATCATGTCTGAGCTACTGTCTATGGCGTTTGCAGGCCCCTTGGCATTCTTGCCTTACTGGCTTTCTTTCCTGCTGGGTCTTAGGAGCTTTCTAAAGAAAGAAGTCCTGCTAGTGTAGCTGAGGAGAATGCAGAGCCCAGCAGGGCCCACCCTACAGAGGTTTGTGGGGGACTGCATCCTGTTGGTGGCAGAGTTGATGCATAACCCCATCCTTACTGAGCCCAGTGCACAGCACAGCTGCATCCAGCTACTCCAGCAATAATTCCTCTTGGGAACTGATTTTCTGGAATAAAAGTAACTTGACCTGAGAGTAAAGAAATTCTTTTTATCCCAGACTAGAATGGCTGCACAAGGGACATATCCTGATAGTTTTACCAACATAGTTGTTCTGTACAGATGTATAGGCAGCTTTTCACATGTAGACAAGCCATAAAATACATTCCTGTGCCTGTATGGCTCTGCATTTTCCCTGAGTAAATCATAATTCACCATCAATCTGTACATGTTCCTAATCATTATAGACTCCTTTGTGTTACTCTATTATCAACACTTGGATACTCAACTCRTCTCTGTTTTGCATTATGTGCAAATTTCATTACTACAAGTATTTCCTTCCCCTAATGGACATACTTAGCAATAACCATGTCTTGCTCTGATTTCTGCGATCCTCAGCAGACACATTCTCACTACTACCTTGTCATTCATCATCACCTTTTGTTTATGTTTTCAGCCAGTTTTCAATCCTCCTGATAATGTTTGTATCCACTGTAATTTGAATTAACTAGAAAATTAAGATTTGCTTTGAGGGAGTCCAAAATGCCTCACTAAGATTCAAATAACATCTGCCATACTCCCTTCATTCATTTCTTTTATTAATCTACCTGATAAAATAATAAAGTCTGCACAAGACTTTCTCTTCATAATTGCATACTGCTTCTTTCTTAAGGTTCCTTCATCCTCTAAATAAATACTTCTTTTTCCTTGTAAAAATACTTCTATTGCTGTACAATCAGTTGATCTAATCTTAAGTAGCATAAGGAGTCATTTCTCAGGTAACGCTTGCTTCAACTGGTGTAATCCGGTATAATCCCTTCTGACAGGCTCTGTGCCTTAAAGGAGTCTGTTGTAGTGTTCAGCCTCAGATGCAGGTGCTTTTCATGTGTAAGATGGGAGGGATTGTCTGAAATTGGCACCCCTGACAAACCAGACGGCCTTCACCATTACATTTTTTAAGGACTCTCAATTACTTGTCACGATTAGGCTGAATGAAATACTGAGAGGATGTCTGTGAAATTGTCTCAGGGTCAGCCTTCTGTTCTGTCAGGCATCCACTGATCCCTGATCTTAGGGATGTAGGAAAAGCTACAAATGCTCTTTCTACATTAGCACAGTTAAACTGAAAGTCTGGGAAAAGAGGGGTTTAATTCCATTTTCCTGTAGAAGGGTTTTTGCAGTCATGCAGAACACTGATACTTACTTGTTTGTGCTTCTTAACTATCCTGGGAATAGAAGTTATTTTCGAGAAAACAAGGCAGAATGAAGCAGAAATCTTGAGACTCTTGTATCTGTCTTTCTCTATGAAACAGTAAGTAAAAGAATTTGTTGCCTCATAGTCAGAGGTCCTCTGTAAAGGGTATTTTTCTCTAAAATAGGGATGAAATGCCCTTTGGAAGTATCATTACTAACTATAGAGAAGCCTAGATAATCAGGTGCTTGCTCTTCGCTGGGCTAATATTATGTGAAAGGGATTAACATAATTTTGCCCCAGCTCTGACTTCTTCAGTTGCTTGTGGACTCGCAGACCTGGAACCCATAAACAAGGAAAAATACGGGCAACCTCAAAACATACAGTTTGTTTCTAGATAAGACAGACTGATTTAGCGGTGCCACTATTCACAGTGTGGTTAAAAGTATTCTGAGATGGTAATGTCCACAAACAGTGCATTTCAAACTAAATCGGAAATATAGGTTATGGATACTTTCTCATACAGGTGGTGAATACAAAGTGGCGGCATTGGGTAGGAGAAAGAACACAAAAGCAATCATAATTTTTTAAAAGTGATTGCTAGAAATACCAATTTCAGCCTTTTACAGCTTGGTGCCTAACTCTTACCTCATTTTCTGGCTGTTCTTTCTGAGTGATCTACCCTCAGATCTGTCCTCAGTGGTGAAGAAGTACTTAGCGTGAAGTGGATAGTAATGGATACCACACTATTGTAGGAACCTATAGGATTAATAGTTACCTAAAAGTCAAACCAAGCATGATTGTGAGCGTTATGGTAGACACCAGAAGACATGGTAGTCATTCACTGTCTTGAATACATTTTTTATTAGCGTGCAGAAAATCAGGAGTGCAAATCGTTTAAGATATTGTTAAAGGAATCTATGTATCTAATTAAGTATTCAGGGTGTGCTGTGAAAAATTGATTTAGTTGTGCTATGGATCGCCTTGTTGTTCAGGTGTTTGAGTGATATTGTTTGTAACTCTGTTTTTTAACGTGTCAGTCTGTCATTCTGATGATGTACAGAAATTTGCAGGAGCAGTAATCACCTTTGCAGAAGAGCTTACTTGGAAGGAGGTATTTTATAGCTGTAGCCACTACATAACAGAGCACCCAGAATTGAAAGGTCATCATTCATGACATCAGTATAATGTGGTCAACATGCACTTCTGGCATCATTGTCATAAGAATRCTCTCGACCTAGATAGCATTGGGAAGCATAAGTATTGCTGGATTGTGTAAGGCACAGARACAGGTACCAGGTACAAGAACATATTGAATAATGAAAATCAGCCTGCTCATCTTTGCTGGGAAGGCTTTCTGATGGTGCAAGTGGCTTACTCAGATAAACAAAAGTACTTTTTTAAAAAAATGAATCATGTTAATGTATTACATAATTAAAAACACTCAAGAAATGCATTTATTTTCCTTTTCTACAAAGGAAAAATTTGTGTCAGTACTTTCAAGTGTGGGAATCTTCATTAAAGAATTAACTCTGTATGTGTAGGTCTTGGTTTAAATACATCTAACAGAACCCCCACTCCAATAGCAAAATAGATAAACACTTCACAAAGAGAAGATGAAGCAGTGCAAGCTACTGAATTGTGTGCAGTGCAAGAGATCCCATTGTGCAAGGGAATGAAAGAATGGATTTTTGGTGTGGTACCACTGAAAGTTGTCATTAACTGAATTTTTTGACCTCTCTGTCCTAGAACATCTTTCTTGTGGAAGTACCACCAATTCTATAGGTTATTTTTTGTCGGTCTGTTTCCATTAAATGTACACAAGAAAGCAGTGAAAAATCAGAGAGATTGAGTGTAATGCTTGAAGCTAATTTGATTCTCTTAAATGGGCTGAAAGTTTTGCTGTGGGAAGGAAAGGATTTCAAATTAATCAAAGAATTTGAAAACTACTTTGAAATCTCTTTGATTTTGTTTTTCTTCTTTTTTTCTTTTTTTGTTTGATTTTTTTGTTTCTGCTTTTGCATTTTTCATTAATGAAGGTCCCATTCCAATCTAACATGACATTTTCAATCCTTGGATTAGAAGGAAATGAGAGAAAATAGGTGTGCGTAGGCTTTTTTCCTAGCTGTAAGATAAAAGGCACTAGCCACCTTGCCCAGTTGGTGTGTGTATGCGTCAGCAAGGGCATCACATGCTGGGGCTGTTTCACAAATGTCTTAGACACAGAAATAGCCGGCAGGTCACTGAAGGACTTCACCAGTGGCAGATCACTTAATCAGACTTTACGAGTCGGCTGTGGAACCAATCCCTTCCCTGCCGCCCCAGCAGCGCCTGCCTCCACAGGCGCAGTCTCCGGGCTGGCTTATCCAAGGATTGAGCAACTCAGCCAACACATAACAAAGATTACCAGTGTGGAGGAGAACCCTTGTAGATTACGAGGCTTTGGAGTTTGCACATCTGTGATGTGCATGCCTTTCCATCATTCTTGTCTCCTTTATGATTTTGTGGGTTTTTTTCCCATGCAATCCAGAAAATGTTGAAGATATTCCTCAGAAATGTCTAAGCAGAGACATGGGTCCTGTTTAATTCATTAGAGAAGATCATTACAACAGGAAATGTCATGGAAAAATAGACTGTGTGTCTGAATAATCGACAGGGTTATCCATAGTTTGATTGTGACCTACTGTAATTATCCTACAGGAGGTTTACAAAGTCTCACTGTTGTAAGATACAGTTGAAAATCAGATGGACTGACTGACTGCTGCAATTTTGCACTTAGGAAAGTAATCTGGCAATGTACAGTCATGCCATAGCTGATGGTTGGTATTTAGTTTGGTGGACATATGTATATGACCGTAGGAGTGTGATGGTATCCACATGCACTTGAAGATGCTCTGCATACAATAATTCCAAGAAATTGTCTTATCTCTGCCAGACCAAGGAGAAATAACAGTTGGATTCACACAGATTCAGAAGTTTGTCTGCAGTGAATTATTTTTGTACACAATAATGTTCTATTGTCCACATTATTTTTTATATACATAATTAATATTTTTTTGCATAGTAAATTCATTTCATCCCTGGATGAGCTCCCACTTCTGCGATGTCTGCTATCCTAGCTAATACTGGGAGCTGGATACTCYAGAGCTATTGGTCTTAATCTTTGGAGCTGCCCAGCACAGAGACAGGTATTGTGTCAGTGTCTCAATATATTCATATCTAGGGCTATCACAAACTCAAATCCACTGTGTTCCAGAGCATAGAGGGACAAGTAATGCCCAGTGATGAATGGGCCATGTCCAGATCTCCTGCTGTGTGAGGAGTAGTTCCACAGATAGACCTTTTCATCATGCCTCTTGTTTTTCCACTTGGTAAATCAGAAATAACTCCACTGCTGTACAGTTTGAAGAGAAAATCAGAAAAATCAAGTGTCATTTCTGAAGTTCTGAACCAGAAAAAAATGCAGAAAGAAAACATCTTCTTTCTGAGCAAAAAGTAAGAATAAGCAAGTGAACGAAAATAGCACTATTGCATTGCTTTTTTATTATATGGAAGCAGTGTAATATTGGTGATGTATCATTATCAAAATTTATTCAATTATACATTGCTATAATTTGATATGTTTTATAGTTTATGTATCATTTATCATTATGTATAATTTGATTATATTTTGATAGAATGGGAAAGTCCACATAAAATAATTGGGCTTTGATGGATTTGAAATGAGAGTTTTACCTCATCCAGCTATTTTTATCCATTTAAGGATGAAAAATAATAATGATGCACAATAGCCAGCATTTTATTTGCATTAATATATGCCTGCCTACTCATCCATGAAAATGAATTTTGTAATAAAGACTGTACATTTTTGGACCCATCCAAGCAAATGTCCTTGTATTCCCTGTCAATAAATAACACTGAAATTTACTATGCTGATGATGATAACTAGTGCGTATAACTAGAAAACTCACTTTCAGGATTCATTCAGGAAAATCATAGGAAAATAAAAAAAGCAAACCCTTTTTGTGTTCTTCGGTAGCATTAGCAATCTCTTTATTTACTTTTAACCAGAAATCCTGCTTCATTAGAGGCTCATGGAATGAAAAAAAACCCAACAACACAACAAAGCAAAACAAAACAGTGTACCTACATTTGTGTTCATGTTTGTTTAAAAGGTAATTTGTCCAAGTGTTGATCATGTATAGATATGTTTAGTCATTCAGTTAAGGAGAAGTAATATCTGGTGTCAGATGCCTGACTACAGCTTGTCCCCTGCCACGTCCCTGTGATGTTCCAAGGTGTTTGTCCTCGAACGTTGAAGCTGTACTAGTGAAAACCTGTCACAGATGGAGTGATGCACTTCACTTGTACAAGGGAAGTAGCAATATGTTTTTTTGATATAAAACAACAATTTAACAAAGTTTGATAACAAATACAACAGTGGTTTAATTAGATTCAATGGGAAGGTACACTTGTTTATTTACTGCATAGAGGACAGAGTCAGACAGAACTGTAAGGAAAACCCTACCATTGATATATAAGGTTCAGAAAGGATCCCCTTGAGTTCTAAACTTGTCCTCAGAGGGGAGGTTAGGTGTGRCTGGATCCAGACTTAGTCCCAGACTTGGTCAATCATTTATGTCTAAAGGATTAGATGTCCACAATCAATCGTTTCTATCGCTTAGCTAAGATTCCAAAGTTTCAGCACACTTATTCCACGTTGACTTGCGAAGTATCTGACACAATAAAGATTCTCTCATCCTCAAGGAGTAGCCTTGAGAGTTGTCCCTACTCAAGGGTAGATCTTGGCGTGCAGCCCTCTGCCTTGCAGGAGAGCTCAGTGGGCCCCGGAGTGTCCCTTCTTTATGGAGTAAGATGATTGATTCAAACCTATTTGCACACTGATCACAGAAGTTGTTTCTTTCAAATTTGGCTTGAGTCAGACATTGACCAACGCTGTGGTTAGGTGGGCTCATTGCTCAAATTAGCCCTTGGCTATTGYGTTGACATCTGTCTCCCCCGAAACCACTTTGAGCCAGATGCAGCCATCACAACCACACACACCCAGTATGACTGCCACGGTGGCTATCCCTGGAGCAGGGCTACAGGAAATAATGGTGAGATTGGGCACACCATCACAAAACCTTTGCAGATATGCAACTGAGTCTCCAAAAGTGTGCTTTCACCTGTGTAGATTGGTGCTGTGTTATACTATACCACTAATTGTATCACATGGAAACACTTCTAAATTGCATGGGAGCAGTCATACAGGCTGAACAGCTAACTTCAGCTGAGAAGTATTTGAGCCAGATACTTTATAAGCTATCCCTTGCACAGCCCAAAAGTATTCATTTGGGCATTTTGATGGTGAAACTTTAGTGTGTTCAGCTCCGCAGCCAATCTTAAATGCCAATTTTTTTCCAAAATAACAAAGCAAGACATATTGCAGTAGAAATAGGGTACTGTATTTTCATTAATGAGGACATCTATCAATTCTTTGTTGTCCCTCATTAAACTGTCCTGATTTGAAGCAGCCACAGAAGTCTGAAAGATGCCAAGTTATATAAATACTATGTTAGCTGAGAGGAAGGGCTCTGTTATGGCTTCTCTGTGAGTCCTGTTCTTGGGGCAGAGTGTTAGTTCACTAACACAGATGAAGGAGTCACAGTTTGTTTCCAAGTTGCTGCCCATTCAGTGGATGTCCTGGTTTAGAGGCATGCTCAGGACTGGCTTTATACTGAGGGTGGCCACGTGGGATGAGACTGGAAGCAGCTATTKTTCTTCCTCCTGTGTGTGCCTGCCTACAGGAGATGAGGAGAGGGGGAAGACGTGTGCTCTCCCTGGTGTGGAGCCTAACCATTACCTCAGTCACGAGGTAGCAACAACCTCTGAGTTAATATTAGAAACAGTTTTCTGTAAAATGTCTGCCACTGAAGTGTAAAATACAATGCCTCTTGCCTGACAGTGCAGCTTTGCTCATTTCTTATCATGAGGGTTCTTGGCTAATGGGTTTACTGATGAGCATTCACTGAACTTTAAATCTTAAGCCAATATTGTAGAGCATGATCAGATAATGAAATTCATTCATCAGCTTTTCTCATTGTAAACGCAATTTACGTTGTGCCCATCCAGCCAAAGATCAGCAACTCATCATGTGGTCTCTTTATCCGGGTAAAGTCATTCACATGCAGGAAAGCTAACCCTGACAAAGAACTGCTTCAGTTTAGCCTCAGCTAAAGTTATTTTGCAAAACTGTCTATCAATTACTTCAGTTAATGACAACAGTTGAAAAATAGCAATCTGTTCAGGAAGGAAAAAAAGAAGTTATATTTCTGAAATACATTTTTTGTGTGTGTAGATATTACTCTAGTGTTGTCTATAAACACAAGGTTTCAGATTTTATTCATTACAGTTCATTTCAGTTTCTTCTGTTAATTATTATTTGACAATTTCTTTATTAAGGGACATGGACTTAGAATTTCACACTTAGTTAAACACCACTTAACCCCCTGACACAATCTGCATGTATCCCATTAAGGGAAATATTTGCCAGTACTATCCCAGTTAAACAGTTGTCATTATCATTCACTATCATTAAGCTGAAAAGTCTGGGATGTATCCTAATAAGGTGCCATTCTAATTATGCACATCCCAATTAAGAGAAGTATGGACTATTCCACTTACTTATCTGTCCTGGAAGAAAAGGACCTTAAATTTCAGAATGCGTCTGACCTTGCTTAGTGTTAAATGCAAGGCRTTCTAGGATCTGGTGAAACTTTGCTGTGTGGCAGCCCCTTTTTTGTGTCTTCATTATGGGAAGTTGCTTTTGGAATTATCTTCCGCTAAAAAACATGTAGTTTGCTTCATTTTGAGTTTGCAGATGAACAACTGGAATTTTCCTACTGGATGGAAATCATATTCTTAATGACACTTTAAAATTTTAGCCATACTTAGCCAATTAATTGTAATCTAAATACTGTTACTTGGTTGTAACTGGTTATAGGGCTTAATTTCCTCATTGATAATGGACTAGTCAATAGGAATAATGCTGTTCAGTGGAAGTTGTGTAATGCCTCTGTTAGAGTATTTATGTTTAATAATGTTTGTGGTACGTAGCAAAGCAGTACCTTCTTAATTGAACCTTCCAAATTAAACTATTAAACAAAAAACAGTGCAGTTATCCTTTTTAGGCTGAGTATCTGTTCTGTTCCTCATCTGAGATGATAGAATGGATTCTTTTGTAATCTAAGGAAACACCTATAATAGGCATATGTATGCAGTCCACTCAGGTATCTCAGTGCTGATTTTATTTGGCAAGAAGCTGGTTAGGAGCACTCCACCCTGAACACCTCTAAGACTGTGAGTGCACACAAATGGATGCGTGTAACTGGCATGCTGATAAAGAGTGCCAGGGTCTTCAGAAATAACTGGAGTCGATGCCATTTGCTTCACTGCCTTCAGAGAGGTAGATGACACAACTTATTCCTCTCCACGACAGGTTCTTCCGAAGCTGTGTCCTTTGAGTGCTTCAGTGGCATAAACCCCAGACTCGGCTCATAAGTCTTTCCTGGCCCCATAAAGCCACCAAATGCTGTGCTTCAAGCCGTTTTTATGAGGCTTTATCACTGTGCACAACTTGGCTGCGAACTGCTTGTTTCAAGCAAGTCATGGAATAAAAGGGCTGTACTGAGAGTGCTGAATGCCAGAGCTGACTTTGTGTGCCTTAGAGCCATGTGTGCTTGGGTGCACGATATACAGCCTGTTTCCCAGACTAAAACACCAACCTCTTTTGTCACACACATGCATGACCACCTGAATTAGCAGAAATTCATCCCCCACCAGGACTGGGGAGCAGACCTGTCTGCAGCACCTGTTTCAGATATCTTTTCTTGGTTCTCTGCTCTGGAATTGCTGACAATTGAACTTCTGCCAGTAATTAAAGGTAGTTAGCAGTTCCCTGGTCAGTGGGAATACATGAAGCCAGTGACTGCTGCAGGAACAGAGCTATTGGCTAAAGAGATACTGAATGTGTACCTAGAGGCCTGATGGCATCTGGTCTTATGGCTGTTTGCTGCTGAAAGGGGCAATCCCATTTCTCTGACCCTCTTCCCCTCTTTTTCCTATCCCTGCCATACAATCCTGCTTTTTCTATTATAGCCCTCATCAGACCTTATGGAGAGGCGATTCAACTACCCAGCCTGGAAGAAAACTTAATTTTCTTTTGCCTYGTTCTGCTAGTTTCCTCCAAAAATAATGAATGGAACAAGCTTACAGTGAGGTCAAGTGAGCACCAGGCCTTGTAAAGAGAAACAGCAGAAGCTTGCAATTAGGAGCAGAAGAGGTAGGAAAAGAGTGCATTGGGATTCAGCTTTTTTGATAGCAAGCTGTTAGATYTGGCACGTCTCTGTCTCGGGAACTGCAGAAGTACAGATTGACAGTATCTATCTCCTTCCCTTGGGAAGCACTATCATATTCAGAAATGGAACTGGAGAGTGTTTAGCTATGCCCTGCTGCAAGGTTAGGTTGGCTTTAATACTTTGAAAGAATTACCAGTTGTTTTGGAAAAGAGTGAGTGGGAGCAATATTTCATCTTTTTTCCCAGGTGAGCCATTGATTCTGGCTTTGCAGAAACTTTTGAGAATTGAGTATTACTTACAAAACTCGCTGGGTTATCTTTGATTACTTTTCCCCAGAATGGCATTTTGCCTGGTCGTTAGTTTGCTTGCGGTGGCTAACTTTTTCCAGCTTCTAATTAGAACAGTCATTTAATTGGTGAATTTTGTCCTGATCAGCACATGCCAACTGAAAAGGGTCTGTTCTTCCTGTGTCGTAGTCAACTGGATCCTAATTAATCCTATCCTAATTAAACTACCATCATGGTATGGCTTACTGAGTATTTCATATACGACTAGTTACTGTAGTTTCTAATTCATGCATTGTTGGGTGAGAAATATCTCACTGTGCAACTTACTCTCAGTACTTTTTCTTCTGAGAATCTTTCTTTACAGAAATCAAAACCCCATATATGTCCAACAGGTAAGAGTGAAAATGGTTCAGGTTACCTAATTCAGGCAGGCTGGAAAATTTTCAAGTGCTTTCAGCTATCTGGCAGTGTGGCTGGATAAATCTGTGTGAGTTCCCCTTGGGGGCAGGGTGAAGAGCAGACCTGGAGAACCTGAGCTGGACATGTCCATGTGTTGGCTTACAAGACAGGCCTCCCAGCATTCCTGTTTTATGGGATGACGTACTGAGAAATGAGTTAGAGGAGCACCATCACCATCAACTCTGGTGCCTCTGAACATGGAGCCTCTGTGCGGGGAGCAGGCATCCTGGCAGGAGTGTAGGTCCCTTTGCCCGCAGCCTGGCCGCCCTGGCCCAGCTGCTGGCTTGGCCACTCAGTTCTKCTGAGGTGCATGTGCCCCGATGAGAAGGGAGGTGGTGATGCTGTGTTGCCAGYGTAGGAGTGGCAGATGTCACAAGTTTGGAGTGGTGCTAAATGAGTGTTGCTACCGCAGTCAACTTGACCAGTGTGTTAAAAATGCTCTGAGGGCGTCACAGCCTTCTTTTCTGTAGCACCAATTCTTCATTCAAGCTATTTCACCCCACCCTCAGGCTGCAGCAGCATCCCAGATTTTCAAGTGCTTTTTATCCTAATGCTGTGTGGCAAGGTGATACATTTCCATTGCTGAACCTAATCAAAACAGTGGTTGTCATGGTTTACTAGCAAAACTTTAGTGCTAACTCAGACTGATGGCGAAGTGTCCGAATAGCCTACACTGTGCATTCTGTACGGTCTCRGAGTAGTTATCAGTAATTGCATCTCTGCCCCCTCCCTATACATATACTCTGTATACCATCCAATTCTTCACATTTATTATTCAAGGCACTTTTGGTTGGAGATTATTGCAGCTAACTTGCCAAGAAAAAGGACTGTCAATGGCTTTGAAATACAGTGTTTTCTCTTGTTTATCTTTCTGCAACCCTGCTTTGTAATGCTGTTTCCTGAAATTCATTGCTACTTTCCCAATCCATGAGGGCTTCCAAAAGCTTAGTTGATGTCCCAAGGTCATATTTATAGCCTAATCTTAATCCAAATTATTTCTTGGACAGATAACTTTCAACTTTTTATATATCTGAACTCTAGTTATGTGACAGGTAAACACAGCAATAAAATGCAATTCTGCTTATATAACAAATCAGATTATTTTGCCTTGCAGACAAGTACTATATAGGAAACTATATGTGACCTCTGTGTAAAAATGAACATCTGCTTCCATCAGCTTAGAATGCTTAAGACATGAGAGTAGCAGAAGCAGTTGGGGAGCAGGATCTTGTGATTCACTGTGGTCATTATGAAATCCAAAGCAAAATGGTAGACTGATGTTTTACCTCTAAGAGATTCCTCTCAGCTTTGAAATGTTTCTTTTCATTCTTCTAGGGTTCACGTCTGCCATAGTTTACAGTCAGGGCTTCTTTTTAATTCYGCTTCAGCCTCCAGTTGAGGTGATCATAACTTAATACATAGCGAACACTGCTTAAGAGCAAGGTAGTGAAAGAAAGGGAAGGTATGTTGCTTTTGGGAAGTGTTCCAAGATTTACATTTCACTTCCAGGGAAGTCAGAATGCTAAAGCTGTGACTGTGAAGGGGAGTTGCAATTGAGGTATTTAGCATCCAGTACCAACAGTTGTCATTAATCCCCCGCTGTTAAAGATTCCTTAATGTTGCAATCCATAGCACCTTTGTGCCTGCTGAAGTCAGTGCAGACAGCTCTGAGCCACACAAGCCACTGGTATTAAACCAGCAACTGTGTGGTGCTTTGGCAGCAGTGTAAAAGCTGCACAGTGGTTTGGCAGAAGGCACAAGTGTTGCTGACATATAAATTTGACTAGATACTCTTACCTYCAGTTTTTAATGTCTATGTTAGAGTGCATCCAGTCAGCTGGGTATCTACATCTCCACAGAACCTTATTTTAATCTGTTATGCCAAATTGTCAAAATTACCCTATAAAAAGTGATATTCGAGGGCTAGTCACATGGATAGACTGGGCAGAAAAAGAATGCCTGAGGTAAAAACTTGCAAAAGGTTTGTTGGTGTTTTGATCAATGCAAATGGATCTATGAAAATTAGGTCTTTATTTTGTTAAATACTGTTGAAACCCATAAGGATAAATGGTCCCTCACCTCAGAAAGCTGATAAACTATAAACCCTGTCTTAGGCTGATAAGGAGTTTGATAAGTAGTTTCTGTGAAGGAGCCAGAGTTCAAGCCTCTCTCCTAAGATGAGGGATCTGTACGTGCTCTTTGAGAAAAAAAAAAAGAGAGTCTGTTACCTGTTCAGAAAACCCCAAACATTAGGAGATGTGTCTTCAAATTGTAGACCAGCCTAGTCAATAGTCATAGAGTCAGAAAGTTAGGTCTCATATCCTCTTCAGAAAAGCAAAGCCAGCCAGCCCTTTGGCGGCACCTCCATCCCACAGGCGTGGAGCTCTGTGGGTGGAAGGCATGGGTCTGAGCAGTCTTCTCATGAGAAAGCATTGTCGGTGCTGGGTGTTTTCTTCAGGAGAGCTGATGGATGCTGGTGTGTGTTGTTTGTGTACATCACTGTGTATCTGCACTGCTGCAAGGGCTGCTCAGAAAGAGGGAGTTCYGGATAAGGGCAAAGAGGGGAGGGTACCTAGCAAGTATTTTCCTGCAAAGCCTGTGAAATGGAAATTTTTGCGTTGATGTTTTGTATTTTGATAACTGAGATCTTCTAAATCCTGTTTAAGGCATTTGTGTTGTTTTCAAGATCTGGCTCCTGACTTYTTGTGACTGTGGCAGTTACGTAGGATATGAACTGGTACCAAGCTGAAAACCTCCTCTTGCTAACACCAGTGTGAACTTGCACCAAAAAATGGGCCAAAAATCCACCTTTTAAATCTTCTTTTATTTTAATTTTCAATGACATGAGCAAAACTAAAGAAAATATTAATTTTATTCTGCAATATAATTCCATGGGAAAATAAGTGACTGGCAAGATCTAAACAATGTCTCTGGACTCTTTTTCCTTTCATTGCATTTGCTATTAACTTTACCTGATGGCATTTTATATTAAAGGAAGCTTTTGGGTTATAAATTAGATTGAGCTAGTAAAAGCCATGTCATGTCTTTTATTGCATTTTTCATTTGTTGTTATTATTTTATGAGAATTCAGGCTGTGTACAAGCTTCCAGCAACTGTAGATCTCCCCCTCACGCTCACACATCCAGTGCTGTTAGGAAAGTGAGTAGGGATAGAAATGAATTGTCATCTGTGTGGAAGCTACAGGAAAGTTCAGCATGCCTCAGATCTTATAATTAAATTAAAAACCCTGGAGAAGAAGTCTGTCTGTGGCTGCTTTTTGTGGTAATTCCAAAACAAAACTGCAGTCATGGGAGGCAGAATTACCCCTGCTTTTTGCAAGTTAGCTAATACACTTACTATCAAAAGCAACCACTGAACTGAATAAAAACAAAATAGTTGCAGCCAGCTCTGTGGTGACAGTTTACCTCTCAGCCAGACACAACCCCAAACTTAAACCTCTGTTGAAAGCAATCTCAGAATCTAACTTCATCACCAGTTTTTCCTGCAGCCCATCTGTTTCAGACATGCAAGTACATAATAACACATAGTGACAGTCAATGCCGAGCTTGTTCATTCGTATTTCAAATTTTCTTGGAGCAGAAGAGCCTCTATCAAAGACAGCAAAACAGTTATGAAGACCACTTCTGTAAGAGTCCCTGAAAGTGTTAGAACCCAACAGGCAAGACTTTTTATCCTTAAGGAAGTCTTGCCGTGAACAGACTGCCATACCTGTTGCCTGATGGAGACCTTTCTATGTTGTCACACAGCATGTGATCACACTGACCTCCTGAGTAAACCATGGAAGGGTTTTTAATTGCAAAGAAACATTGCATAACAGAGCAGATAAAGATGAGGAGAGAACTTCAGTCAAGCAACTACAGAGAAATCCGGAATGAAATGGTACATTTAACACATAGTTATTCAGTAAAGCTACATGGAAATATGTATTATGTATGGATTTCTATCATATACTAATTTATTTTAGTCTGCTCCTAACACTCCTAACACGAGTTTATCATGTACTCATCAGAGATGAGCTTATCATCTCTATAGCATACAGAGAACCAGGGTAAGTGCTCCACTGTGATCCTTCAGAATAAATGTACTGCCAGTAGGCAATACAGCAGCTGGAGGAAGGTCTGTGCATGGCAAAAAAAATATGTCAGAACCATTCTTTCGGATCCTTCTCCACCCAAGACATCTGCACACTGAGAACAGGGYGGGGATGTAAAGGTGACATGCACAGGGCTGTAGGCGTTGGCTGTGCTCATACCTAATGGCAGATGTGAGTGGGAGKGAAAACAACGGATGCTTCTCTGATTTGTGTGTGAGTGAGCTCGCACCTGTACTGCAGAGGCCTCCAAAGCTGGTGTGAACATGGTCATCAATACATAGGGCATATTAAAAGAGTTTGCCTTTTCTTCAGTTCATATAGATACTTACTTTTAATGGGTATGTCCAGGTATCTTTCTCTTACAATTTGCTGGAATGGCTTGAGGCCAAATTATTTTTGTGAGTTATTTCTCATCAACAGACATCAAATGGATAACAAGACAATATTGCATGCATTGTCAGAGCTTGTTAGATCATGGCTATGTTGCCAATATTCTGAGGCAGTGCTCATTGGAACAAGATTTGGTTGGCTGGAAGACAATTTCCTACTGAGTGTTTCCATCCTGAGAGTTTTTTGTGCCTAGAAATGTAACAAATAGTAGCAAAAGAGCAAGCACCAAATGTCACTGTCACCTTGCCAAGGTCTATATTTGTCATTTCTAGACTTGGCTCTTTCTGTATATATTAAAAGTAAATAGCTTTGAAGCTGAAAGTGTAGGATATCAGGGTAAAAGATAAAGCACTTGAGTTTGCAGCACTGTAGTAGAGTTTGTTTGTCTTTTTTAAGCAATTATAAATGGCAGATGTCAACTTAGCATGAAGTATAAGGCTTCCTGTCTGCCAAGGAGAACCTGTTTGTTAATGCTGCAATCATTCAACCTGTCAGTTTTGCTTAATAATACTTAAGGTAACCCCTTGGAGAGTAAGTGTATAGTGTAGATGTCAATAAATTTAGATATCGATAAATAAGCACTGGTTTTATGGGCAGCCTGGAGAACTCTGGTGCTCTAAGAGTTAAATAACTGTTTATTAGTTTTCCTTTTCCTTCAGACAGCCATTTTATAAATTAATTATTGATTTTAGGTTCTTTAGAGTTGAAGATTTCGAAGGCCACATCAGGTTCTTTTAGGCTGGTACACGCACACCAGCCTACCACTGCTTATAATAGAACAGTCATAGTATTGTTTATGTTCCTGTAAGGAAAAAGCTTTTGCAAGGCTATTTTTAGGAGTTAATGAAGTCAACATTGGTATGGGAAACCTGAATAAAGCTTTATGTATGTATGTAGATGCTACTTACCTATATACAGGCTATTTCTGTATATGCATTAGAAACCTTTCGTTTAGCCTGCTCAGTCGATATATTCTGTCTCCATTGTGCTTGTAATTTTCTGCAGTCAAAAACAGGAGGTCAAACAAAAGGCATTGTGTAGGCTTCGAAACTTCCACATACCTTGATATGTCATGAACAGAATTTCACTTTTGTTCTTTCTCTTGTTTAGGCAAAAGTGTTACCATTTATTATGAAGCACATGTTAGAAGAAGACTGAGAGAAGTTTATTACCTGAAAACTGTCATTCTTTGCAAAGAGATTTCCGTGATAGAATTCTGGTATTTCAGTTTCTGAACACAGTTATTCACACATCATCAATCAGATGCTATAGATGCTCATATTTTTTTTCGTCATAAACCTTTTAAGCAGTTCTTTACTCTTAAACCTCAGATTGCACAAACTGAAATCAGTTGTTACTAATTCTCGTTCATTTTTGTAAAGTTGTGCTGGTTTGAAATTCATGCAATTTCTAAAAACAYCGTCATTTTTATCTTACACTGCCATTAAAACCCCAGTTTTACTAGGTTAGTACTGGGTTGTTATATTTCTTCTAAAGTTACCAACAGCAGAAGAAAATCTGGCACCTCTTAGTACAATTGAAATGCCATATAATTTAAAATCTTGTCAGGGAAACCACTGCAAATCTCCCCTCACTTTAATGGATCRTCATCCCCACCTAAATATTTACTTGCTTGTTCTGCTGTGCATCAAATATGATTCATAATCTTTATTCCTGAGCTTTTAAAAATCCTCTTCCACGTCGTTATTCTCAAAGCCATCAGTATTTGTTTGCTGTTACCATTTTTTTCCCTAGGAAATACTTTTCTGAGGACTCGTGTAGCAGGAAGTGTTTTTACTAATTGTATTGACARTACTTGTATAAAAAATTGCAGGATTAGATCCTGAAATTCAATCCTGAAAGCTCATGAGCACACACTTCATTCTAGCCCTGAGGGCAGACTCATTTAATATTTTTCTCTTGTGAAATTGGTAGAAAGACAAATAACTCAGTCTGTATTTGTCCAAGCTAGCCCTTACATAGTCTTTTAATTGTTCTCTTATAAAATGATCCCTACAGTTGTTCAAATTCTTTTGTAATTGAAATCCACAATAATTATGTGAAGGCCTTCAAGGGAGACTGTATGCCTTCCTTAATTTGAAATGGGTTTTGCCATATAGTTGTGAGTAGATTTATTCTCTAATTTAACTGGAATCTATTCTCTAATTGAACTGGAATGACAAAGTGGTGCAGAAAATACGTATTCAGAGATGGAAACCAGTGTACTAGCGTAACAAATTGCAGCCCCCTCTCTTTTGATTTATTGAGGTTTGGTTCCCAAATCAATTACATCCAAATAAAAGATATACAAGGACTTCTGGGGCCTTCTGGTCAGATCAATACACATGTTTTCATGTCAGTGCAGTGACTGGATACTATTCATCTTTTTTTTTTTTTTTTCTTTTCTTTATAAAATGAAGCTCTTTGTGGATATCCTATACCCAGGTGAAGTATTTCTTCCCAAATAAAAGATGAATAAGATGATCTGGCAGCTAAATRTTGGACATGGTCAAGGACAACTTTCTTTAGCTGACCCTGCTTTGAGCAGGATGGTGTTGGACAAGTTGATCTCAGGTCACCCCTATCAACCTCATTGGTCCCATTTCTTTCTGTGGAAAGAAATAAAATACCTGTTCGATCCAAATTCAGGAAATACTTCTAAGGCAAACATTAAAAAAGSTCTATTCTTCATACAGAAATCCCTTTGCAATACAGCAGCAATTTTTAAACTTGTAAGAACATAACAACTGTAAAAAAAAAAATGAGGAGGCTTTAAACAAGATTCAGGTAAGGATTAGTCAAGATGACTATATTTATCTCATTCACACAGCATATTCAATCCTTTCTGGTTTTAGTGTACACAAGGATATATATGAATTTTTCTAATTTTGTGAGAAAAGTAGACCATATTTCCTTTCTAGCAAGCCTCAGTGAACACTCTGTTACATGGTAGCGTGCTCTCTGGTCGTGTTACTGTGGTCTGGTTTGTTTTTTTTTTTACTTTGTGCTGCTCTTGCTGGCATTAGCTGTAAACAGTGTGGAGAATTGAATGGTACAAAATCAAACTTGGAATTCAAATTCCAGTTAAACTTAACTGATTCTGTCAGTACACAAACATTTGTTTGTTAACATATACATAGAAAATATAACAACCCTCAGTCTCTCACACCTGTCATCAACTGGCAAAAAAATAAGCAATAACTTTCCTCAGCCTTCCTTTCATGCTGAGGTTTGGTGATCAGCTATTTCAAATGATGAAGCTTTTCAAATATTGCAGTTGCTGTTCTTGATTTGCTTTTCAGCTCTTTATTTCCGGTGGTCAGACATCCAAAGCAGTATTATSAATGTCCTTCACTCTTTTAATTCCTATTCAGAGTTTTGATATCTCACCATCTTTGCCTTCTCATGATTTGCTCTGAAACACCTTTTGACAGTTTTTCTATGGATAACATTAATCCAGTCCATTTAGTTCCTAGACTGGGCAAAATCACAGCAAGCTCAAAGCCCTTATCTTCCAATTTGTATCCCTGTCTAGGACCAGAACATTTCGATGAACTAGTCAATAGATAAGGCAAATGAGATCCTATTCCATGGATCTCAGTCTTCTAATGTTGATGCTTTACAAGCATGTCCTCATCTTCCAGGCTGACTCCTGTGAGTCTGTCGATGCGGAGAAGGGTAAGTCCCATGGAGTGGATTGGTGCTATGCAGCCAGTCTTGTCTGGGTTCTCATGCAAAAAAATAGTGCACATACGATGTGTAATTGTGCCTGGATATGCTGCAGTTCAGGACCAAAATTACTTTATGGCATCTTTTGTTCAGGTGCCCATATCCCCTTTTTAATGCCCATGTAGCCCACATTACCGACATACTTAAACACAAGCTTTTAAGAAGCAAAATTAGTGACAAGCCCCCTTCACTTAAGCACAAACGTGCATAACGTGTTTATAAACCATAGTAAAAGAAGTATGGGAGGTAATCCATTGCTAATGCCCACTAGGAATGGTATTATCTGTGTTTGTACAAACTTTGTTTCATGCAGTCCAACAGTATCAGGTGCACTAGTGCCAGAACAGCTCTCTTTCTATTCTCTCTGGCTTTCATAAGGATGACTCTAAACTGATGATTTCATCTATCCTGTAAAAATATCACTTTAGCATTTATAGTTTGCACTCATTCAAAGGTGCTGTGTCAGACATGAGGGACAGATGTGAAAAGGAAACAAGGAAAACGGAAAGAAAACTCTCTCTGGTAAATAATTATGGACTAATATTGAGAGAAGATAAACCACATTTCATCCCAGTAAGCATTGCTTGTTGTCAGACCAAGCTACCTTCTTCCAGATCATCTCATTATTACAAAAGGATGAATGGGATAGAAGAAACACTAGTAACACCAGAAGGCTGGACATTAGCTGTAGCAAAAAATTAGATGAGATAGGATGGATTGGGCTCAGTCCCAGGAGGACGAAGATCAGGATAAGCTCCATTCTGGGCCTGTGATCAGAGGTCTTGTCTTGGAGAGACAGTCAATGCCTGAGACTCCTGACCACCTCCSCACTACCAATGAGCAGCTTGGAGTCTACACGACTCTACTGCAATGTTAGAGGTTGTCCRACATTGTCCAACATTCAAGGCAACTGAGGAATGATTTACTTTACTATATCTCACCATGCAGAGCTTCACTAAACAAAAAAGCTTCACTTGCCAAAATCCAAGGTAGGATTCCTGGAGCTTTTAGAGCTGCATGAAATGTCAGTTAAGATCACTATTTGTGAGTGGTTCAGTTTGTTTTGCCTATATCRATATGAAGGATGTCCAAAAAAAAGCCTGTGTCCTGTTCTCAGTGGTAAAAAGCTATAAGTGAGTTACAATGTTTTTCTTCTCAACACCATTTTAGGTGCAGTATTTTGGTTTATGCTGGAAAAAAAAAATTAAGAACAAGCAGAAGTTCTAGGGAGACATAATATCTGGCATTGAAACAGATGATGGTCGCTGGAAAAAATGGATGTGCCTGAGATTACAGGAGTCCTTCACTGCTACAGCACTGCTATTACTATGGCATTTTCAAAGAAAAAGCTAAAAATAGGAAAAAAACCATAATTACTTTTCCCTAAATTCCCCCCAAATGTCTCATAGAGCAGATAGCCCAGCAACAAAATTTGAACTCAGGCACCATGTAGATAATGAAAAAAGACTATGAAAAAGAAAAATACAAAGAATGCCTTTGCTGCCATAAGCTGGGTTTTGCCTGCAGGATAAAAAAATGCTTCTGAGTGCRTTTGGGGAGTGTTTTGGAATGGAGTGTTTTGGAATTGACTTGCTACGTCCACATAATCTGTATCCTGCTTTGGGAAGAGTATGTTTCTGGCTTCAAGGTGATCTACCATCCCACTCTGTCTACCATCCTATGGCTGTCTTTCTTGAGTGCCATTTGTATTGCACAGTGTAGGTCTGGGGACTTTATGTTTATTAATGTGGTCAGTACAGTCAGTAAGCTGATAAGGGAAAGGTGATCCAAATGGTATGGGTTAATATGCCTGAATGGGTAGAGGAAGAGAGCACAAATTATGATAAGCAYTGGTCCTTTTTTCTCCTGGATTATGATAAATGAGGTTTGTATAGAGATATTTGAAGAAGCACAATTAAGTTACACAACAGATGTTTATCTTTGAGTCATGGAGTAATAAAGTAGAATAGACATGAAGAGAGTGCTTAGCGAATCCTCTGGGCACAGAATCAAATACACCTGCTTTGCTTCTGACAAACTTCTGATCTTTCCTTAGGCATCCTCAGTGATGGCATCTTCACAGCCATCCCAGGCAATCTGTTCTGATTTTCCTGCATGGTCCTTGCTGAAATTTAAGTCTGTTACATCTTGTCATTTCCACAGTGGATGTGGAGAGCTGATTGTAGAAGTCCTTTTTCACTTATCTGACATAAATTGCCCTCAGTCTTCCCTCAGATTGAACAGCTAATATGTATTTCCTCATGGGCCATGTTTTTTAGACCCCTGATCACTTAYATTGCTCCCTTCTGGCACCCAAAACTGAATGCAGTAAGACTACTGACCGAAGGTGTGGGAAATTTCAGCCTCCACAGAACTATGTAATGGGAAGGATTTGAAGATTGAATGCAAAGATGTGGGATGAAGGTGCTGCTTTGAAAACAGACTGAATGTGTTAAGTGTCGTTGGCTCTACAGGCATCAACATTTGAAGCATATACGTGAAAGGACTAGAAGCAGATGAGGAAGACTTCAAGACAGTTATGCTTCATATTTTGGAGAAAGAGGAGTGAGAGAGTATCRGTTAAGAGCAGATTAATCATACTTGAAGTGTTAAGAAAACCATGTCTTTGCAGCAGAGCTTGTGATGTCTACCAGAAAAGGAGAGACTTGAGAGGTCAAAAAGGAAAAAAAAAATACTTTGAATGCTGAGATATGAGATGATGAAGATATAAAGTGTAGATTTATACATATGGATGAAGAAGTATCAGTGAACATAGGGCTAAGTAAGGAGTAGCTTAGTAAAATTCAATCAAATGCTTCGTGTCTGGGTTGCCTAAAGGCATTCACATTGCTTATTTGCCTTTTTCTGCATCCTTTCCCCCATCAATGCCATTATCTCACTCTCACTGCAAAGAAATTCTGAACAATTTGCCAAGGAAATTAGAGTCCTTGGAAGTTTATGAAAATAATGTCTAGGATACTCCCAGAGAAGTATCCCTTGATGCCAGTTTTTGTTTTGTAGCAGTGAGCTAGGAGGTGGCCAAGCTAGAGGTGGGAGAACCRTAACTGCTGCAGATGGGATTTGCCTTTAGTTTGAGAGTTTGGGTAGATTTGTCTCTCTTAGGATGGGCTGTCCCATGCTCTGGGTATGCCTCTCTCCCTGTTGCTTATAGAGGGTGTGTGGATGACTAGTTCAGGTCAAACCTTTACCTTTCAGCAGAGACCAGGTGAGATGAAGTCCAGCTTGGAGTCCCACAAGAGTCCTGATGAGGGAACAAGAGCAGAGGGAACAAAGGGTGGCAGGGTGCCCAAATGGCCTTATGGTGGGAAAAAGGGGGCAGAAAGGCTGACACTGGAGGAAATCAGAGAATAAAAGTAGCTAAGGAAAGTGAAGAGAGCACAGATGACAGCTGAAGGAAAAACATTTAGTTCTGGTGAACTGGAGAGAAGTTGCAGGCTGAAAAAGGCCCCATTGAGAAGAAACCRTCAGAAACTCACATCGTTTCTCCCCAGGTCTTCTCTGTGGTGACTAATCTCCCAGAATTACTTCCCCAGCCCAAGCTTTCTACCTGCTCATGCTTGTTTACAAACAACGTGGTACAGTATTTACAGTGCTTCTGAATTACATTTAACTGGTGTTTCTTCCATACCACTGCATGTTTGTAGCAGTGGTGCCAAGTTCTGTAAAAGACTTGCTAGCTAGCACAATTGAGCTGCCACCCACACTGGAAAGCCTGCAAACATTTCAGTAAACATGGGAAGGTGTTGKCAGTCCTCTTTTAAAAGAAGCCTCGAAATGATCTCCTGCTTCTCTAAGAAGATGGTGTACCCAAGATGTACACAAGTATGTATTATGTATGAAGGGTGTCCAAACAAGACTGACAGCTGGACTAAGATTTTCGTTTCTGGTTTTAGAAGGGTCTTTTCATTCTTTAACTAAACCCTGGGAGCTCTGAACAGAAAAGCTTCATATTAGGACAGGGGAGATCAGTTTGAGACAACTAAGAGTTAGATGGGATGCAAGCCAGTTCTTGAGATATATTCTGTATTTAAAAGGGCCTAATTCCCATTTCCTGGCTACTTATTAGTGTTTTGCCTATATTGATATCCAGCAAGTGACACTTTGTTGGACGTTTGTCAGACCTAATACAAGCTCCAGGTCATGTGAGCAGAAGTGGTAGCATCTGAGACAAAGGATCTAGAGTAAGTCATTTCACACAACGAGGATGAAGATTTCAGGAAAGTTTGAAGCCCTGTTAGACACTATTAGGGCTCAAAAGGAGAAAGAGAAATCCGCAGAACAGATGACGTTTCAGTAGTTGGAGCTTTATTGCAAATAAGCATTTGAAATGTGGCAAATTGATTTCTCTATGTATTTTCATTTATTAACTTTCAGCCTCAGTAGGCCAAAACCACCTCATAGATAGGTTGGAAGGCGAAATTTGAAGAAGCTCCAATGGAGACAGAGAGTGCTGGATTAACCCTGGAGTCCAGGTCCTGCTCTAACATCTGGTTTGCCTACATTAGTTACTTTTATRTCAATGGGCTCACTCCAGTGAATAAAAAGATCAAAATCTGTTCCTGTGTGTCTTCTTCCTGCACTTTTAATCCTCCGTATTTAATAATTTTTTAATCAGTCACATCAAAACAAATAAAAGTGACTTCCTGAATGGAAGCAATTTTTTTTTACTGTGCTACAGACAAGTCAGAACCAACAGAAAATTATTAAATAATGTTAAGTCATTACAGGACCCTGGTGGCATAATTCTGTCATTACACTTTAGAAGACTTAGAATATATAATCTTGAAAATAGCAGGAGGCTTGCATTTTTAAGAATAAAATGGTCACATTTATAAAACTCTGTTCATGTTTTGGAGAAGAAAATTTTTCTTGAAAAGTAGTCAGTCTGCATTGTTAGTATAATGCAATATTACATGTAGCATCTATTGTTTTTCCAAGAGAGAATGACAGATCTCTCAAAGTAGCAGGCTACAAACTCATAAACATAAAGAATTGCAAAATGCAATATGCACAAATAATCAGTCTACTCCTATAACATCTAGCTAGTTAGCTCTTTGCAGAARATCCCAATCTGTTATTGTGACAGTCAATTTGCAATATGCAATATAAGTTGTTTATCACTAAAAAAAAAAGCCCTCCTCAACCCATTTCAGATTCAGATTCAGATTGTGCTTGTTTAATGAGCTCCCTGTCTGGATTCCTCTTGATTTTTAGAAGTTGAGCTTATTTCAGAATTTTCAGCTTAGTGTGGGAGGTTAGCTGAAATCCTCTGTAAAAGCCCTTTAATTTTACGTGAAGTACATGAGGAACATTCCTCTGCCTGACAGCATCAGTCACACATGAGGCAGAAAAAGGTACGCGGAGGAAGCTGCCCTTCTGCATTGTTCATCAGGGCAAATGAGGGCCATTCATCCAAGTTGGACAAATCATGGCTATTTTAGCTGCCTAAAGGTCATATGGTCTATCAAAACATTATAATGAAGAGGCTAAATATAAGTGTGAACAGGTTTGGAACCCCTGGCAGAAATTAATTATCAATGTCTGTTTCAAATCGGATGAGTGCAGGGATTCAGATCCCAGCGTCTCTGGTGACAACACAGAACAGCGTAGGAAGCCTGAACCAGGAAGGCTGGTTGAAAGGAAACCGTGCCTTACAGATCCCTCAGCATTTTGGTGACAGGTTGTCATGACAGTCCCAGAGCCACAGCGTGCAGGAGGATTTCTTCTGAGATACACCATTGGATGCCGTTGGAGATTTAACACTGGTAATAGCCCTGGAAAAGAAATGTAATAGGAAGCAGACAATCGTAATGTTCTTTCTCTCCTCACTCTTTTGCCTTTTCCTGCACTGTTATATTTAGAACAGTTTCAAACTTGACCTGCCATTTGCTCTAAGAAGGCATTGAACAAACTGTCTGAAGAGAGTTGTTGTTTATGCCTGTGAAATAAGTCCATCTGAGACTTGAGTGTGACATTTGCTTGTATAAACCAGACAGCAGTGCAGTAGTGATCACTTGATTTCCGTTACAATCAGGCTGTGCAGCTGCTTTTTAAAGTCTTGGCAGTTCACTGAAATTTAACCTTATAAAACATCTCATTGAGAGATTTTGTGTGAGTTTTCAACATTTTGGGATTGATCTGCATTTGGCTTTTGTACCTAGTGTTGCTGAATCACATCTCCTAAAATAACCTGGTACCTGGCCTTGACACACACTTGTGCAGCTCATCTGACCTTCACCCTTGAAGTCCTTTAGCAGTACCTGGGTTTTTAGGCAAAACCCAACAGCACCTCAGTGCATGAAATACAGCAAGTTCTGCCTGTGCTGCCCCTGAACAGTGTTACTGCCAGCAGTTACCCATCACCTACTTTTATTTGTAGCTGAATAACAAGACCTTTCTCTCAGATGCCCACRTTATTAACTGGTCTCTGACTGTTGTTAATTTGTTCTCAGCATGAAAAAAAMCCCTGCTTTCAAGTCTGTTTAAAAGATCGTCATTTTCCTGGGAAGCAAGGGAGACAGAGTGGAAGAGTGTGTTTATTTCTGTATAACTTGCAGTCATACTTTTTCTGCATGTCCACAAGAAAGAACCTACAGCACAGGTATACTCATATGAGCCTGTGGCTTTCCTGCATCAAGTCACTTGTCATACTCCAGTGCTCTCCTGGGAGAAAATGGGTTTATCAATATGAAATGGGTACCTCTCATATTCTGGCCCATGCCATCGTTATGGTTCTCTTCCCATCAATAAGCTCCAGTGTTGGAGTCAAACTATGGAGTTCTGACTCAGGCAAAATTTCTTGTTGTTTCTATTATTTATTAATGATAATAAAATAATAATGCATCATTATTTATGTATTGGTTGATTTGTGTTTAGAGCATTACTATGAATCTGTAAATCTCTTAAATGCAGAATAAGCAGAGGTGCAGGCCCTGCTAAGTTTTATAACCTGATTTAAATGTAATAACTATAAAATTTAATAATAATTTAAATTTAAATAATTATAATTATTTAAATGTAATATTAATGATAATAATATACTAATTAAATGTAATAAAAAATAACCTGATTTAAAATGTCCCTTTCTAAAGAATACAGGGAAAGAGATGAGACAGCAARCTGGTAGAAGATTGCTCAACTGAAGAAATTTCAAATAATTTCTTTTAAATTTATCCTTGTAGAAAAAGCCACCAAAGTGTTRAAATGTTCAAAAATAATCTTATTAAAGTTTCCATGTTTAATACATGGTAGGTTATATTAAAAAAAGTCAGAGAAAATGAAGACAAACAACTTGGTTTCTTTATAATACGAATTTGAAGAGAAAGGTGCTTTGCCCCATAGCTCTGTCACTAAGTTTATGCAAGGTTAGAGAGTAAAAAGTCTCCTTAACAGCACCAGTTTCAGGGTCAGCTGGATYATCTTTCTGTCATTTATGTAAGATTTCTGTGTTTACGTCTGGATATTCCATATCTGCCATCCTYGGACAATACAAATAGTAGCATATCATTTATTTATCTCTCCTCTGTTGAATGCTTTTCCTATATTTTTCATTTAGGAAAAAGTTTTAACCTTTTAGTCGCACCTGCCCATATATCTTTTGCTTACTGCCCCCAGTCACAGCTTGTTCTGTATCCCTGGTTTCCAGTGAGCTACAACAATGTTGTAGCCCAGTTTCTGAAACAACCTTTGTTTCTGGGTAAAAAGATGGATCAGTTTTTATTTCTTGGTTAATACCCTGTAAAAGGACCTTTGCAGTACTTCAGCTGTCATTGTTCTTCACAGTGAGTGAGTTCTGGATCAGGGATGTGTGCGTTCTTAGGAGAACGTCTACTTTTAGTCAGTGTATTTCCAAATTTATTATTTTTTCCTGTCRTCATGCACTGTTATTACCTCACCTTTTATCATCTCTTTTTTCTGAATGTACAGAGTCACCTATTGTAATGTTTTGGTAAGAAAGCATTAACTTTCAGTGAATAGCTTTTCCACTATAAAGCATGACTGATGCAAGGCCCAAATGTCATGTGACCACTGCCTGGACCTCACTGACCTGAGAAGCCCACTGTCCTGAAGACACCCTTTGAGGACTGAAGCAAAACCTGAGTCGCTTCGTTGTTGTCATATGCTTTCTGTTATTTGGACATCTTGGGTTTTCTGGTTACTTCTTTCTAGACACTGGTAGCCATATATCAAATGTCCTTTTTCTGCCATGACATTTAAGCAACTGCTATTCCTTCCTTCATAGCTGTGCAACAGATTTCATCAATGTCAAACCCACAATGATAGAGTGAGAATAGGCTTCTTAATCTTGATACTCTWTCTGAATTATTTAAAGAAAAAAGTCTTTTTAAAATAAATAAGATAGTCAAATAAAGAAAACTAATCCCATGCTCTGTATAACTCCAATAGCAATAGAAGAATTATACTAGCCAACAATTTTTGTCCAATGGATCGTGTATGTTTTCCTAAAGTCATCATTAATCTGATACTCATAAGYAGAAATTTTAAAAAGTAGCTTCAGTGCTAGATTTAGCATCACTGAGATTTCTCTTTATGAGAAGCCAGGTTATGGTTTTCACGATTTCTTCAGCCGAGAAGCTGAAGGGCAAGGCTGGAACAGAGTCCCACCAAAAAAATCCTGGGTGTCATTGCTCATTTGTCTYGTTTGAGGAAAAGAACCTCAAAGCACTGCAATGCCTCCCCCATGTGTCATCCCTTTGGGAGGGAAATAATTACGCTGAGAAATTAGACAAAAATAAGATTCCCTTAAGCATAACTTAACCTCAAGTTGCTGCCAGGAATGTGACAAGGAAATGGTAAGCATAGGCTGATATATATTTTTAATTCTTCTTTGAATGTCTTCTAATCTTGTAAAGAAAATGGTTATTCAACATTTGTTCTTGCTTTTAGATCTCTGGGGATTTTTAGATTTTTTTGTTCTTCCCACTCTTTCATTTGCGGTAGCAGCACTGGCTAATCAAGATGCAGTTGCCAGATTGCTGCATCTTGGTATTAACCCTCATAGCTCGTGGTGTACTCCAGCTCTCAAAACCATCAGTGCACTGCACAAGGCCAATCTCTGTGGTCTTAGTGTAGGTTTGTTAGCTTTAAGTATGGGCTTAAACTCCTCTGAAACCAACAAGACCCACCCACATGTTGAAATGCTTTGCTAAACCAGAACAGTCTGATGAAGAGGGTACTGTTTACAGACTGTTGGAACAGACTGTGCCTGGCTATTGMGCATCACAGAAGGGGATATGCACAGACGTAAATCCATCTGCAGAATTTGGAGGGTGATTAAACATTGTCTTCCCATAATGAGCCAGCCTTGTACTTAATGATCACGATGGTGAAAACAAACCTAACACACCATTTCATCTGTTAATTTTGCACAGCTCATTGGAATTGATTCTATGACCCTGTCGTGTCTGACAAAAAAATTATGTCCAAAATGCAAATTTATGATTAAAAGATGTGAGTATGACTGGTGCAAAGAAGCAATTAGTAAAAAACCATTTTTAGAGGTTACAGATTCTATGATGGGGTCCAAAGAGGAAAGATAGCATATGGCACCTGAAACATATTTTGTTATGGGTTTTTGAAAGGCACATATGTTTCCTCTTTGTGAGAGAAAGTTGGCTGAAAGTTATCTACTGAACGTCAAAGTTTCCATTACTATTCCTAATTATGCTATTTTTCTGATGACCTAATCAAACAGAAAAACTAAATCTTACCTCTGACTTTTAGCAAAGACACAAAGTGCCTGACTGTCCTTGAATTTAGCATTTTCTAATTGCCAGTTGTTCCCCAAAATAATTATATTGTAGATTTATTTTTATAGCCTGAAGTTCTGTTCTAGGACAATTTCACCTCTTGAATTGAATGTAGATGTTTTAGGAGAATTTTTAAGAAGGACGGTTACTGTTGAATTATAAAAGATTTCATAAGCTACAGTGGACCATTTTATTCTCTGATGCAACCCTGAGAAGACAAAGAAATTATAGGACAAATTAACGTGATTTAGGATGTTTGCATGCCAACATACTGGAATATCCGCATGACCTTGCTTGTTCGAATATTTAGAAGAACAATGTTATAAATAATATTAGTAGTATATACTAGATTACTTCATTTCTCCAGATGGTGATATCCATGGCCCTGAAGATAGCCTTGAGTAAAMGAGAGTTTATAGGTCTCTGTCCTTTTCACAGACCACATATGTTAAATGTGACACCAATCTGAAGTTTTAATAAATGAACTAATTGATTATTCAGTGTTTTGGGATAGATTTCTAAAGCTCCTAGTAGTGCTCTGATTTGTTTTGGTAAGTTATTTCACAGTATCCATGAATCATCTTATTTTTTCCTTACAGGAGGTTCTGACCTCTCTTCAGATAGCAAATTATTTTCTCTGCTCTATACAGAAGTAGCTGCCTCCTTTTCCTAGGCTTGGGGCTTGGGTAATATTTAGCAAYTTATTAAATTAGATGCCCTAAGTACTTTAATCAGTTATCTAGCTTAGATTTGTGTAAACACCAGCTCTTAGAGCAGAATATCACAAGTATTACCCAGAGGGGACTAGATACCCGATGACAAAAGTGAATGCTTGTCTCTGGTCTCCCTGCAGGAATGCAGGACCAAGCTCTAGGAGGGAGAGTGTGGGCAGGGGAGGATGGTGATGCTGGCTGGCTTTGATGGCCAGTATGTCCTGCCAGCAGCCCCATCAGCCCTTTCTGCTCAACCTGCAGGCCCCCAGCACAGCACAACAAAAGATAGTTAGGGGGCCCACGTGGCCATCACCTTCCAACAATGCGTAGCATATTTTCATACAACTTTCRTAAAAAATGAACCTTTTTGCTGATTTTAGCAGTATTTGCACCAGACCCAAAAATCTGTACGCTTACTTGTGTTGCTTCAGAGAAGTCTCTTCTGAAAAATCTATCCCAGAAAGAGCCTGAGAAAGCTACTGTATCCAAATTTTAATTATCTCCATGCGATTAAACAGATCAGTGTATATTTCTTTACTGTGAGGGTGGTGAAGCACTGGAACAGGTTGCCCAGAGAAGTTGTGGATGCCCCATCCCTGGAAGTGCTCAAGGCCRGGCTGAATGGGGCTTTTAACAACTTGGTCTAGKGGAAGGTGTCTCTGCCCATGCCAGAGGAGTTGGAACTAGATGATCATTAAGGTCCCTTCCAAACCACAGCCTTCTATGATTCTATTATTCTGTGTTGCTCCTGGTCAGAAGAGAGCAAGGTAGTGATTCCTCAGGGTATGTACTTGTTCAAAACGGAGCTGCATCTACTTGTCTTGTAGGTGTTTGGAACACACCAGAACAATTTCTGAGGGAAATTACTGAGGCCAGTTTTGATCCCTGTGTCCTTGTCCAGTAACATTAGGTAATACTAAAAAAACCCTGAACAACCAACCAAACCCCTGCAACAGAGGAAGAGCTCACTTCTGAATTATTTAAAACAGTGCATTTGCTAGGGAGCTTCATGAGAAATGAACAACTGTAGGACATGCCYGGAGCTTTTTAGCAGATAACCTTGGAACGAGTTTGTATCTGGTATAAAAGGAATGCTAATCTAAAGCATTGAATCTAAAAAGAAACCTTATGGCCTTAATATGCATAGTTAGGATCCAGGTCCCTAATTATTAACACTTTAATAGCATATAGAGATGTTAGCACAAGAAGTGGGAAGAAGAGAACTGTGCCATGTGACAGACTGCTATGTATAATTAGATAGTTCAAAAAAGTCCAGGCCCCAATAGGATAAAGTGAAAAAGAGTAAGAAAATGTTCAGAGTTATTTAGAATTTTTCAGCGGTGGAGTTCAAAGTCCAGTGTTCTTAGTTCTAGCTAATTACAGCTCTTGAAAGCTCCTGGTAATTGGGAAGAGGAAAACAAAAGGATTAGGGATTCAAGTTTGAACAAAAGACCTCTAGTTCTTATATTTCTGCAAAGATCAGGGCAGAATTGCACAGGTACATTGAGACTGGAAGACCTGACACAAAGTTAGCCATTATTTCTGATTTTCTAGCCAGAAATTTTTATTCCAGTGTTTGAGAACATGATGACTGTGTTCATCTTGCTCCTCATACCAAGTAGTAGTCTTGAGCAGCTCTTGCATCTGGAATTGATCTGAATATTTTGACATCAGAAGTAAGTTTGAGTAAGTGTTAATCTGCTAGATCAGTCGGTGTGTGCTGCAAGACAGCCATTCATTTCATTCTTACACAGAAGTACTCGCTGCTCAGCCTTGTGGACAGRTGATCCTAAGCATTTTGTGTATTTTTCAGTATATCTTTGGACATTAAGTTATAGGACAGCAGAAGGTAATGATATTCAATATTATCATAATCTCACAACCAAGTGAGACACAATAAAGCACTTGCATAATATCTGGACCACTGCCCACCTGAAGTGACTTCCAGCAACCATTTCATTTTCTGGTCCCACATACTGTCAGGGAAATATGAGCAGTGATGCTGAAATGCTTTGTAAAATAATTTAAAAGCCACTCTAAAGTGTAATCTACAATGTAGAATGGCTTTTTCAGTRTATGACACTGCAGTAGACATGGGGAGATGATGCTTGTCTTTCCTAGGATTGAGATTGCTTCAGACTTGAGGGTCTTTGCTTACTTCTGCTAAAACCAGGTTTTAAAATTAAATATCATATTAGGTGTTCCATTCAGTGCATAGAAACATTCAGAAAATGTTTTCATTCACACCCTCATCCTGCACACTATACAGAATAAAATTATATTCCTTCAACCTTATTTCCAACCTTATTGGAATAACCCTGTTTCTGTTCCCTCTCCTCCCTTAAAAGCTCATACTCCATTCTGCATGAAATTAATTTTAAAGCCCTGGGTACTCAGTTCATCCCTTACACACACCCCAAATAGATGAGAGGAATGTCATAGCAATTGGGACTCTCTAGTTCCTCAGCATAATCTCATCAGAGATACCCTCTTGAGGTTTTCTGCTCAGGTCTCTTAAATGTCATAATGATGGCATGAGAAAGGTGAGGCCAGTGGCATTGGGGTCTGAGCAGACAAAGGGTAGGGATTGCATTGGGCAGGAAACTGTTCCCAATGGGATACTAAAATTTGGGTTCCTCCTTGGTGAAGAATGTACGATGTGGGATTCAAAGTTCCCTTACTCATTTAATTTTAATTGAAATATATCTGGAGGCAGATTCTGAAATACAAGTGTAGCTAAGACACCCAGAGAGTAGTGAGAGGGAGCTTGACCAACTCACTCCCCTGCTCATCGTGCTTCCAGAATAAGCAAGACTTGCCATAATGTCGTCCTTTATTAAAGGCTAACGTGAGCCCCATCGTGTGCAGGTAGAGAAAGAGTGGGCATAAGTTACCRGAATTGCATGCTTAAAATAAGTAGACAGTATCAAGAATGTGTCACTGTACGAGGATCATTTGAACCCATCTGATTTTATTACACACACAGACAGAGCAYTGAGGTCAAATCTTCTGCATGGAARTAATCCAAGGGTTTGGGTAAGTATGATATTCTTTAGTCTCTGCAATCTGAAAGAACAAATAAAAAAGCAACTAAAGGGATTACAAATAAATCACCCAGGATTCTTTATCCTAAAGCCCATTTGGCTGGATATGTAGTAGTATTCAAAATTGCAGGAACAATTCCTATACTTATCTAGCAAACTATTTCACTTGACTGAATCAATGAATAACGTTGATTAATTGCCAAAGCTGCTAAGTTTAGCACAAGCCACATTTTACTTCCTCTTTTTTGAGTATATCCTATGGCTAAAAGCGGATTTTGTAAATCCTACACTGAGATTAATCATATGTTGTGTTCAAAGACAAAACAGAGCCCTGAAATTACAGATTTGGGAAAAAATGTACCCAGTGTTCATTCATTAGTTTTTTTTTGCTGTCTGATATTAGAACTAGTCCACAACGAAAAAATACTTGCTTCCTTCGTAAGTAAGGGTGCTTTCTTCACTCTTAYTTGAAGAATTTACATAAGGTGTTTATATCTGAATCTAAACCAAGTTCTGTCTACTAATACACATTGACTGAACTTTCAGGGATCTGAACAGAAACATCTAAGGATGAAATCCCTTACGAAAACTGAAATAATCTTAAACAAATAGGATACATATAATATTTGTTGAAATATGGAATTGTTTTGGGTTATGATATTTTGAGGGGCAGAGGGTTTTTATTTTTTATCAAAGCCTTTTCCATYGTACTCACTTTTCTCTCCATTGTCAGGGAGATATATGTCTCTCTCAGTACCATGGATTCAGTGACCCTCACATCTTACAGAGAGATACTACATTTCCTGAGAAAGGGAGAGGGGTTTTTTTGTGTTCTAATCAGTCTTCCCTGTTACTCATATTCTAACCATTCTATTCATATTGGTCCCCCCCTCAGTAACCCCATCTCTCCAAAGCACTACTAGATTCTTTCTCAGATTAAAATAACTTTGAAGTAGATGTGGTTTTTTTCAAGCAGTGCTGTGACCATTCTTCACTGCTCAGTTACAAAACAAATCATCAATGAAAGACAAAATGTGGTGCAAATACTAACTTTTTGAAATAGTTATGTCTTTCATTTATATTTGTGAACACATTATATACTGTGTTATATACAAAGACATAAATATGTTTAAGTGCATGCATACCCACACATACACCTTTTTATCTTATCAAACGGGGTGCTTAGACATCACTTTTCTGTATACACCTGCATACATACACTTAGCTACACATGTATGTATATTAAATCAATTTTGGTTTCATAAGGCTGTGAATAGTACAAGCTGAAAGATTTTCCGATACAGTGCCAGATGTGACCCAGTAATACTTTAACAAGTGTTAATATATAGGTTTGGAATGCAATATAATGCACCAACAAAAAGCTTAAAGCAATTGAATGTAATGCAGAAACTCATGGGCTAGACTTTGATTTGTAACTCCCAGAACACACAGGTGTAGCATCTTCAGGAAAACACGGTTTTCTGCACCCCAGATGACACTGTGACAGAGCCACTCCCAAGAGTCTGCTGACCACGTCAGCAGCCCACAGGAGCTGCCAGAAAAGGGTCCAAATCCTCTGCTTCTTTTGGCACATCCTGAGATGGATGCATTCCTGGTGTTTTCCCAGACAACTAGTTGTTTGTTTTACCACTGAGTTCCTTCTCAGTGGTAAACAACCCTACAAAGAGGGGATTAGAGCAGGGAATTGAGGTTCTCATTGTTATTAGCACATATTTCCACCAGGGAGATATTATATGGAAACTTTACCCAATAATTTCTGTCCCATCTTCCCCAGCTGACAAGAATGTTCTAATTAAATGCAACTGTTGCTATAGTTGCTGTAGTGAATCTGTCAACCTCAAATTAGCAGGTAGATGAAAAACCATATTTCTGTTTTAAAATTCTGTAAAATCTAAGACAATATATAAATGGTAGCATAGAAAGATTGAAAGCAATATGATTAATGACTGGAATGTGATATGGTTATTCCTGGTGTCTGTCTTTTATTGATGGAAAATACCATACATGATAATTTAGCTAAATGCATTGTCCTATTTCTTTATTGTCTTGGAACCACAAAGGACAGCAAAGCAAAACTAAAATAAAATATTTCTGAAATGAGAAACAAGAATTATTTGTATTTAAAAGGCACTAGTAAAAACAGTCCTGGTAGGAAATGATGGTATACCTCAAAACCAGAAATATTCTTTTTTCTTTCCAACCAGGAGCAACTCATTTTGTTTTTACTAGTTCTTCTTAGTGCATAACTTCCTGAAACATAAAGCTACTTAATTTCCGGTCCCTTTCCCTGGGTATAATCATCTTCAAGTGTGTGTTGGGCTTGTTTGTTTTCCTATTTCCTCCTGTTTCTACAGCTCTATTTTAGACAGCTATGTTGACAAGATGGCAAGGTTCAAACATCYAACTGAAGATCATTGGAAGTGTCATTTTTGTTTTATATAAGTAGTCTAATTAAATAGGAAGGCTAAAAAGAGACATACAAGTCAATCTTCAAGTACATTAAGAATTCTGTGGGAGTTATACAAATCTCATACAGAAGCCTACAAGAGATTTTTCTCATCTAAGACCTTAAGACTCAATATTTATTTGTTATGTGATATCTCATGTCTGGAGATGAATAACAGAAAAAATGTTTTTGTTTCAAGAAAATAACACAAACTATTTACGTAATTAATTCAAACAAAACAAAAAAAAAGGGGAAAGCATGTTGTTAGGGAACCAGGGAGTCCTGTTGGCTGCCGTGTTTGATTATATCTCAGATAAATACATTATTCAGGACTGTATGTGAAGGTCAGAATTAAATCACAGTTTGTCCACTCCCAGTAGAATTAAAGAGATCAGAATGAAAAATCTAAGAGAAAGGTAAGATTTTGGAAACCATGCCATTTGGTTTCATCAGTGACAGGTATGTGAGGGGAGTTTTGGCCTGCCCTGCATCATCTTTTCCCAAAAACCCCAAACACCTCTGCAGTCCACTACAGCCAGTGGTTCCCTTGCTTGTGGCCCAGGGATTCCAGATGCCTTTCTCAGGGGCTGSCAGGGAGAGCGGAGTGTGCCCCTGCGGCCCAGCATCAGGGAGCCTCGTGGGATGATGGAGGAGCCGAGCGGGGACTACTTGTTCCTTTTGCAGTTGTTGCCACGTGGGATGGTTTGTTAGAGCAATTACCATCTCCCATTTGATGACACCGTGGCTCTGCTCAGGTTGGTAAATATGTCAGGAGACATTTTGCTTTCAGCATGTCTGGTGTGATTTCCTGACTCTTCCACTACTGTGTGTCACTTCTCAGTATCCCACCCACAGGTGGAGGGTGCGAAAAACCCCACAAAGAGGAACATCCCATCACACAGAACTGCAGTTTAAACCTGTGAGAGCTGTTCAGGTCACCTGCGTAAAGCTTGCTTGGACTGGGTGTTATAAGTATCATGCAATGTGCTTTTGTGCGAACTGGCAGCAACCTTGTGACAGCAAAATGGAAATGCCCTCTGCAGTGCACACTCAATATTTGTATGACTTGGCCCTGGCCTTTTGTTCTGAGTTTCTTTCACTCTATTCAAAGTAACAGAATAAAAAGGAAAGAGCAAGTACTACACACGAGAAACCAAGTAAGTTCAGTATGAAATATGCTGATAGAAATTTGGACATGTTGTATGTCACGATGACATGCAGCTATAAAAACACTCAAAGATGCAGCAGAGACAATTTCTATCATTAACATTTACAGGCTTATTAAAGAGGCTCCTTATTCCTGTGCCACTCTGCATCATAGATGTTACTAAAAGGTGTGTTTACTTTCTTGATTATTAAAGCGAACAGGAATTTTTGCATTCGCAGCGAGTTTCATAATCTTTTTATCTAGATTTACACAGGTTTTTCCATMTATATATGTGTATATAGGTGTCTTACTAATGAATATTATATATAGCATATATAATACTTTGCAAAACAGATCCAGTCTTCATTTTGTTGTTTTACAATTACATGCATAATATTTATAGGCATGGTGTTTATGTATTTCATAGGGGGTTGGAATGGACCTTAAAAATGGACCTTGCTAAATCCAACCTGGCTTTGAACACTGTCAGGCTTGGGGCATCCRCAACGTCCATAGGCAACCTGTTCCAGTGCCTAACCACCCTCACAGTAAAGAATTTTTTCATCATATGTAACCTAAATTTCCTCTCTTTTAGTTTATACCCATTACTCCTTGTCCTATCACTGCAGTTCCTGGTGAAGAGTCCCTCTCTGGCTTCCCTACAGGTGGGGTCTCACAAGAGCAGAATAGAGGGGGAGAATCACCTCCTTAGACCTGCTGGGCTTCTGATGCAGCCTGTGATACACTTGGCCCAGATTTGTAAATTGGAGAATTATTTGTAATTCTTCCCAGTTATGGGAAATCTATGTAGCATCTTCTTACATGAACTTAGTAAGTGTACTATGGTTGCCTGTAATCAAGCTACTGTGCCAGTATACCTGCTTACAGCAAAGATGAACCCGTGCTTTAGAGCAGAGGGTGGTGGGTGCACAGTGAGACAGTCAAAGAAGGAACTTCACAAGCCTCTAATCTTGCTGGAGCCACAGTTTTCCCCTTCCTCCTGCAATAATCAAGTGTCAAAATAAGCTTGAGAACAATGTGAAAACAATAGAATGCAGAACTCACGGGTCCTAATAGGAGGTTGCAAAAAATTGTTTGAGTTCTAAAGAAATTTGGAAAAAAAATGCAAAACCCTCTTGGTAAAGGTGAGAGCATGGCTGCATGCAACTTGCAGTATAAAATGTGTATAAAATATAATCATATTAGTTGCACAAACCAGCATCCAGGTGTTATTTGTTTATAGCTGTACTGTAGAGGTATTGGAAGGAACAATACAAGTAAATGCAGTTCAACTGTTTAGAAAGGTGGATGAGAATTTTCATTGTAGGATCAGCTGGCAGTCAGTGATTAGAAGAAAGGATTTTGCTCGCGTGGCCTGACTTCTTCCTGCTGTCTGTAGCAGAAGGCCATCCAAGAGCAGTGGTTTTTCCGGGTCCCAAGAGGCCTGCAGAGAATGGGCTGCAAGCCCACAGCTGGAGCCAGCAGCCAGCTGCTGTGCTGAGTGAGAGTTGTACTACAGCTACAGAGTTTGGGAAAATCTGGGAGAAACACCGTCCTTCATCTCCTGTCTTTAATCTCAGCAGCATCCAATTTGGGGATAGATTTACCAGTGGGAAAGAACATTTGCACCCCTCGCCCTTAATACCACAGAGCATCCTGGGGCTCGCAACCTGCTGAGGGTGCTGACCACCCTCTTCTTCATCCCCATCTGTACTGCAGCTCTTCCTGGCGTCTGTGCAGAAAATAGTCTGAAGGCTATCTGGGAAGATATCCTTAAGCCCATTCTCTCTGCTGGAGTTAGCTGAAATTGTCCCCACAGCTGAGAGGCCAAGAATTACCATGGAAACACTTGGAGCAAACTCTYGTGTCAAAGCAAATATTTCAGTGTTAGTTAACAGATTTAAAAAGATGCTGATTGAAAGAGCAGCATGCTTTGTTCCCTTTATGAGGTCACTTAGCTAATCTGCCCAGTAAATCTGTTTGCTGCACGTGTTGCTCTCTGCTGACCTTAAAAGTTCTTGTAAAAGATGGATTGGAGAGTTTAGAGATAACACAAAATATTTGCAGGTGTTATCCCGAACTACATGATAGCTATGAAAAACAAATGACCCTGGCAGTGTTTTTCCTTTGGAAGTTAATGTAAGATATGCCTGTCTAAGAACTGATCCTGGGCAGGAAACTTGTGACTGCATGGTGCCATCTGTAAGGGAGTCTGTTTGTCCTGTAACAGCGCYGTGGTCGTCAGAAAAGGCACTGTGTTGAGATCCTAGCACGTTGGCCTGACACTGCGTGGATCTGTGGTTTTGGTGCTTTCCCTGGCTTAGGATGCAAGCTTGAATGTGTCACTTTATTGCTTAGTGTCACTCCTTCTGCCCACTGACTGTTTCTTACCTGTATATATCACAGGCTCTTCTACCCGCCCCTTGTTTTTTCTGACCATATAGACAACCTGTGAACATAACYTTCAACTTTACCATATTCCCTTTTGTCCAATCGGTTTTTTTTTTAGCAGCACTCAGTTCTTTCCAATGTGATATTTTAATTCTTACATAATGGACATTACCTCCTATTTTGGTGTAATCAGGAATTTTCATTAGCATACTACTACATCTTATTAATGATAATTTTGCAGGATCTCTTGTTTTTAATGTGTGGATCATTCTTCTCTCTTCTCCTTTTTTTTTTCCCTAGACATATTGCTTATGAACACTTTGGCAGTGTTAGTGCAGCATATGTTTTCACATGAATAATTTAGTCGTTGTACTAAACCACTATCATCCTGATATATCAGTCTGAATATGCTGAATATACTGAGTACTGATTAGTATGGAAAACAGCACTGTGAGAATGAGTTTAACACAGGAAATATTTCACATGCAAAATGCCTTCAGTTTTCACAAAAATATGAATAAATATATGGCTTATTTTTTGAATGACTCCTTATAAATCATTGTTCTTGCACAACAGTATAGCAAAACAGAATTTAAATTTACAAGTAGTACAAATACAAAATTTGCCAAACCATGGTTTCGTACAGCTCAAAATCTACAGGGACTTGGATCAAACTAGCCGAGTACTTTCAGTTGTAAACATGTTAGGCTGTTGAGGAGTCATCATAGCTTGACAGAGGGACAGTCAATGTCTCTTCTGCTTTTTCAGCATCCACTGATTAATGTTAAGCAAAATGTAGGAGAGCTGTGTTCATTGCTGCCTGTATTGACTTGAACTATAATTCTCTTGTCTCAACAGTGCCTTAATTATCGGGGTTAAAAAAACCCATCTCAATATGTGTTTCCTAGATATTTGCCTCTCTGAAACACACTTTTATAAATACTGAAGCATCCACCGTCGAGTGTGAGAATGGCGTAGCATAGCAGCCATCCGATTTCCAAGAGGTGCAGATTGGAGCCCCTCCAGTCAGAGCTGGGCCTAGAGCCTGGAGGTCAGGTCCCAGAAGTGTCCCCATCACTGGCGATTCTGCAAGAAGGCAACAGTGGTAGAGGTGCAGCCAGTCCTTCATTCTTTGTTGTTTATTGTATGTATGAAACATTTTGTTTCACATTGAAGAGATGTTCTGACCCAAAAGTATTTTGGTAAGAAAGTTGTTTTGTTTTACTTTCACAGAACAAAATTTTGTTCAGTTTGGTCCAACTGGAAGAAAGAAAAAAGAATCGTTTTTTATTGGCGTTCTCAATCCCAATGTAGATCACTGGTATTGATGGGACAGTTGGGCCTTTGTCTGTGCTGCTGCTGCTTAACATGGAGCAGAGAAGATCCCTTCCCCTTTACAGAATGGATACCCTGAGGAAGAAAACAGTAGAGCAAGAGCTGCCATCACCATCCAGACCATCTGTCCCCTTTGTGAGTAGCAGAGAAGGGACAGAGCACAGGTAAAACAGGTAAAGAGGAGCCTGAGTACTGGGACAAATAAATCATGCACAAGTGGAGCTGATTTAAGGCACTTTCTTCCAGCACAGGGCAGCGGCCTGTGGCCTGGGCTGCAGCGATGTGGCCGGACAGCCGGCCAGGCACCACGGCTGCTCCTGTGCCTGCCCCCTGGGCAGGACATGGGGCCTGAGTGCCCACCAGCTCTGGCACAGTCCCTACCTGGCATCTTCCCTGGGATGCTGCTGCCAGTGGTGTAACAGGAGCAACCTGCACTCACACGAGTGCCTGTGCTGGTCAGCATGCAGGAAAAGGGCTGGGCTCTGTCCACCTCTCTTTGGAAAGTCAGTAGCCAAAGCTGCTGCAAGTCAGCAGCTGCTCCAATCACACCAACCATGTGCCTTTCAGGATTGCTTTTTGAGAAAGAAGTAAGATGAGGAAAAGAGCCCCTGTCCCCATCCCCTGGGCCATCCCAGTGTGTGGCTCGAGTTCCTGCCTCTGGCTTCTGTTGCTTCTGTGGCAGAAGGGTTGCCAGGCAGGGTTTCAACTCTTCCTCTGACTGTCACAGTGCAGCATTTATTCTGAGGCCCAGGTGATGGGAGATTTATTTACGTGATTAGTCTCTTCAACTTCAGTGGGACTGCTTTTCAGGGATGTGTGCTTTGGTAAGAGTAGGTCATCCTTGCCCATAGAGACTATGCGAAGGAAAACATGCTAATTAAATCTATGCGAGAGCCCATGTTTTATATAAATGCTGAAGGGATTTTATTTATTATGAAGATTACTATTTTAATTGCCTTTTTAAAAATTGCCAGCAGTCTTAACATTGCTTGTCCTTGAAAATTTGTCTTTTTTTCTTTCTTGCTGTCTGTCTGAAATTAAAATTATGCCCACTTCTCCTTTTCAACTCTAATAATACTGGTTCCCAGCAAAGAAACAGCAAACACCCAAAACAAGAGGAAAACTCCACCACTGCACAGACTCATCAAAAAGGAATTGCCAGAGTGATGGAGGAGGATATTTCCATTCCATTTGGTGCTTTTAATTGCAGTTCTTATGAATGGTCTGAATCTCTCATACCTGAATTGCAGCACAGAGCAAGTTATTTTTAGCAGCTGTAGCCCAAAGCTATTGTTGCTACTCTGGCATATCCATAGATACACTTTCTATCCTGCAGTTCCAGGCTCAGTAGGTAAATTAAATGCATTATCTGATACAGTGTCTTTAGTAGTAATTAACAAATATTAGACAAATATTATCTGAAAGGAGTCAGTAGGAAGATAAATGTAGCCAAAGAAATTGCCTCCTCTTGTTCAAAGCCTCTGTAGATACATAAAAACCAAAAAGAAGAGATTCTTTCTGAAAATAGTGCAGAGGAAAGCTCTTTGAGATTTACCTTTCTGCTAAATACACACAAAAGGAAACGATTATTATTTATTTTTTTAAAGAAAAAGGCTTTTTTGCCATTTGCAAATAAAGGTTAAATTTTGTGTGGAAAAAAAAATAAAATCTGTTTCTGCTTGCACTGGGGATTTTAAATTTTTCAGTACAAAGCAGTTGGTGGAAAAAATTAGTCTCTGCTGTAGTGAATCAGACAGTTTCTCTGTTCCAGAGTGCATTTTCATTAGGGTGAACAATGGAGACTGCTGGCTGGATTGCGACGAGTAGCTTTACGTCGAAGGACAAGCTGCATTTATCTGAAGGCAATTCATGGGTTTATAATGGACAGCAGGGCCTTTGTCTTTGCTAAGAGTCTTCCTGTGAATAGCTCTGTGATTCATAGCCAAATTATAGTTGCTTCCTACTATCATGACCATTTTAATAGCAAGGTTCACAAAGGGCTCTCTTCAAATGCTAAGTGGCACGAGTGGGCTTGCACCCATTTTTTTTCCCCCGAGTGATTAGAATCAAGTTAAATAAATAAGAAATCACATTTTTGGTCCTTGCAAGGATTTTTTTGTGAAAGGTTTAAGTGCAAAGTATAAGTATGTTTAGAATCCCTCACATGTTTCTCTCAGTTAACCAATGATAGATACACTATCTGAGCAAGGTACACATCTAATCAAGGATAAAAATCTCACAGATGTGCTATCACAGATACACAGTTAAAAACTGTAAAGGCTTCCAATGAACATCTTTTAAGTATTTTGAGATGCTTCAATACAAATGGCTGTATATTCTGTGCATGATATCTTGATGTTGGTGCTAATGGTTGGTATTCCAGACCCCAGCTTCCATAACAGAGATGGCTTTGGGGTGAATCAAAATAAATAAATATGTGCAAAATGTTATTTATAGTGGTAGCAAATGTTACCTCAYAGTAGCACGGAAAGCCACATCAGAACTGAGATTCTTTTGTGTTATGCATTCATAGGCAGAAAAAAATACACTCTGTGCCTAAGGTTGTATAGTTACTGTTTAATTAACCCACTGTTTTTTCAGGTTAAATTTGGGCAGTTTCTGGGGCAATGTAATGTGTGACTAATAACTGTCTCCAGAAGTTATTTGCCCACRTTATGCTTTAATTAAAAGTGAGCTCTGATTGCCTTGGAATATACAGAGGGCTGCAGCCTGACTGTTCACTCAGTAGATTGGCAGAAACTTTAATCTTCCGGTCTACTCAGAGGTAAACAGGATTATTGCTAGCATATGCCATGAAATTTTTTTTTTCTAGGAGTGAGTGCATGAGTTTAGACGCCAGAGATTTAAGCCTTTTTTAACTCATGCTAGAAGAAAGTTGAAATTTCTCAAACCTCACCTTTTTTTTTTTCACTGAAGGGCCTAGACTTCATATTCTTTATTCCTGTCCTGTACTTGCATACAATAGGGAGGTTGTGAGGTGAGAAGAATAGTGTTTAATTCCAGTTTCAGTCAAATGAACACTGTGGGAAGTGGTTTTCTCCTTTTTCTCCTTTCTAAACTGCTTGGTAGTGGCCAAGGGCATTCTTATAGCACAAGGACAAGAAGAGAAAACCCAACACCCCACTAGAGAGTTGCTGAATTGCCTCACATGGAGAATTCATTTCAGGGGAATGATTCAGCCTGGCACTTGAGCACGTAGTTTTGCAGCAACTTCAGACAGAAGTGTAATCTAATGCTCTGGTCCTAACAGAAGTCTCTTGCGGAATATGCATAAGGTTGTTTCCACCTTGTGTTTATCCCTTGCATTGAGATGGATTGTCGTTCTGAGCTGCTTCAGGGCATGGACACAGAGGGCCAGGGAAGTCTACAGCAGAATGCAAATCTCTGCACTGTCCCATGGGCAGGGACACCTCCCACTAGACCAGGTTGCTTAAAGCCCCATCCAACCTGGCCTTGAACACTTCCAGGGATGGGGCATCCACAGCTTCTCTGTTCCAATGCCTCACCACCCTCACAGTAAAGAATTTCTGCCTAATATCTAATTTAAACCTGCCCTCTTCCAGTTTAAAGCCATTCCCCCTTGTCCCGCCACTGTATGCCCTTGTCTGGATCTTTCTTTTAGGCTTTCATCCAATACTGAAGGCAGCAATTAGGTCACCCCAAGGTCTTCTCTTCTCCAGGCTCAACAATCCCAAATCTCTTAACCTTCCTTCACAGGAGAGGTGCTCCATCCCTCTAATCATCATGGTGCTCATCTTCCCACTGATGAACAGTGAACTTTGGGTATCAAACCTAGCTGGGTCCTACYTGCATTAGGTTCCTTTTGTTTTGAGACTGCAGATATTCCCATGCTCCTATGTCCATGGATGCAAGAGTAAAAATGAGCTTCTACTTTCTTTTCTTAACTTTTCAGGCTCAACTTGACAACACTTACTCCCACACAACCCAGTGCCCCTGCTCTACCATTTGTGTTCACTTTCTTAGAATCTCTCTCATTCAACCTTTCTTTTTCTTGCTTATAAGTCTTTCTAATTCACCATGTCTTTTTGGGAAAAATTGTTCTTCTTTTCTTTCTGAACCCGCATCTTCTTCACCTACTTGTACTGAAGGCTACGAACATATCTTATTTTCCCATTAAAAGCAATATTATGAAAAAAGCCTCCAACTTATATTGTTGCTTACCATGACAATGCTATAGTCTCATATCACTGACAGTCACTAAGAACAGGAAAAATCAGACTTCAAGCAATGTAAAACTTGCCTTTTCTATATCTGTATGTTTGAAACAAATGTAGTTAAACAGCCTGCATGCCAGATAACAGTAGGTAATTTTATGTCCCAAAAAAATCTGAATTGGGGCCAACTTAATCACGCAATATGAGCTATTTACTTTTATTGACCTTTTGTCCATCAGGCACCTTGACTGTTTATTACTGGTAATGCTTAGCCATCATTTATCATCATGCAGAACTGTAACCTTTTAGAAAGCTGAAGTCAGCATCAGTTTGCCCGTTTTCTGAATGTGGACAGAATCAATAACAGATCAAACTGTCTACTTCCAAGTGTCCTGTAGAAGAGGCAAACTGGGCTGTTTAGCAGAGGCCACTACATAATTTGTGAACTACTTGAACTTCACCAAAGATTCTCCTGAGTTTCCCCGTGGTTTTCTCCAAAACATAAAAATCTAACTGTCTGAACAGAAAAACTCTCAGAACAGTGGGAAGGGGTCTTTGACACACACTTTCACACACAAAGACACCTTGCATTGCTCTTAGACAACAGATGAGACAGATATGCTCACTTCCACTCATTCACTATTGGGTGTCAAGATTTAAAAACAGGACATTTTACTCATTTTCAGTAGTTCAAATAAATAAATAATTTCTGAATACTGGTAATKTTTATTCACAAGGACAATCAGTAGTGCTTTCCATGAATGTTCTGGGGCAATGCCTCAGCAGCAATTACTCCTTTCTGAGGCGGCTTTGCATCAAGCCCTTTTCAATTAGTAAGGCTCATTCTATCATATTTGTGCCCATGCAACTCATAGTCTGCAAATTATCTGCATGCCACCACCTGCATGTTTAGTCTAAAGCATTAGGGTATCTCACTGAATAGTGAAAGCCCTATGAATCGTTCCATGGACACAGTTGATACAGAAATAAGGACTTACTAATGCAAACTACAATAGCACTTGCAGGAGAATAGACCTAATTTCATCCTTCTCGTTAGACGGAAGCCCAGAAATATTGAAGTCACTGGCTGTTGATTTCAGTGAGTTTTGGAGCCTATTTATTATAGATTCTGTGATCTGGACAGATTCTCTCTGGGATCAGAGAAACCATGCATGGGCACGAACTGAAACACAGGAAGTTCCCTCTGAGCATATTTTTCACTGTGAGGCTGACTGAGCACTGGCACAGGTTGCCCAAGGAGGTGGTGGAATCTTCATCCTTGAGATCTTCAAAAGCCTTCTGGACACGGTTCTGAGCAACCAGCTCTAGGCAGCCTTGCTTGAGGGGTTGGACTGGGTGGCCTCCAGAGGTGTCTTCCAGCTCTGTGGCTCTGTGAATCAGATACCACCTATAGGAGCTGAGGAATCAGAATTTGGCCCTCAGTTATTTTTATGCGGGGGAAAATCAGCCCATCTCTGAAGATGTCCTGCTAGAAGGTACTCGTAATGTAATACACGGAAACTGAAATAGGGTTGAAATAAGCAATTTTGTCAACAACATTTAGAATGTAACATTTTGAACTCTTAATGCAATTTCCTTGGCTCTCTGGAAATACCTGGTTTGACTGAAATGATTATTCTTCAGAGATAATGGAATCTTTGATTTCAGGCACCATCTGAATTATACATCAGGATTTTTTTTAATCTGGTCAAAAAAAAAGCAATTGCATTTTTCTTTTTAGGAACAATCTGGTACTTCTATCTTCAAAGCTGTTATTTACATATCAACAGCTTTGTTTAGTTCCTCTGTTCTTTGGCCAAGTGTGAGATTACAATGAAAGCCAGAGAAGGGGTGGCAACTCCATTGAGTCTGATCAAAAGAGGCAAAAAACAACAGGACTATTATGAGGAATAAACAATAAGGGCAAAAATAGCAAAATTGCATATTTTTGTGTGTTATTTAATTTCCCATTTCTTTGCTAATTTTAAAATCTCGTCAGAAGTCTAAAAATAATTTTTCCCCTTTAACCAAGTTGGTACATTTCCATTTCACAAATACACGACTGCATTTATTTACCCCTCCCATATGTTGAGTGGTAATAAAGATATTTGTTAATAGTTTTTTATGTGTAGGAACAACTTTTCCTGTATGCTTTTCTCATAAAAGCCTTTGTTGTCCCATGATGGCATCATGAATAGTAACAGCATTTCTAGTAAACTCCTAATGAAGCAAAAATTAAGTATATCATGATTTACTAGCAGCCAGTCGTGTATTGGAATATAATTTGGCACTGCGTTTGTACGGTTTTAAAGATGTTAAACCAGGTTCGGACATGAAGTAAAAGAAAAAAAAAAAAACACTAAAAAGTTGAAGACAGTGATTTAAAGAAGAGAATGGAGGCACACCTGTAGTTGTAAATGGCATGGCATCAGACAACACTGCACAGTGCTGCTACTTCCATGACAAAACAAAGTGCCCTTTTCCACACCTTGTGACTAAACCTCTTAAGACACTTAATAGATTTATAAGCAAACCTCTCTTAGTAATGAAACCAAGAAAAGAATTTGTAGCATTGAGAMAGAAAGCTGTAGCTGATGTAGGAAAAAGGGAAGGAGGATGAAAAATCAAAGTGAAAGACTTAGAACAGTGATGAATGGTAAGATCATACTTGTATCATAGTCTTGTCTTACCCTTTGACTTTCCTCATATCCAGTCATTCCAAGTACTCACACATTAGTGGCAACACAGTTTGTCTAGTGCAGGGATAGGCTGAGTAATAAGGATACTACATAGTACTTACTCCAGGTGGAATAGTAGACATGAAAAAGGACTGAGGAAAATTTTTTGTCTTTAGGAAAAATAATGTATTTACAGGTTCTGTGCACATCTCTGTGCACTGATGGCTGGGGCAGATGTCAGCTATTCTCTGCTTTTYCAGGGAAGTTTAAAAAGGGACATCGTATTGATGTGTCTGGACACAGGAGCTGGCTGTTATGATCTTGAGCTCTTTTTTCTTCACCTTACGCTTTCTTGTTCCTTACTGTTTGGAAGGACTAGCTATCACCTAGGTGACTCACTTGCTCTTCTGTGCTTCTCAAAGCTGTTTGCAAAAGAGGGTAAGCACTTTAACACAAGACATGCAATAGCAAGTCTGTTCTGGGAATTAGAGCAAAGTCTGAAAGAGAATATGAGCAATGGGTACAAGGATTTTTTGAGCTATCAATAAAGTGCAGGTGTCTCTGAGGCTGGGTGCAGCTTTGAAATAATAGACACCACCACCATACAAAATGTCAGGATGAAGAGAGAATACRTTGCTCTTCTGAAAAGAGGAATTTGAGCTGAATGTAATTGCTCAAATGGACGTCAGCCAGTGCACCTGGGCTCAGTCACCGTAGCAAACCCTAATTCCTAAATAGGAATTCAGGAGAAATGTTCTATGGCACTATATAAATTCTCAGAACTGTTTGTGTAGTTTATATTTTCATCTTCACTTTCAAAAATGACATTTTCTCTTATGTCTAGCACCTAATGATCAAAAAAGAAATTTCTCTCTAACTTTGTCAGRACTGTGCAGCTAATTGGGCTGAAACACCAGGATGACAAATACTTTAATCCTTTTGCTTCGGATATTTCAATATTGGAAAATGCAATGGATTGCATACTTGCGTCGTATACCTTGATCAAAAAATATCAGCTCCGTTTATGTTGATTTTTATCAGCTGAGTATCCAGTCCATTAATCTGAAGCATATCAAATTGCTGACAAAATCTTGGTTCCTTCTTCTCTCTGCTTGAGCAGAGGAATCTCAGTCCCACCGACACTGGGCTGGCTACTTGCTCACGTTGGAGTGGGTGAACCAAAATGTTCCTGCTCATCCTCCACACTGGTTAAAAAGTAGCCAAGCCAGCATTAGGCCTGTAGCCAGTTTAGAGCCAAGTTGTGTCTGATAGTTCTTTACTGAGAAGCTAATAAAGATCCCTGGAAAGGATCCAATAGGCATCTTCCCTTTCGGACATGTTCTGCCACTAAAAACATCAAGTCTTCACCTTCTGGACAAGTGGCACCCTGTACTTTATCCATGACTACTCTCTTTCATTGCTAGAAGGACCTCCCAACTGGACGGGTTCATCTCAGCTGCAAAAAGGAGTGGTAATTGTGGAGATGTCTGACTGCAATGACCCAGCTGAGGAATAAGGTCAGGCCCCAGCTCTGAAGTAGTCTTTCTGTCACATGAAGTTTTGGTATTTGTGTGCTGAGATCCATTCATCTGGGGYTTCTTTTTCAGGGTCGATTATCACCATTAATTACCAATAAATTCAGATAGATGGCTAAGCCTCTAAAACCCAGAGATTAAAATCAAGCAGAAGAAATAGCTTGCTCTGGATATGGCCTTACCCGTGACTTAGTTGAGCCTGCTGCACAACAAAGGAAGGTTGAAAAGTAGATAAGTTTCTGACATTTTCTTGTAGAGTTTGTCACAAAACTTAGAGTAGCTGCTTATTATAGGATGTAGAAGTTCTTGTCCACTACAGTGATGTGTAAGTTTAATCACAGGACATTAACTCTTCTAAAGAATCTCAGAATCCTGAAAGTCAAGTGAATGTCTTTTTGAGGCAGAAGAGGCTGTGCTAGACAGGACATCATTATCTCTAATGCCCTCATTTCCTCTATAATTAAAGTTATTAAAGTATACATATTTGGACATGTACTGGAGCTTTAGATTGGATTTTTAGCCTTTTGCCAGTTTTTCCTTTATTTTCTTTCTTAGTATCAATCTTCAGCTGTTGGCTTAGACTAGAATACCTTGCTGTGGCTTGTCCCCTGGGCAGACCCTGTCAGCAGTGTTACAGCAGTATTGTACTTTCATTGTCTTTGCTATTACCATCCTCTAAATGAATATCTAAGCAGGAAGAAAATTCAAACAACAAACTGAGAGGAAGATCCAACACATTTAGCAAGGCAGCCAAAACTGTGCTCTGATAACTTTGTGAAAAACAAGGACCACAAGGTTTAATCAAATTTCTAAGATTATTATATTTTATCAGCAGGTATTCAGAACTACTCTTTGTAGATGAATTTTAGGAATTGATATTAGGAACTCTTGATACTGGTATGTGTAAAAGCAGTAACATGTCTTGTCACTGTATTAAAGATAGGTGTCCAAACTACTGGGGACTGTACAATATTAGCTGACACCAATCTTTTTATAGTTAAGTGGTATTCTTAAGTTAAGTGATATACTTTTTATAGTTAAGTGATATACTTTTCTGGCATATTATAATGAAGTGAGACTACTATGTCGCTCAGAATAATAAGGAAAATCAATGAATTTGAATCAAACTAATTTGTTAAATTAGATGACTTAATGCATTTCCTGTGGATAATGACAATTAATCAATTCCCATATAGTATGTTGTGTTTTCACTTCAGTAATGTTTCTCACACACACATGGATGTACATAGCAGCAAACTGAATTCAGACTGTGGTGGCTAGAAAAGGATGTCAATCACACCAGCCCCAGCCTGCCAAATTTCATTTAAAATTTATAGAGTTCCTCCATGTATAAGCTGCATATCTGAAAGACAATGGCCTTTGGTCTTGAGATTAATTCTTTATCCTTCTTTGACCCACTTCTGACCTCACAGCAGTTATTCATTATATTTTACACTATATATGTTTGGATTAACTTGATTTACAGAAAAGGAAAATGGAAAATATAATAAAAGAACATTTTGGGAAGATGCCTTGACTCACACTGAGGTCAACTTGTATAATTTTACTGAAGCTGGTCAGTTTACTCCCACATATATTTTAGTAAAATGCAAGCATTTACTTTTCTTTCAATACACAGAGCTTTCTATTCGGGAATAATAAAACCTGATCACAATATATTTAGCCTAACCAGTATTATAGAACATAACCTCATGTTTTAGTATATGTATGAACGAGGCATTRACAATTCAGGCTGGTGATGTAACATTATGTACTGTGCACTGCTTTCCTTCTTAATCACAGCATCTCTGAGTGCTATTCAATCTTTGTGTTTTAGAGAAGCTTTCAACCTGTTTGGTTTCAAGAGCACAACAAAGTTCAAGCAGGAAGGAAGGAAGGCCAGATGGAACGTGATTTCAATAAGTCCCCATTGAAAATCATATTTAATATTTAAACTAAACTAAACATATTTTCATATTCTCACTCAACCATCTTCTCATCTCATCTAGGCAAGTATCTGAAGGCCTTCATGTTGTTGCTATTTCAATCTATTTGTATCCAAAATTTTGTTGCAAAGCATCTGATAAATATGAAGTATCCAGTTTGGAACACCTTCTGCTGACAATAAGGAAAATCAGGTGTTTGCAGGTTGMTAGCATTGTTCTCATGTCAGGTTTTGTGCTTACCAGCCATTAGAGCAGTGAAGTTGCAAATGTTGTATTGGTGTCTTAATGTTTTCAGCTGCCCTCAGGATCAGTCAGTCATATCAGCTGTGTGGTTTGTATCTCACAGGGAAGTTTTCTTCAGTTTAACCTGATTGAGTTTAGTACCTGAGTCTAAATACCTGTGAGATTGTCTCTCTGTAATGGATTCAACAAAAACAAAGGCATCACATAGCCATCATCTGGGGGAAAGCTGAGTCTCCAGTTTCAAATTTTAAAACCTTGATTCACCTCTGTCATTAGTATTCTGAGAATGAAACACAGCATTCCACCCTGTTTCAGAAGGCTAAAACCAAGGTTTAAGCCAAATATTTATGGTCTCATGATAGCAGCAAGAGATGGAAGGCTCTTAAGGGTCATGGACTCAATCCCACAACAGTTATCTCAAAGAGGAGCACCACTCCTCTGACTGTAAGCATTGCCTTGAGGATAGTACCATCTGCCTAACCTCAGCAAGCTGACATTAGGTAAGATGAATCATGCCCTTCATGATCAAGATGTCTCTCACATGGCTTGATAAAAGATGAGTAAATTAGATCTGATAAAGAGAGCTGCCTGGTGGCAGCTGGAACAATAATTTGTGAGTGCCAGTCCCACATGCAGATGATGAGACTGTGCGCCCTGTCATTGCATTAGAAAGCTTTCGTTTTCTAATGGATTTACTTCCTGAAGAAAGTCATGGTACACTGGAAAGATTGTTTTGCATTTCTTATCTATGGAAATTAAGTTACATGGGACATTTCAGGATTTACCATATAGAGTTTATGCCTCTTAATATGTTCCTCTCAATAAAATATATGGTAGTCGAAGATGGCTCATGTAAGATTCAGGATAATTAGTCATTTATATAGCTCACTATCCTACAAACCAAATCAGCTTCTATATAAATGTCTAGACAGCACATTAGYGCTTCGCCCAGCCAGCCCAAGAATATGTAAGTGAGAAAGATAAAAGGATCCCTGCTTCCTAAACTCCTTGATAGCCTTTACCATGCTCCCCAATGTCCTTTTTATTTGGGCAGATAAACCCCAAGCATGCAGGTCCCAAATATTCCAATCTGTCTGTTACACAGAGTTCATATGAGGTTATATTTCCATAAGTCCCATTGAAATCAGTATTTTTTTCGTTCAGAATGTTAATCTCAGAGAGATTTCAAGACTGTGTAAAATCAAGGTCTACTCTCTTCACTGCATTGTTATTTCAAATACATTATCAACTAGTTCATAGTGTACTTAATAGAAGACTGCTCAATGGATAAGATAATGTGTTTTTAGATTTAATATAGCATTTCATGATGTAAATGGACCAAGTCACGCAGTTTGGGSCAAAAGTTTTGTTCCAATCAATCAAATTCTTGCTTTAAGCAGCCTTCCCCTCACATTAAGGGCTAGTGTGCACTGGCTTGGCACSCACTGTGGAACACCTTACGAAACTTATCATCTGGAAAGAAAGATACTAGCTGAAAAGTATGTGCAAGTGGATGTCCAGATCCAGTTTGGAGGGATTCTCTGTGTTGCACAGCACTGACATCTTCACTGAGGGACAGGATTAGATACCTGTGTTACAGGGCTCTTTAGTTCTTCCTCATAATATCATTTATTATCATGAAAGTATTGGCTTGACAAAGTTAGCATTGACCAGATCCTTACCTTAAATCACTGGCACCACTGTGGATGCTGTGTCATTAAACAAAGTAAAAATTTCCTCAATTTGGATCTAATTCTTGTTCACTAAGGCAACGTAACAATGGATTTTTTGGTGTTATTGTTCAGTGTCCAGATAAAAACCAAACATCATGCAGATCAATATGACAGACAGACATTTCATATCTTCTCATCTGGGCAGAGTTCTAGCTTCCATTTATTTCCAGCTGAAGGAAACACATATTTCAAATGAAAATGGAGCATGGACTTTCTTGTGCTTCTCATAAAGGCTTAGGGGAAAATGAGCTGAAGTCACAAGAGTTCTAGAAATTTACTCAAGAGCCCATAATTAATGGTCATTGCTTCGGATAAAGGAAACTATCGTTCTGTGCTATATTCTCCCTCAAGCCCAATTTATGTCTCTTATGGTTGCTCATCTACTAAGCAGCATTTTTCCTTATTTATTCTCTTCAAGAGCATGTTTGCAGGGATTAATGAACAGTTTCACTGCATAGTGTTTTTTCAGTGGCAAAATAAAGAGTAGAAAACCCAAGAAAAAGCCAGTGATCTGGGAAATGGTAAATATTGACAAAATATGATTGCAACTCAGAAAAGTTTTAGCTGCCCATCTGGAATTTCTCTTTACAAATTCTRTACATGCCTGCCATTTGCAGAACAGGGATCTATCTTAATGTGTCCTGTTGTGAATAATTTAAATGAATATTAAGTAGTGTTTAAAATGCTTCTAAGACTTGGAGAAAATTGTGGCAGCTTTCTCTCAATTTGTGTATGTAATGTCTGTAACTGGCTTCTGGAGGTTCAGAGATCAGAAATAAACTGTATCAAAATACCTTCATTCTATTGCTGATTTGAAACTTCAGTCTTGTTTCTCAGTCCCATCTCTGTTCTTTCTCTGCAGATAATTGGAGGGGAAAAAAACATGGCTGTTTATTGTACTGCTGCTATCCACACATCCTATTCCTATTTTGGAAGGCTTCCTAAATTCATTACACAGGCAAAACTCCCACTTTTGTTATTTGTTTGCCTGTGCAGAGACCAAAAACCAGATCAGAGAACAGAACTGTCCATTTCTGTAAATATGTCAGTTATTGGCTTGCTGAAACTCTGTGCTTTTTTTCACTCCTTGAGCAGAGTCCAGACGGATCTGAAAACTCAGGGAGAAATTAGAAGTCAAAGCTTTCTTGCATATTTACTGACCACATTAGAATAAGCAGTACTGCCAAGGGCCATCGGTTTTCTAGATTGAATGGACCTTCAAGGGAAAAAGAAAATGTTTATAGTGAAAGGAAAATTAATTAATCAGAACTTAAGCCATCAGCTGTCKGCACTAGAATACAATGTCAATTGGAACAAGAGTTGTCTTTGACAAACCTCACCTGCTCTCATCAGCCTCATTTGCAGTGCCTTATGCACAGATCTTTACAGGCACAGAGCAATGCTCACCAGCACAGCCCATTAGCTGTTAAAGCCGTTGTGTTGATTTTGATTTCAGAATACAATGCTGCAGGAGAAAAAGAGCAATACTTCAGTATCTTTGCTGTTCGCTGTACAAGGCTTGGTAGTGATTTACTTCTCAAGCAATATTCATTTCATAGGGTAAAAGAAGCTAGGCTGCAGTACCAAGGCTATGACTGTGATCCTTGAGCTTGTAATTTTATTTTAAGATGTTAAAACTAGGGGAGTATGAGGCTAAGGAAATAGTTCTGCTAATGCTTTTTGAGACACAGGGAGCCAGGCTGGCAGCAGACTTCTACTGCTCTAAGTTATTTGGAACAGAAAAAGATAACTTTAATCTTATACTGGGTTTATAATATAAAGATAGAAGGAATATTTTGCTTTTTAAATAGTGAAATTTCAGAAAGGGAGTAAACTGCAGCTGCTTCACATCATCATAAATTTGAGGGTGAATACGTCAGTTCAGATGCTTTGAACTAATGAATTCACCTGAGTAAGGCTTGCTTCAGCATGTATTGGAAATCATGCTTGGAAACTAAAGATACATGTCAAAATAGAGGTATGAACCACACATCCTTTGTTTAGAACAAACAAAAGCCACTTTGTTCCCCTCCTCCATTCCCTGTGGACTATGTAAGATGATCGGGTCCTATATGAATTATATTTATTACAAGACTTAGAATAGTTTGTTCAAATTATTTTCATTTTATATTTTTAATGAAAACCRGTTTTGTAGCTTTTGTCAAACTATTCCTGGTAAGTTCACAGTCTTTGGAAGGGGAATCCCTTGGTCTGTCACAACAGTGTTACTTTGTGTTGCCATTCACTCAAATGGAGCATTAGGTATGATTAGGAAGACTGCTGTTTGTCCACTGCTTCTGTCACTGCAAGAGCTGAGGTGTGCRGTGCATGGAACTGTTAGAGGAGGTAGAATGCTCATATAGTTAAGGTGACTCTGGTCCAAGGAAATAGGATTCTTTCCTTAGTTCTTACAGCTTTCTGTGTTTTAGTGAGCAAATCACACAAACCAGACTTGGCACACCCTTTAATTGTAGGTTTCTCTGTACAGTAGTGCCTTGGCTGAGAGCTGCATGGTTCTATTTGGAGACGTATGGGCAATGCCAGCCACAGTTTAACTTAAGAGAATTGTTCTCAGAATGTATTAACCACTGTACAAATGTTACTGTGCTGAAAAGTCAGTCCTGGGGCATCTCAAAATGAGTAAAACTAGTAGGTAGTCTTAATTTTAAATTCAATTTGACTTAGTACCRTATCTGTAAAATGGTGTTGCTATCTATTCCCTCACCTTACAGGTCAAGAAAATACCTAAGTAAAATTTTCAAATCACCTGATGGTCCTCTGTGTACTACAGAACAGCCCAGCAGTGTATCTGTTGCATTCGGGACAGAGCTTCTCTACTGAAATGTACACAATATATTGAGCAAGGAGATAACAGAACATCAAGTGCTATTTAATGCACTCACTCAATGAGATAGGAGGCATATGGAAAAAATCGTATGTGCTCAAGTCATTAAAAACTATTCTAATGCCTTGAGGAAGGGTAAATAAGGACAAATGCTGAGTACAAATCACTAATTCTAGCATTCCCTAAGTTCTCACTGCTTGATATCTTTACATTTATGAAATACTTTCAATGAAGCAGGGAATGAGTGTGCAGGCATGCCTGCTTTCCACGTTTCGTTTTGCTTATCTTGCCCCATACTCCTTGCTGACGTGTCATGCTGAGATCTCTCCACCTCTCACGCTTTAGGGTAATTATATTGTAGCTTGGCAGTAATTACATCCAGACAGTTCTTCTGCTCAGTCACTAGACCATGGTCTTTCTGCCTGCACCCAATTAATCTTCCCCCATGAGTTCAGAAACAAGAGTGAAAGTTTTTGCATCATTAAAAATTCCCATGACATTTTTCGTAATTTTGTTAGTTCCCATTTCCTGGCCAAGTCCCAGTTTTGTTTAATTACTTTAATTGTCTGAGAACTGGACAAATATCTTCATTGTACATTTTACTTAAAATGTCATGGAAGACATTAAACAACATATTCAGAAATACATTTGTGAGTGATTCAGCTAGGCCTCTAAACTGGGCATATAATGGCAAGAAGTTTTCAAAAATATTGTAGAATTAGTCAAAAACGTTATTTAATACTAMTCAAATGGCTTTTGTGCATCCCATCTATGAAATTCCTTCCAGAGTTTTATCAGAAAGATGGAATATCTTTCTTTCCTTCTTCTCTAACCAGTTCTGCAGTGTAGGTCACGTTGTTCAAAATGAGTATGACTGTCTACATTACTCCTGGAAAGATTTCAGTCCCAGGGAAAATGACACTCATATGGGAATCTTATCAAGCACCATTTTTGTGCCTTTATCCTCCCTTATTCTATGAACAATCTGAATCAGTACATGTTAATTCTTTACTATTTGTGTAACTCTACATCTCACTAGCTCAACAAGCTTTAAAGACTTCTCGACTTTAAGCAGTACATTGATTAGAAATTGAGCTTTTGACCTTTCCAAATCCCATCAAAGGCCTTCCTTTTCAATGTGTGATCTGTGGGTGAGCTTGGACAAACCATTCAATTCTCTACAAAGCATGAGAAGAGTTCCAGATCAAGGACTGCAAAGAAGAGCCCATTCGCAGTGTGCAATCAGGACTTCTCTTGTTTTTTACAAAACCCAGAAAATCCACTACTTATTCTTAGTGCTTTCTATTGGTATTTTGTCAGTTAACCACTTGGAGATACATAGACATTTACAGAATTCTTTTATAACATAGCATTTGCCAACCTTGGGTAGTCAATGTACTGTGTTATTCCATTTTTATGTTTTTACAGATGCTCTAGCAGACCCATTTTATAAGTGAGAAAAAAATAAATAAAATATTGATTCAGGAAATTACTTCCTGTCCTCTTGTATCTTCTTTCAGCTAGCAGTCATAAAATGAGTTCTTCATCCCATTTGCTTATGGTGATGGTAGGCATAAATTACTAGAATTGACGAGTCTAAAATGAGTTTTGTGGAAGTCACTGTTCTGTGTAATTGCAGTGTTCCATGTAATGACGTATTTAATAGCACTACTTGACTGAGACTTAGAGTAATAGTTCTAATCTGCACCAAATGTCTACATAGTAGCATAGTAACAGTCAGAAGYATTTTTGCTTCTTTTTTTTAACAAAGATTATCTTTATCCTAAACAATAGCATTTTAAATGTGTTATCCTTACGTAAATGAATTATCCAATACAGCATTTTTACCTTTATGTCCTTTCCACTGTACAGTTATTGTTTTGTGAAGGGCCTGAGATTTAGGCAGCCAGCTAACATTTTCAAGGTTAGTGCAAAATMATTTTCAGTTTGATAAAGATTGTTATCTGGAAATTAAAACATATCATGTCTTTTCATGGGGTCTTTGTCATTGTTCTTTCTCATTTTTGGAAGCAAAAAAATGTAACTTAAATGCTGTTCTCTCTGAGTAGAAACTATACTTTGTTTATTAGATGCTCTTTAATCGAATAAGGATTAAATTTTATATTTTTTCCTACTTTAGAGCAAAAGCAATGACACTTGATTTTGCATGGATGTATGCAAAATACAGCCATGAGTTTATGTAGCAACCTCATAATATCATCAAAGTACATCACCAGGCTGTGTTGTTGAGAAGAGTTCCCCATAATTGCTAYKTAGCAACCTCATAATATCATCAAAGTACATCACCAGGCTGTGTTGTTGAGAAGAGTTCCCCATAATTGCTATGAAAAGGAAGGAATATCATTCCTTCAGGATTTGAGCATTAGAAGTCAAGAGATGCTTTGTTTGACCAGAAATGAGGCTTAGACATTAAGATKTCCATATGGATTCTTTGGAGAGTGACGGGTTATGGACAACATCATCTCTGTGACTGTAAAGCAGCCATTTCATGAAAAAAGTGTGTAAACAGGGGTAGTGGATGTACCACCAATTGTCGTGCAGTTTGTAAAGAGACTTATCATCTTTGTGAGCAGGATTTTTTCAAAGGTTTTCCTTTCTGTCAGCATTTAAATGCTTTTGGTGTGTCTACCACCTTCATTAGTTGTTGTTTCGGGTCATTGCTTAGTACAGCCTGTTCGGTGGGGAACTCTTCTGACCTGCTGGCATAGATTATTCAGCCACAAAATTCATCTGCATTTGGAGACTAAGCAAACTGACACTGAGTAAAATGCTCTGGGCCACAGTGAGGGGTCACACAGTAAAGTCTGTGCCTAAGGTATGATTGTTTCATCTCTGCTTTTGCCTCTGTCCTTTCCTGTAAGTAGACATGACCGAAGTCTAGACAGAAGTCTAGTTTGTGGCCTTGGTGACAGTTGCTCTAGTATTGACATTCAGGAACTGGTTTTGTATCACTTTGGGAGTGTATTCACCAAGTTAGTGACATTAGTGGCTTAAGAAAGGAAATAGAGAATCAGGTCTGCAGTTACTGAAATTAAACCTTCCTTATCAGGCCACAAGTGAGACTCTGGAAGACTTAGTTCAAAGTGCTTCAAACTCAAATTGCATTTTACTGACAAATTGGCAAGACATATTTGACCCAAGAGCCGGAGAGCCTCTTCCAAGGACTAAATAAAAAATGCATTCTTGTAAATACCATTGAAATTTTTCTTAGGTTCTTCTCATGCTCTCAGCCATTAGCCCCTTCCAGAAAATGGTTTTCAGATTCCTTTCCATCCCTCCTACAGATATAACAGTTTTTCAGCCTCTGAAGATGTTATGAGCTGTCTTTGTAAATCTCTTTGAAATAACTTGGCAAGCCATAACATGAAATTTCATATAGTTGACAAAAAATATGCCAGACCATCTCGTATTAAAAAAATATTGGACTAAATGTGAAATATGTGAGCTAAGTTGCACCTAGGGTTGTTTTCTTTACATATGGTATACACAAGGTGAAGTATCTAAAAATACCCTAATACTTTTTTCCTACCAGCAGTAAATATATAATGATTTACAGCCTCTAAGATGGAATATGCTAGCAAGTCAAGCCATTAATGTTACATGCAAAAGAAGTCTTCAGTGCTGATCCAAAGAGTTGCCTTCATGCTGCACAATAGACCTGTGGAAGATTTCTTTGTATAAGAGCTTTTTTGCATATAGACTGGCAAATTGTTCCTTATACTGTAAAATGGAATTGAGAGCTGTTCCTCCGAAAAGAGCTTAACCAGGTAAGAGTCTGGAAAGGTGAGTACTCCTTCCAAACCAGAATTCAAAGATACTCCATGCTGGGATGCAATTAAATATACTTTGGGCAAAGTAGAAAATGGAATGTGAGTAATGAGACAAGATCTGCATATTCTCCTAGCTAAAATTGGGATTGTGATATGTGTGTCTATTTATATGTACACACATACACAGACACCCAGGAGCCCATTTCTGCAGCTCAGAATAACTTAACCAAAACTCTTGTATTTTCCTGAGAAGGCTCACTGGTGGTCTTCACCAGATTATTACCTTACAGATGTTCAACTTGTAATTTACATTTTCCATTTTGCATGCATCTATCTGAAAACTTCCCTAACAGAAGGGGCAGAGGCAAGTGAGGAAGTTGACATCCATGTTTTATGAATTAGTCAGAAGATGTGGAAGGAAGGATGAACATTTTCTAAGAAAAAAAAAATCTTACTTTCCCATTACTGAAAGCTYATAATCAATAACAGCTGTCTGGAAAATTAATTAAAACCTTTTAGATTCAACTGGAAGTGTGATGGACCCTCCTTATTAGCACATGAGCTACAAGCTCAACATCATTTCTCTCCGTAATGTCAATCGGTTTAACTTGATTTGCAATAATTTAGACAAAATTCAGCAGCTTTGACAAAAGAGACTGCAGGGTCTTCATTGCCTATACTACACATACAGTCTGATGGCCAGAGTCCTGTCTTTGGAGAAGAGATATATAAATTCCAATTGCTGTGCTGAATGAGTCAGTCAAGATTTGTGCAGGATGCTCCCTCCTGCCTGGGAAACAACCTGCTCATTGTTGGAGACCTTGAGTTCCAGAGTACAGTGGTACTGTGCGTGTTTCCACAGCTGCATCTTTCTTGGTGTTTGAAAGGCAATTGACTCTTGTTATAAAAGTAGTCCAGAATCTCTTTACTTTTCTTACTTTCATCATAAATGCCTCAAAATTATTACAATTCTCAAATCTTCTCAATTTACCAAAGAAAGCACATAGAAAAGTGATTGCCTGCATCAGCTGAAATGAAGATTTTCAGTTGTGTTTATTTTTGTTCAGCTGTGTGGTTTTGACTCACACAGGCCTAGTTTCCACGGGTAACTAAGGATACTTGATGCCTACAGCTCCTAAGAGCTGTAGAGATGCATAAGAGATAGCATTTTAGCCCTGAAGAAGTTTTGTAAATTACTGCTTTTCCTTTTTTCACACCCTGACACTTTTTTCAGGCAGCAAAGCTTTCCAGCACTGGCCATAGTACTATAGCCTTACAAAATTATTTGTAGCTTTTACTTTCAGGTAGATGAGCTGCAGAAGACATTCCACAAGGCACCTTCACAAGTGCTTCGTTCAGCTTCCCAGCTTACAGGGTGCTATCGGGAACTGCTACTGCCAAAGGGAGAGGTGACCCTCTGGAGAACTCCAGGGGAGACATACAGTGGTGCAACTTGATTTCCTCTTTTGTAACACTTTGATTGTGTTATGAATCATCCTCTTAAATACAGGGGAAGGTTTAGGTAGAATCTGTGGACATGAAACATGGGTGGTGGCACAGCAAGAAACTATTACTTTAGATGAATGCTTGCACTTGTAGTGGGATTTGGGATGGTTTGAAGCAAATCTCTGTATTAGCTCCATTTAGTATGTTCTTGTTTAGTTAGGAACACAATTTTGGATTTTAAATTTCTTTTGGAGGAAGCTAAATTTTCTCCAAGTGCTCATGAATGCGTGCCATTCCCTCTGCCCGTGGGGAGAGTCCAAAACAATGACTGGCCATGAACAGCATTGAGCCCCAGCAGTTGGAGACTTTAAGTAAATTCCTTCAGCTACATCTGACAAAGATGTAGGAACCTCAGCACCAAGTCTTTTGATCTACTGATATTCTCCTGTCATGCCAAATTATTTGCTAATGAGATACGAACACTGTTAATTCAGAGTTGAGGTATTGACTAGCTATAAATCTGCATTTTAAACAAAATCTTAGGTCACTAACTACTAACTAAATAAAAAGTTTTGATCTAAGGTGGATGAGCTTGCTTCTGTTCAAAAGCTTGACTGAGTTCCAGAAGAAATAGGATCTTCTTGCAAGTTTTTCGGGGTTACAGCCTGGAAAGTATTTACCCCCTGTACATGCTGTTTGATATCCTTCTTGAAAGTGCTAGAAAGTACTTCATCATGCTCTTAGGAACTTTATTCTTGTGAAAACAGAAAAAAATGAGTTAAACACTCCTGTTTGTGCATTATACACCATCTACATAGAAATGGATCTATGCTAGTCATAAATTCTACCTACTTCTCTTTTTTTATTTCTCATCAGTTATCTTGGTCTTGGTTTTGCTCTCTGTGGTATCCTGATCTCTTTTACCTTTCTGCCTTGTTTATTGTTTTTAAAAGTTTTATTCTAAATGTCACCTTCATTTTTTACACTGAATTTTGTTGTGTTCCCAGCCAAAATTTTCCTTTCTTAGACCTTAAGGTTTCCTTTAGGTTATGTCCAGTGCTCAACATCCAAAGTGACAAAGTTCTTACTACAATTCAGCACATCAGCAAAAAATTTCACTGAAAGTTCAAGGATTAATATTTTGTGCATTGCATTGCAATATTCTGCTAACCACCATGTTCTCTGTACAGGATGAAAGTTAAATTCTGAATAGTCAAAAGTAAGAATTATATGATTTTTTTGCATTCCTATTGAATTCTTATTTTTACCAATCAGCAGATAGAAGAGGTTGGATATGTCATTTTTCTTTTCGTGGGTTTTTGCATTGAAAAGTGTTTGAACAACATCTAAGCCTTTTACAAAAATGTTCTTTTTCAGATGGCCCCTCTCTGGTGTTCATAAAGGTGGACAAGAAACTGAAAATCTATCAAAAACTCATTGAATCTAGAAATTATTCTAACAATGAAAATCACTGCCTAGAAGTATATATTCTTGACATCTTGATAGAATTACAGCTACAAAAGAGGTCTTGCATCATCAGGGGTATTACTTGGCCTTGTCCCTCCCTACAGCTGATTCATCGGTCTAGAAGGCAACCAAAAATTTCACCAGTAAAACATGAACAAAGTTTAAAGTAGAGGGGACCACGTATTAGGGAGGGACAAGCTGAGTGGGAGTGCTTTACTGACATGATGACTGGCACCTGGCTGCGTAGTGTCCCCTACCCTGTCAAAAGACAACTCAACCAATTTTTCCCTGAGCTGCCTCCAGCATGTAGAAAATGAAGTAGTCAATGAAATCTGCCTTGAAATCTGCCATAAGCCTTCGCAGTTTTGCCATGAGCCCAATAAATGGAAGAACACATGTGCAAGCTCATTAATATTTGTTAGCCATAGCAGATGTCACACACTTCATACGGTGCAACATATTCCCTTGCATTCTAGCATATGCGACAGAAAATATGAAGTGAACACCTGTATTTTAAGGATACAAGTATCATGCTTTATTTCTTAATACCTCTGCCACATGTGTCACTGGTCTAAGGTATGAATTTAGCTAGTTTTATTAAAGATGCTTGTATGTTGACAGAGTAGCAACTACATTCACTTGAATAATAAGAAAAGAATCACTAGAATTCACAGCTGCATAATAGACACAAACTCAAATCAAAAGCAGGAAAAGACAAAATATCTATTATAGTTGATAATCTTCAGATGTATTCTCAGTAATCATTTAATCACTCCCAATACAACTGTCTTTCTAAATCAAAGTTAAATGAATACTGATGCAATTATTGTGAAGAGTCACCAAAGATTTTTATGAATCAAGAGTCAAATTTCACACTTAATACCTGACAATACTTGAATGTAGTTTCAAAATAGCAACTATCCACTTCAGGGGCTATTCTTGACCAAAATTAAAGCAGTTAGCTCCAGTTACGCCAAAGACTGACGTAACTAAATATTCAGATTATTAAAAATGTCAAGCTGACGAAACTAAGCCCAAAAGAAGTACTTAAGCTTTGAAAGTAGACAACTGAATAGCATTAAGTCTAAATAGGTGAGTATAATAAATGCATATATTTTTTAGTGTTCACCTGACACTCACTGATTTTTGCATTTTTTTAGCCGAGCATAAAGTTATTGAAATGATAAATAAGGTGAAGTGGAGCAGGAAATGCAGGCTTTAACACAATTTCTTCTAATTGAAGCAGGTTTTCCCTGAGGGAGAACAGCATCATTTAATCAGATTTTTCCTGACATTACATTTTATAAGACTGGGGCTTTATGGAGATTCATGTAATGAATAACAAATGTGCTGTTTTGTACTTGTCTTTCCATGAAATGTGAAAAAATCTTACACTAGAGCTTATATAATTCTGCCATTTTCAGCTACATTAATATCTTACCTAAAAACTATTAAAAGAGTAGTATTTTATGCAGGATTTCTGTAATGAAGGAAYCTTCTTCTTCTTGTGCCTATCTTGCGAGAGATTATTACTTATGAGACCAGGAATGAGGGTTTAAAAGGGCCTGAGAGTTTTGTTAGGTATCAAGAGGCAAAAAATGCAGGTGACCTCAAGTGAAGTTTTTTGAAAGGACTGGTCCTAATGTGTTTGTATGCTACTGGTCCACACACCAGTGTATTTTTCCAAAGGGTAATTGCAGCATGGCCTCATTGAAGATCCAGTTGTACCATAGCCTTAGGTAGGATGGGTCGTGCTCACCATGCTGCAGGGCTGTGGAGTGAGGCAGGCAGGAGCTAGAGTTTGCTCCCATCTCTCACCCATTTTCTGCCAAAAAAGCTCCAGGTCTCCATAAGCAAGGGTAGGTTTAGCAGAGTAGAACTAAGTTCCTCAAGCGATATTCCTCCTTCCTCACTATGTCATCATCTCTCTGCTATTGCAGCATGGGCTCTGGGTCAGATAACAGGTTCTTCCCAAGCTCAGAGCTCCACAGCCCAGCTCTTCTGCTGAAATGGTCTGCTAGATCCAACTACTAAATGTGTGCCCTGCTCATTTTAGTAAAGGATTTAATAACCTCGACTGGCCTTGTCTGCTTGCAGTCCCTCTTGGCAGGAGCTGCGTACCCCCTTGCTACTGAGCCTTGTCCCTCACCCTTTCTCTAGTAGAGCCGTTTCTGCTCCTTGATCCTTGCCCTGGCTCCTTCAGAGGACAGGACAACTAGGCCGTGCTTTCTCCTGCCTCTCTGGACTCTGGACCACTGCATCCCTCAACATCTCTGGTGGCTAGCTCTGGTTTGGGTAGTGTTTGGCCCCTGGCTCCGATTTCTGTGCCTGATGGTGCCTGGTCTGGAATAGACTCACTGACAAGCTGAGCAGCTCAAAGAGCAAACCTCCCCTGCAGGGCCCAGAGCAGTTGTGTTCTGCTGATTTACACAAGATTTCTTTGTCTAATCTTTGGCATGTTCCTCTGATGCTCACAGCAGCATTTTGGCATTCTGGCACAGTCAGTGGCCAAACAGATTGAGCCAGCCCTGTCTTTGTAACAAGCAGGATAGGATACAGGCACATACATTGCAACAGAACAGGGACAGCTACTGCTTTATCAAATGCTGACAAATAGCAGGCAGTAATATCCTGAGAAGGGACCACTTCATTACTTTACTGTAATATATTCTTATTAAATAGTTTTCAAATTCTGCTTGCCGTTCATATTGGATTCTGTTGTAGAAAGGCAAAGGAACTGAAATAAACTCCAGTTGGGAGCTCGATCCTTTTCTCGTGAAATACAAAATAGAGCACAACTGGCAGAAACAAATACCAGAACAGGTGCTGTAGTCCTATTTTGCCAGCTTTAACAATCAGCATCAGAGATGAGACCTCGAGGTTGCCCTTTGGTTACTGGTTTGATAGGCTTTGACAGTTACTGATCTCACAGCACAGAGTTGCTTTTTGTTTCAAGGCTTTCTCTGCTACAAGCCAAACTGGACAAAAGCAGCAGTGGAGGGGGATGCATCCCACAGTCTTGTGGGGTTTTAGCTCTTTGAGGGCACTGCTGAGCAGTGCCAGCATCTACTGCCTGTTGCAGCTCCGCCTGCCTCCCAATCCGCTCTTCGCAGTTGACATGTTTTTATAGACTGGATGCAGTCCAAAATCAGAGGATTAAGTTGCTTTCCACACATGACAGGTCAACCAGAGGACACCAGCTTATATGGATCTTGATTTGTTTGATTTCCGTATGTCTTAGTACTAAAGTCTTACTTTAGATATTCACTTAGTGCAGAAGTAAGGGAAATCCATGGCTGCAAAAATAATCCTGGAGAAGATAAGTCACTGTGCAGGGTATGAGATTTATTTTAAAGAGTACAGAAATTGTACAATTTGCCTCTTGTACAAATCTTTTTCCGTGTTTCTTGTGCTGTGTGGATACCTTACAGTGCTATCTCGGAGAGCCATGAGGAAGGAGCTCTCTGAGTCCTGTCATCCTCTCCTGAAAACCGATGGCAGCAGCAGCGGTGGCTGAGAAGCTGCTGCAATGTGGCTTTCAGGAGGTGGCCCTGTTCTTGCTGTGCCTGAAAGGACCCACGTGGGGGGAAGGCATCCTACCTTGTCAAATGCACATACTCTGCCTTTGGGCATCACATTTAGTTCTTCATGTGTAACGCGGCAGCAGGCACTCAGAGCCTCATGAAACCCAGGCTTGTTCATCTGAACAGCTGCTGCAGTGTGTTTCTTCCTGCCTTAAAGGTCTCTCCCTTTTAAACTCCTCCAATACCTTATTATTGCGAACTCTATCTGGAGGTCTCATGGGCAAAGCTTCATCCCAATTATACTAATGGTAAGAGGAAAGAAATAGAGAAAGTGAGATGAACTGTTTTTTAAACCATGTGGATTATGTTACTGTAGACAAAGAAACAGTAACTGGATCTAATAAAGAGAGGAGGATATTCATTATAGATGAATCAGAAAAGAAAAGGCAGTGATGGAAGGTAAATATGATTTGGGAGTGCCTGAGTTTGCCTGTCTTGGCTATCACCTACACTGGTTTTGTTCGCTTCTAAGAAACCAGACAGCAGCTGGTGATGTATGTGAAAACTGTGTTAGGCTTTATTTATCTGTTTTATAAAGGAAATCAGTGGGCACAGACAAAATTGATATACAGTGCAAATATGTAATTAGCAGTGTTTATATAAATTATTGCAGAATATCAGTTTGAACAAAGGCATTATCTTAGCAGTAGTCAGAGAATCATTCATACCACAAAATCACTGAGTTTCAGGAAGAGGAAATCACATCCAATTGTTGTGAATCAGGGCTTTCATATGGGATGATTCTGTGCTTTCCATTCCCCTGCTCTTCTAAGCTCGTACAGATTTCAGGGGCCTCAGGAGGGGCCAGGCAGGTGCAGACCCTTGTACCAGGGTGGGCAGTGGTTGCACTGATGGTCCCCAGCTCATGAATGCTGGTCCAGCCTCATCCAGTGCTACCACTGCTCCTCCAACACCAAGAGCCATACAAAACTTATGGCCTGCAGCTCTGACATCAGCACGATAAAAGACTCCCAAAGTGAGGGGAGGTACACCACCAGAGCTCCTAGCAGCTTGGAAATGCAGCGACAGTCACACCATGAGCTGAAGGCAAATGCCTTTCCCCCAGTGACTATAGCTAAGTTTCCAGGGGTTTGATTTTGATTACCAAGGGATTATGTGCTGGGTTTCTAACGGGTGTGAAGCCACAAAGTTCCACTGATGTGCATAGATCTTTGATGGACTTACATAATTTCAGGATTCCCTTCTCCAACATGAATATTGGGTTCAAAACCTAGTTCCAAGACAGCTTTCTCTGTTGCTTGCACTGCAGAGATTCTTTTTGAGTTACTGAGAAAGTGAACCACCAATAACAACTCTGAAATTTGCTTTAATATCTTATCATTTCAATAAAACATCTGCACTTCCACAAAGTAGCTGGTTTTCATACCAAATATTTATCAGAGTGTGTGTAGCACTGTCAATTAGACTTTTGCATTACTTAGTTGGGACGATCCCTATTGCTTCTTAGGATGCTGTTGTACAAGATATAAGAGCTCATTTCTGCCAAAATTCAACAGATAAATTATTTTCCCAATAACCAGTGGTGGAGTTAATTCCATGCTAGGACAGGATATAGCACTGAACTTATGTTCCCGTGACCCAGTGGTGTTGTGTGTCTAGCATAAATTTAATTCTTTGTATAAAGATTTTAAACCTCTGTGGTACAAGGACTTGACCCTTGGTTTCCAGTGTCCCAGATTAATGCCTCGACTGTGCTGTTATAGAATGTGTTTCTTGCAATAGCATCTGTTGGAGCTATTCCATGTTTAAATAATTGAGTAGTTACTAGGGCACAGCAAGAGATACCAAGTCTGTAATCTAGTAGACAGGAATCCCAACTGAGCTGATAAAATAGAAATCGCTAGCAGAAATTGGGAGCTGAAGGAATTTTGTGTGGGTTATCTTCCATTTTAGAGAAGATCCTAACTTTTTATGATATTCTGAAATTTGGGCTTTCAATAGACGGTTCCTAGTTTCAACACAGATGGAACGGGAAAATGTAAAATCAGAAGTTTTAAAAACCTGGAAAATTATATTCCACCATGCTCTAGGAATAAAGAATTCATATGTCAATGCTTCATATGTTTTATTTGAAAGAAAGAATTGCTTGCTGCTTCAGTGTTTCACAAAATCCACTATTAATTATCCACAAAGATCATGCATCACACGCTCATCTGACCTGAACTGGCTGCTGGTGTATTGTCAGTGGCAGGATCAGGCCAAAAGTTTGTGAATTGCTGCCATTTTCCTGTTTCAGGATGGCCTTTTGGTGTACACAATACCTACAACTTAAGCGAGAGGTGAGATCTAGTCCTTAAAACACTGCCTTAGTTGAGGTAACACTCCTGCAATCTGTTTCCAGTGTACACTTCAGCACTCAGCTCTCATTCAGGTTCCCTCCTAGAAGATGCACAGCAGAACGAGGAGCAGAGATTGTCAGCTCAGTGATGGAGCCTTCTTTAATACAGCCAGTTCAATAACTCAATCAAAATATCATTCCTTTTCTTAACTTAGTGCTGTCTGCTAATAATTTCTCCATTAACTAGGAATGCAGAGTAATAGGCAATGTGCTGCTCTGCATGTTAATAAGATTTTCAACTTCAGAAACTGTTTTCCAGTATTGTTTAAGAGGGTATCATCAGAGTTTTCTCAGTTCCTCTCTTTAGAGTGACAACCTTGAACTCACCATGGTTGGTAACTGACAGGATTTAGTCCCAGAACTAATCATGATGGACAACTTTAAAATTAGTAGCTACGCAAAATGAGGATAATAAGACTTCAGCTTGTCTGCAGAGCCACAGTGACCACCAGGACCTGTGAAGAAGACAACTTCTTCACTCATGTAGAGAAACAACTATTCTGCCCAGGACTTGCTATACACATGAAACAGTGATCAGAGGCTAAATCACTATTGCAGTAACTATGAAGTACAAAATCTGAGAGATTAAGTACTTGGAAATCAACAGAAAAATATAAATTTAGATGTACTGCAAAACCTGAAAGTACAATGTCAAACACAGCAAAGGTTTGGTGTTGGAGGGTGTAGCTTCTGCTTTTACCAAATAAATTCCTGGAAACAGAGATGAAGATAAAAGGTGTCTGGTAGTGACTTCACATTTCCTGGAACTTGCCTTCAACCTGGCTTGTTTTTAAAATAACTATTTCTGTGTAAAACCTTAGATTTTAAAATAAATTAAATGGCTTTTCCTGTTTTCAAAAATAATCAAAATTTCACCTGTGAGGAGCATGCCATTTTTCAGTGGAAAAAAACCCAACAGAAACATACATTTTAAGAAAGTTGAATTAAAATACTAGTTATCTTAGCAACCACAGTATTTATTATGCTGTTGGGGAAAAAAAAAAGGTAGRAAAAAAGCCTCTGCATTAGTGTCCTCCATATGACCTCCAGTTCATCAGTACACTCTGGCTGCAATTGTTCCTGCGGCCAAAAGCATCAGCCAGCGTGAGGAAGGTAGCCAGAGCATAGTCTCTGCTTGCACCACAGAGGACACGTCAAGCGAGATGCTTACATAGCTCTGGGCACTAACAGGCACCAGCTGGGTGGTCAGTGCTGGGAGRGTGAACTTTCCAGCTTTTTGGAGCTACAGCGAAACTAAAAGTACATTGCCACCAGCACCCTGGGAGGGATGCTTCACCGAGGCATAAAGGCTTCATCCAGACAAGCTGGTGTTAGTACAGGTCTCTCTTACCCTGAAAAACTTACCCTAAAAGACTTAAAAACTGTCTATTACAATTGTCAGAAGCAGGAATAGTGGAAGTTGTATGTCTGGATCAATCATGTAAGCTAGATAGGATTTGACAACTTTGGGAAAGATTGAATTTAGATATATCAAGTTAAAACACAAGACCACAACAAAAACAAGTAATTTTCAAATAATTTGCCTCTTCAAGTCCCCTGAAAATTTCCCATGGAGAGGGTTTATTTATCTGGTCCCAGTTATTTTAGATATTTGCTGATCTTTTTTTGAAAAATTGCATGCCGTGCTATTTAAACAGCAACCTTTAAGCTGTTTAAAGGAGGAGAGTGCAAAGCACTGGATTAATCTGCTTACAGCCCATATGGCCAGATGTTCCAAGGACTGTGGAGGAGCACAGGTCACAGTTAACCCTCATTCAAATGGCTTTCTCAGCAAGAGGGCTTTATTCCACTTGATGAATCAAACAGGATGGCATTTGTATCTTTGAAATTGATTTGAATGTTCTACTATCAAGAAGAGACATCAGCATGCAGTATGGTGTTCATGGGCACAGACTTGAGGTGGTGGGGAGTTGTCCAGTAATTTATTGCACTACTAAAAGTCAGAAGGCAAAAATGCATTTTGTAATCGAAAGGTGAGGAGGAAAATAGATTTCTGCTTCTGTGTAGGAGAACAGGGTATACAAAACTGAATTTTCTAATGTAATGAAAAGTGGCAGAAGGGTGATGACTGAGGAGGAGTGTTATAAATTAAAATGGGAGCCTTTACAAGCTGATAAATAGAGCATAATGAATATCATTTTTAAGCATCAGCTAATTTATGAATACTGTTCAGCTTTCGCCCCAGCCAATTCTCAGGACTTCCTTTTCTTCCTAATGGATTTGACCCATTGTGTATCGTTTTACAAAACCACCTTCTTGTCAAGTGGGATCTTTTCTTTTTGTATAATCTTATTTGTGTTATTCTTCACAGGCCCAGTCAAAATATTGACTACAGTTTCTTTCCTTGTACAGAAGAAAACAAACTTGCTCTTTCTGTGGTCTTTATTTTTTTATGTCAGTGAGAGACACAGGCTATAAAAACTTGTATGTCATTAATTTAAAGGTGGCATAACACTAATACTTCTGGTAGAGCCTTTTAAAAGGAATAGAAAATCAATACAAAGTTGTAATTTCTCAACCAACTGGACTTCACAGCATCCAGTATAAAATAGATGAACATTTGAGTTTAATGTTGCCGGAATGCAATGATTTCCAAGTGACCCAGGAGAACAGAGATGACATTCTTGCTGCAGCCCTAGCTCTCTGCCCAAGTTAGGTGATACTGGCTTTTTGTGTGCAAAATTGCTTTTGTGGCTCAGATTGTCTGCATTTGAAAAGAAACATTTCAAGTGTGGGGTAAAACCACTGCGTGTACTGCTCATCATTACAAGGTCCGTCATAAATGGCTCTGGTGTATTGTTACAAAGTTAGTGGGGTTTATGAGGACTGATGATAATTGTTGTGGTGGCTAATTGGGTTCAAAAGGTTTATGAGTAAGCCATCAGCTGTGGCCATAGGGATGGAGTGGAGGTGGGAGCACAGCTTGCAAACATTTTATCAATGCATTAGCAATCAATTTTTTATACAGTTTCAACAATCAATGTTTTATACAGCCAGTGTGGACAGTCATTTTAGGCTACTTGAGAAACTCTCATTCAAAATTTTAGACTCCTTGGATTTCTCTTTAGTGCTTGAATGGGCATTTTCAAATTGCTGACAAAGTGCAATGAACACTGGTGAAGTGTTTCCTAGGGATAAACATGCTTGGCATGGAAGTGCTGAAAAATCATGGCAAAGGCAACTGGTGATCACTAGATAACAAGGCTATGTGAAAATAGAAAAACAGCAGCTTTTGGAAACCAGGATCAGTAAAGCCGAGACACTGTGAAGAATTTTAACCGTTTAATACAGGATGGGGGTTCTGATAAAGGACCAAGACAAAGACATTTTTAAACTTTCAGATAATTTACTGGGAAAAATGCAGTTAGGGTTAAATGTTTTCTCTTATTTTCTTCAGTAAAGGAGGAAAGGTAAAATAGTCATGCCATGCAAAATTTCCATAGAAAAAGTGTACTAGTTGCCTTGTAATTTTTATGTACTTTATCTACCACAGGAGCTTATTAGCAAATTTGAAACAGAACATTTTTCCATTGAAAAACACAGATTTAACAATTAAAAAAACCAACTACAAATTGACTTTTTAACCTTGAAAAATTTTGAAAAAATATAGATTTAAAAACAAGTTTATTTTTTTAAACTTTATGCTATAAATAAGAATTACAAATGAAAACAAAATTGTTTAAGTCTTTCTAAATAAAACATTTCAAATGATACTGGTGCATTTATCAGCATGCAATTATGAAGTCACTATGCATGAGTCAAAGGTATTTAGTACTTCGACCTTGCCATTGCTGAAATTGATAGATTTTTACAATTGACTACATCAGCAAATGCTCACTGGAAACACAGAATGCAAGTTATACAAACTACCATGTATCCAGGATGCGCTCAGCATTTTCATCATGAAAGATGTAATGAATTGCCTTAAAATCACAATAAAATGCTTCTGGATTTCCAAATTAATAAGATATGCATACCATGCCATCATAGCCAAGGTGCCACAATGTGTATAAAATTGACTGAACTAGTTAAAAATTACTGTCATAGTGAGGCAACTCAAAATTTTGCTTTTATTCTCCATACTTCTCTCTTATTAATGAAATTTCTGCATATATGTTCTTTTCTTCCTTCTGAAAAGAAATGTGCTCATGATTAGCTCTATAATAGCAAATTGAAGGTCAAGCAAAATGAAACATTTTGGATTTTATACATCCACAAGTGCTGTTTTAATCTGGAATTAAATTGTAGTCTTTTATATTCACATGCAGGACAAAATGCTTAAGAAATTCCAGGCTCTTTTGTAGCACTTTGACTTTACATTGTTACCAAAATATCCCTTCTCACTGGATTTTGATACAAAACGTCTCTTTCATGTAAAGTAATTACAACAGGCTTCAAATATCTTCAAATCTCTTCTCTGATGGTGTTGCTGTAAGTGCAGGGAGTGAGTACAGCATGGTAAACTCTACCTAATGTGGCCTTTTCATGATGTGAACAACATTTACTGGAACATTTCTGAGACTGTGCACAAAGTGAATTYAGTCATTAAAAACTCATTATCTACATAATTTACAATAATTTGCATTCAGTGGAACAATATTTTCTATTTGTATTTTGTTGCTGTGAGATCTACATGATATTGTTCATTGCAACAGCTGATCCAGATGAATAATTGACCACAGTTTCAAAAAATATTATCTTCCCTCCTTTCTTCTTTTATTTTCTTTATGATCCTTCAGTTGTGAACCACAGTCTGAAATAATACAATGAAACATTGGGTAAAACCTTTGGAACTAGTAAGAATAGTGGAAAACTTGATTAAATCTTGGCAATACCAGGATAAATGTCAACACTGGCTTTGATTTCTAATGTTCCATTAAGTTTTCRTTCTTATTTTTGCTATTACAACATGATGCATTACTAAAAGATCTGTAGAATTAACTGTTGCATGACCACAGGAGAGTTAAATATCAAGAAATGGTGGTCATCCTTAGGCAAATATGTTTTAGCTATAGCACTTCTTAGAGGCTGAAAAGAAGGTTATATCAAGTCGTCAGAAAGAAAGAAGTTTTGCACTCAATAGCTTGTCCTTTTTTTTAGCACTGTGCTGGTTGATCTAGCAAAAGATACCATCTCTCTCTGCAAACCCTGTGCCATGTATCTTTGGACTGTCACAGCTGCAGTAGCACCATTGCTCTGTTGTGTAATACATTAATGATTTCATGCCTATAATACCCCAGAATAAATTTCTGCAAGGCAAAAAATGATTTATTGGTGTGAAATTGGGTGGTGGTGCTCCTTTTTTTGCCAGGAATCTGGAGTATTTACTGGGTAGAAGACTGCCTGGGTTTAACAGCTGGAGGTGCCACTCCTTCCTGAATTTTGTCTTCTCAGCAGTCAGAACTTCTTCCTTCCGAAGTACATTGTGTGACACTTCCATTTTTTCTGCCTAAAAGAAAACATGAGAAAGTTACTGTTGCTAGAACCAAAGGAGAGATTGCACTGGGCGATTTTGGTTTTGGATGAAATTGTGCAAAGCCCAAGTGATCTTTGGAGGAAGCAGATGTTAAGTTTGTAGTTACAACATGAATGTCCTTATAAGAGCTGGAGCACTCATGCAGCACATTGCCGCTCTGCCTGGTCTGACAAAGTTTTTCCAGGCTTGCCTTTCGCTTTGCAGGCAGTGATTCATTAGCCCATTTGATGGGGTGAGGGCACTGAAGGTATAAGGTGTCTTTGCAAACATTACAGAGACAAGTTTATCCAGCTAAAACTCATTCAGCCGGGGTTCCTCTGCATTTCTATGGACACCAGTCTGATGCATTGGTACCAAAGTGCTTGCTTTGAGCAAATGAAGAATATCTGGTTTTTGAGCAGGAGTATTAACAAATGCATGAATCGCATCCTCAAAATGCTTGTCATAGTTTAGAATAAGCTTCTGAAGCTAATTCCACAAAATGTTTTCGGAGAACATTGCCGGAACAAATCTGTGCCTTTGGGATATAGCAGGTTTTGCTGTACTCTCAATTGTATAATCTGTGGAGATGTAGTTTTCATAGCAATCATGGACTGAACTTCTCTGGTCCTGCCACAGGTTTTTATGAGACAAACTAAAGGAAACTACCTGTAATTTTCTCTACTGAGCCTAAGACCACCAGGACCCATTTTAGTCATCCATATGACTTGAAATAGAGGAAACGGATTATTGTTTCTTATCAGCGCTGGCTAATGGCATCCTCAGAGCAGTTCAGATGACTGTGGTATAAAGACATAATCAAAAATTAGTTACAACAAGAAAACGTAGTGTGAGAATTGCTAGGGTTTTTTACAGTGGAGGAAGTAAAACCAACAAATTTGCTAAAAACAAATGTGATAGAGGTGGCACAGGTCCATAACTACCTTGTAGTAAGGATTGATTACTATTCCCTTGTTGTTGCATAGACTAATATAAGGAGACTCCATTATTATCAGTTCAAAATTCACATTGCCATCATCATTCCCATACCTCATTTTGCTGATTTTGCTGCTATTGCTAATAAGAACATTTGAAGTAAATTACATTAAAAATGTAATCATATTTAAATTAAAACTAAAAAACAGCATTAGAAAAGTGAAGAATGGCATATTCAATGATGTGTTAGATCAAAGTGCAGAAGTGCTTGTCCTTAATGGAATACCAAGTTCTTATTTCACATGTTTGGGCTCCTTTTGATTACTTTAGATCCCCACAGCTGCCAAGACTTTGAGAGGGATTCACATAAAACAAGCCAATGAATATGGTATAGCTCGAACCATTCACAAAGTGGTAGTTGGAGGCTGACTTCAAGCTGAATATTTGTACTTTGAGCTTCGTTCCTGAATTAGGTAGTCATTGTCCCAAACCTCCTACTTTCTCCACCTTGCCTTATTTATCTAGAACATATTCTGTCAGGCACTTGCTTCCCACACATTTTCTGCCTACAGACAAAACCTCCCTGTTTCTGAAGGTATGCTAGCCCTTGTCTGTGAATGGTCAGATTTTAATGTGAGATTGGAAATCTGCTGCATTTATAGACCCTGCACTAGATCTTGACTTCATTCCACGGCTATATCTGTCAAGTCCCATCACAGAAGTCCTTCGGAGGCTGATTTCTATTCAATTTAGGAAGCACTTTAGCCCATCAGTGACAAAAGAAGAAGGAAAAAGCAGGGTTGGGGTTTTTTTTACATTTAAGGACACTTATGATCAGTGTAGCTTGGGCAAAATTCTACTGGCTATGTTATTAGACAATTTAGGTCCAACTGAGTTCCTATGTTTGTAATTGAGGCTTTGACTGATGTAGCACTATTATGCCCTGCAAAGTTCACATTATATTACTCAGAAGGATACAGAGCACTGTATTTTATGGGGAGGGTAATGATTATGATAAAAAAAGGTATTGCATGCAAATGTAGTTCCACTTAAACTGATCTCTGTAACTTCTGGTAAATTCGTAGGAAAGGAGGAAGAAAAAAACTTTGTGCTACTTCTAATTTCTCTCTCTCTCAAAAAAAAAAAAGACTTTTTGAGAAGAAAAGGGAATTTATAACTTACTTTCTTTAATTTTGGTGATGAAAAGTAGAAATATCTGTAACTTKTCTAATAACACAAAACTCAGTTTCAGATCAGGTTTTTGTGTAGTTCATATTTCTTCAGATTTGATAATTTTCAAAAGCCCAGCTCTACATTTGGTTTTTGATCACCCTAAAATAAAATTTCAACTTGAACCACTCCTATTCAGAACTAAAAATGTTTTTGAAGTTCATTGTTTAGATTTTGTTACTTACAGCAAACTAAGGAAACAGATACATAACAGACTTATCCAGGAAAGCTAAYAGTTAAAAGATTAAACAGGGCAGTAGGTAAATATGGGGAAAGTAACCATAACAAAAAGAATTGTTCCTGATCTTAATTTTTTATTTTTTCTCTGATCTTTCTATTAGTAAAATGCTGGTATAAGATAAATATATTTTCTTTAATTGCATATGTAGTATATATAAAAATCACAAAGAAAATGTTAACAGGCTGTGCAACAGGATAATTTATGGGACCTGTAGTTAGGTCACACTTCTGTGTCTATTATAATTACCCACAGACCTTGGGAGTCCTGGAGAACAGCCAGAATACCAGGATGCACTCTTGTATACACATACAGTAATAAATATATTCTTGGCACTAATTGTCCATCCTTCCCCAGCAATTAAGGGACTGTTTTCTAGATTTTATCCATATATTCACCAGCATAGCATTTGCTCTTGCTGTGGTCCTCTATCCTCTGTCCTAATGCTTCATGGAGGGCCTATCAAAATACCACTGGTGGACCAAGCTGTAGGTCTGTGCTTTGCAGGCATCTCAGCCGACTCCACGTGGCTACAGAGTGAAAGCCTGCCAACAGGAATCCCGTACGTTGTTTATTATCTGGAGAGCGTCCAGGCAACACTGCTAATGCCTGCTGTTATTATTACCATAAATACTCCATAAAGCTAGGTCAAATCCTTAAAAAGAGGATATACTGGAATGGAGAAATTGTCTTCTGCATATAAAAAAGTAGAAAGAGGCCATGTGCTGATGCCCCTGAGTTGTTTTTAGCGGAACTGGTCAATGTTCCCCACAAGCTGGGGAACTCTAAGGTGCCTCTAAGTTGTGGGTCTGTGTCTCTTCCTGGGAGTGAAGGATGAAGAGGCCTGTGCTATCCTTGATTAGGAATAACGAACAGCAGGCTGGAGGTGAGATTTGTTGGATTAATTTCTGTGGTGACAAAACAAGCATCCAGGAGAGAGTGTTGCTTATGTAGAAGCAATCGGAGATCAGGTTGTGGTCACCAACTCATTACTTCAGTAGTACATATCCTGTCATAAGACTGCTGTCTCACCACCCTGTCACCAGATTACATGGAAGAAGAGCTAAATTTACCCAAAATTGATTAAATTCTTGAGTCTGGTTAAATTTAGGTCTTCCTTCTTAGCTCTAGACTTTCTGACTGAGATTAAGATGTAAAGGGGATTATTGTTTTCCATARACATGCTGTATGTTCTGCAGATACATTCCTGTCACCTCTTTGGGAACAGCACATTATAGCAGTAACAAAAATCTGTTTGTTCTTTTTTTTCTTTTGGCTGGGCAATAACCTTTACAAACCATACAAGGTTGGAGCATCTTCTTTTCCCCAGTTTTCATGATGGCAGAAACAGCATGTATATTCTCTCTAAGTATGTCTTCTTTGGAAAGTGAGACATAATTTCCAGGGAATAAAAATTTTAAGCTAATAAGTGAAGCAAACTTCTTAATAATTTAAAAAAATATATGTAAAATTATTTCTCATTTTGAAACCTGCTGATCACTGCTGTTTAATCACTTAAACATGTTTCAAGTTCCCTTTGTTATGCTTTCCCTATTAAATGATGTTTATTTCTTATGGTACTAAAAAGCTAATGATTCATAAATTTAAAATAATAGTGCTTTGGAGATTGCACTTGTTTTTCATTTTCATTAATTTTGTATTACAAAGGGGAACACATAACTTCTGCCTTTCCCCGTAACACGTAAAAACCCTTTCCCCTCATGGTATGCCACCATAAGAAAATATTGCGAAACTCCTTTTCATAGCCATATCAAATACAGACTGTGACTCTAAGCAGGCAGGTTGTAAACCATGGAAAGATTTTACATGAAAGAATTTACATATATTAAATCCATGATTCACACTGCTCCCAGCAGAAAATCCCATTCAGTACACCAGTCAGGAAAGGCTAATACCTCACACTGTCAGAGCCTCAGGAAAYTGCTATATTTAGATACCTAAATTATAGAATGCAGCTATTAGCATGAACTTTATTATCATGATTAATGCCAAAAGTTAAAACTGCTGAAGAATTTAACTTACTCATCAGGAGCAGTTTTCCCAGCTCCAGCAATGGGATATATGAACAAGCTTGCCTATATAACATCCTGTGTYGTGACATGACATTTTTAATATAATTGTAATGCTGGAGCCTACACAGCAGTAAAATAAGTTATTCCCCCCTCATGCTTACCGAAGGCACTTCTTACGCCTCACTCATCAGGATGTAGAACAGGGTGCTACAAACTGCTTTTCTGACTGCAGTCTCTGAGCAGATGTGATTGTACTGCTACATGCCCATAGCCCCTTTCACCACAGCACCCAGTCCTGTTAGAGGCCCTGAAGCATTATCACAAAACAAAATGGCTCGTCAGTCATACCGTTTATCAGGGTCTATACATCTCTTTCTTACTTCAGCTCTTTGTATTCCCAGAATGTTTTTCAAAATCAAACAGAAAATTTTGCAGTGTCATGTAGAAGTTATAAGGAAATGAGCTTTATCCTTGCGATATATGATTCTGGGCCAAAAATTAGTGATTGGACCTATTGTTGTCTTGCCATTTGAAAAAAACTCTGTTTGAAAGTTTGCAGGGTCTGGCAGTAACCGTGCCAGAGATTTGTCCACATCGTTATTGAATTGCCAGAAGCATAACAAAAAAATGTCTTTTCATTTAAGCAACATTTATCAGCTGGGGCTTTGTGACTGCCCCAGGCTCTAACAGCTATGAGCAATTCATGCTTAATCATGAGCATTATGCAGTATGAAAACAGATTGCATTTTTAAAGTTAACTGTATTTTGCTCTGAGGAGTGGGCAGTGTCCTGCGAAAGCATGTCCTGATGTGTTCCTGTATCCCTGATGTTTGTGTTCCACTGAAAGAAAATCTTCTAGATGAGAGGTTTGAAGCCTTTATCACTTAAATCCAGGCCCATCTAAGAAAAAGAGTGTCTTTAACCCAGAAACATCACCTATAGACCTGCAAAATATCTGTCATAAAAAAGTCACTCAGGCCAGTTTGCAGGCTGCACTGGAACAGAGAAACATTTCCTGGGGATCCCCTGTCCACCAGAATTAGGATCCTTTTAGCATTGAATATCTGCAAGAAAGTATAGCCCCAGTGCTCTTTTCTGTCTGGAATACAGGAAGACCAATGGAGGTCCTAAGCAGCGTGAAGCTGTCAGTGCTCTCAGCACAGAGCTCTTCTTGGAGATAAAAAATGTTCTTTCATTCTTTCATAGTCTTCAATGTTAACTGTTTTGATCATCGGAAAGGATACAGTATGATTCTAGATTTACACCTTGGAAAATACTCAAATTTTGAATTCTGAAAAGTTTTCTGTTAATATTAAATGCACAGGTGTATAAAAGCACAAGAATACAGAGAAAGGCTATAGAAGACAGGAAAGCTATTGGTGGGTGCCATGGGGTAGCCTGTGCAGTCTAAGACATAGCCTGTGTCTTGCTGAGTCCTGATGGGCAGGGTCTYCTACAGGGTCTCATCACAGGCAGGGTGGACACACCTAATCTTGTCCTAAACTTAATCCAAAAATGATGAAGAGTCAATATACCAAAGAGAGCCACTGAGAGATACACCACATGTACACCTGGCTGCCAGCCTCTGAAAAGTTGTGTTCAATTCATATCCAGAGGACCCCCAACTCCACTATTCTCCAATCCACTCAATTTAAATTTTCTTTGTATAGGAACATTACATAGTTTTAACCAAAGTTTTAATGCTCTTCTGAGACCATGGATGCTCAAGGGGTTTTGTGGGAGAAAGTGAAATTTATTTCCTGGCCTCATCTGGATTAACAGTAGGCAACCTTTGTGTTACAGTAACACGACTGATTATCCACTGGGACCGTTGCACGTTAACCATTTCCAGGATGTGGCATTCCCGAATAAATACCAATCAAAGGTGTGGATTCATTCTGCCTTAGGCTGGCAGTGCCTCATGGCCTGGACAGTTTTAGTCAGCCTCTGCTAAGGAAGAAAGTTTGAAACCAACAGAATCTGAAGCAGAGAAATTTTACTGTGAAACTTAAGATGCAAGGAGCCAAAAGCAATGCACTTCTTTAGCAGTCCTAGAAATCAAGTCTGTATCAAGTTGTACTTCACACATACCCGGGGATACTGAGCAGACACACCACAAGTTGTGTGCAAGAGAAAATACAGTGTCTGCATTCCCTTCTAGATCTGCCCAAAGCCTGCTTCTGTATTGCTGCAGCAGTAGGAGACAGTTCAGATTTTTCTGTGAATAAATTGTCTGTCAAGAACCAATCGAAACTGTAAGCAGAAAAACATGACATGTTGATGCACGTATGAAAAGTTAATGAAGCAAGCCCCAGCTGCCTTGGGTGCCATGATGGCATCTACACCTAGGGACAAGGGATGTAAGGTGCTTTAACAACAGGAGCTCCAGAAGCAGCTTTCACTTTGCCAGCACACACAATGACTACAGATGCAGGGCACTTACACTTTCAGACCATGTTTGTTTTGGCTGATATGAAGGCAAAGAAAGACCTGGTGAGGAAAAGCTTTAGTTTTCTGTRCAACTACACCTTAATGTATGGGCTTGTGCAGAACTAAGGAATGACAATAATTTTCAGAGAATTCACAGCAGAAAGTTTCCCACTTTAAAATCCAATTTATGGTCATGGGCTGGGTTTGTCAAAATAGTTGACAGAAAATAATCTGAAAATTTTCATTCAATTTGATTTTTATCTATTTGTTTTGACTCAAAGCTACCTGTCCCTTTTGACTCATCATACCTGTGTCTTAAACAACCCATAACATTGGTATCACCAAAATGCTTTGCAGAGGAAATCGACATCTTAGTTTTACACACAAGGTACTGGAACAGAAAAAAATGAGGCTTCCTGAGAGTTTAAAGTGTTGAAACAAAACCCTGGGCTGTTTCATTTCAAAATCAGATCAAGCACTTTGATTCAGATTCTGGGTGCTATGAAGTGCCAGTATCTCAGCATGTCCCACAGTATGCAACTCAAAAGTCTCATAATATCTTTATTCAGGAGATGACAAGCAAAGCATAGTCCAGTCATTTTTTATGTCCTTGTAGCAGCTAACTATCACCATGTCAAGGAATGGTTTGCAGTGAAAAATATCACATGCTAAAGAAAGTCCTGAACCTGGGTCTTTTTCTCTCCAACAAATGGCAGAGCTGCCAAGCTTCCAGCCTGGGTTTATTTTATCAACATTTCCAATTTCCCTTTCAGTCAAAATAAGACTGTGGGACCATCTGAGAGGATAATTATGTAACTGTGAAAGTTCAGAGCATGCTGAACAAAACAAAATATGTTTTCCCTCATTTATGCAGACTAAACATATTGTCAAGGTTTTGAAGCAGTCAGTCCAAAATTTTCACAAAACACTGCAGTTTCCCTAGCAGCCTGTTAGTAAAAGAACTGCACCAAAATGTTATCCTTTCTGTAAATGCTCATCAGAGGGAAGACTTTGCTAAATACTTTCAGAGCCTAATTAATTGCAGACATATGAAAAATCACTTTGCGTACTCCGGTTGAATACTTGCCAGCTGAAGCATTCTGAAATCAGTGGTGAGCTTCTCATAATTATAACAATTTAAAAATAATTATGGGTCTGAGAAATCAACTTTGGATCCTTTTGCTTGCATTCTTTTCACACAGAGGACTCCATTCAGTTGCCTAAAAATAGATATTCAGTATCATTTGAGATGCCCTGGTGGGGTATCCAGGGCATCTGCATGAGTCTTGCAGATGTGACATTAGAGAAACAGAAGAGCCATGCCCCTGTGGAGCCATAGCTGGAAGCCACTCAGGGTCCGGTAGGCCATCCTAAATGACACTGGATGCCTGTGTTTAGGTCACTGATCATGCTCTTGACTGTCACATTTCCAAGCTGTTTGTTACAGTTGTGAAGGTTATAAGCCAGTGGAAGCTGACACTTGCATTTATTTGACTGTCATCAAAAACTGCATCTTTACACTGAATATCTTGAGATGTTTGATAATCCCTGCTGCTCAAAGCAACTGTTTCAGGACTGATAGACCAAAGAGCTGACCTTTCCRGAAAGTCTTCTGTAACTATTCTTGTGGTATATCCATCACATACTCGCATCTAAATCCTTAGTTTTAAATGAGAGAACAGTCTTAGAGATGTATTTCTGAATCAGGAATTAATGTAAATGGGTTTCAAATCCAGTCCTACTGAGATCTTTTTCTAAACCTGCATTTTAAATGTTCATGTGTTGTATGTTTCATGCCCAAGACAAAACCCCCTCCTCTGAATTTCAGAACTGCTGAGTTCTCTTAACTGCAAGGGCAAGATGAAAGTGCTTGTACCTCTGAAAATCAGTGTGTTTTATGAGGGACTGGGAATAAGTTTTTATACTTTCAGGTTCTAATATGCTGTACTGTATGGATACTCCTGCCTTCAAACTGTCAGCCTTTCAGATGACTCTTGGCTTTTACAGTTTCCATTGAATTCTGTTTCAATGTAAAAGAACAAGAATGAGGTTTACAAACCCAGACCTCCATCTTCCATTAGCCCTCTAGTGTTCTGCTGAAATGAGTATGCTGGAAATTGAGATATTCTGGGGATTTCTCCATTATTTCTGGATGATCATTCACATGGGAAAAAAAAATATCAGTCCTTGCTTTGCAACTTTTGCTTACAGCTGACTTCCAGTCCCAGAACATTTTGATGTGTGGGGAGGACAGGAGAATCATGAGAGGGGTTCAGAATCCATTTCTAGCTGTTTGTTCTGATAATTACATCTAAATTGTGTTCATGCTTTAACCAAAACTGAAATGAATGTTCAGTCAATGACCAGTTCTGTGCTGTACTTCTTTTCCTTGATGACTTGTGTAATGTTCTGAATGTTATTCCCTGCTACATGGCAGAATCCATCTCATGTTTACTAGTCAAGCGGCCAGTAAACTACCCTGAACTTCATGCACAGTTGGAGCATACTTCTCATATTAGTCACTTACAGAATTGGCTTCAGCACATCCCATTCTGTGCATATACATCACACTAAAAGTTTTTATTCCAAATTCCAGCCATCCAGACAGCCTCTGGCTCATAGGTTAAAAAAAATAATTCAAATTTTATTATACTGACATAGTTAGGCTCAGAGAAGAGTAAACCTTGTTAATTCTATTTTTCCTTCTCAAGTAGCTAATACAAGGTGGCATGTTCTTATCCTCAATATAACTGGTAATCATTATTCTTAATGCAGCAAAATTGGCCTCATTTTAAACACTCGTGGGCTTTGCCTTCAATAAAGAAGTAAGATAATAGTGATAGAAGTGATATTCCTTAAAGGATGTTTAGGAGATTCAATTAATGTGGGGGTAATCTTTTTAAGGGTAAAATGTACCACATATTCAGCTTAAGGCCTTTAGTCACAAGACTCTAATGAACTAACATTAGCACTTCTCTAAGCAATACTCTCTTTTATCTCTTAGAAGAGGACATAGATTTGGCAATAAGCCAAGCAAGTTAGAAAYGTAAATATCAATGCAGTCACTGGGACATTTTGAATATGTATTTTTTTATTTAGTAACTGTAGACTTTTCAATTTCATGTTTGAAATTATTAAAGTGAAAAAAGTCATCTTAAATGAAAGAAAACTTTTGTTCAGCTTAGAAAGATGGACCTCATTGTATATTTTTTATTCTTTTAAATTGCAGCTTCCAAATACAAAATCAAAGCATTTCTTTTGAAAATGTCAGAAAAAAATGTTTTCAAGAAATGAAAACCTACTTCTTTTTTACAAAACCCATGCATTGAATTAATATTTCATGAGTCTTGTTGGTGTATTTCTTGGCAAATAAGAAAACTGGGAAAGATAGTTAGGCACAGATAAATGTTTTGTGATATTTTAAAAAAATCTGCGAACAAGTTATGTCTCCAACTTGCAATTGGACTTATAATGGATATCTTTTAAACCCAGAGATTCATCTGCTAGTATTTTCTTCCTTGTGCATCTACAGCGAGGTCACTTAGCCTATCTCAACTGTAAGATGAAGAAGTTTAAAAAAAAGAAAACAAATATTTGTTTTCACAATGGATTAGAGATAATCTTAATGTGAATCCCAGATTCTGAAGGGTTCAAGTTAACTAGGTCTTTTTGTTCCTGTTAACTACTGYATTATTCTCTTTCTTCTCGTTGTTCTCTTGCATTATTCTCAGCAGATACTCAAGTACACCTTTACCTTTGTATTTTACAAATTCTATTAAGCAGACAAAATATATAGTTAAGGTCTGTCTGTGAGGATCTGGGCAATTCCTTCTCCTCTGACTGGGCCAGCATTGGATGCTCTGCAATGGTTTTGGTTTTTTTTAGTGTTGTCACTTGATTAGTGCAGACCTCCTGATCTCACAGTATTTTATAAGAGAAAGAGGAGATTTAAAGCTTAAGGGTTTCAGTAGTTACCAAATGTAAGTAATGCTGGACATATAACAAAACAGCATGCAGACCTCCATCTGCCTGCCCTTTCTGTGGATCTGTTTACCAAGAGGATCTTGCATATTTATTATTTCAAACACTGTGAATTATGCCTCACAACTAATGCCAAGCCATGATAATTCCCTTTAAATAAAAAGTAACAAAAATGCTTAGAGTGAATCACTTATTTTTATCTAGAAATAGTCTTGGTAGCTAAAAAACATCAGGCAAAAATATGTCTCTCTCCTAGTTTTTCCTCTTCAGAAGAATTTCACTTTAGTATCACCACTAATACTAATTGCCATTCACCTCTGTGCTTTTAAATGAATCATAATCTCTGGTAATAGGACAGACTGCCTGTATTTGGTTCCCCAGCAGCTGGTGCTAGCAGAGATGGGGAATTTCTTGAGGAGAGTTACCAGGAATCATCAGAGATGGAGCAGCACAGCCCCCGGAGCAGGCTGCACTGGGAGGAAACATGCCCAGGCCACATGGTGCAGCTGCTCCCTGGTGTTCCCATGGCTTTTTGGCCCTTCCAGTCCTCTGCAAAAAAAAAGCCAGAGACCGGATGTGCCCAGATGAATGCCACTCTGAAATAAGTTCAGTTATCTGAGGAAAAGTTACTGGCAGCTTGGTTTTGCTGACATTAATCAAAGCAAAGAACCAGCTACTACAGTGGAAAGCACATACATGCTAAAATTGCGAGGCAGGTAAATAGGAGATTTTATCATCAGAATTAATTGTTTTCCAGCAAGTCCATTGTTATTCTTTTGCCTCACATAACTGCTATCCATGTTTTTCCAATGAGATAATACTTAAAAAATGATGCCTATGAAGTATTTCTACTGCTTTTGTTTAGCCTCAATTCTGCTGCTACTTTTTGGAAAGTCTTGGACTGAAAAATTTGCTAAACCTGGTTCAAGCTAGCCAGAATGCAATGTGTGCAACTAGACTCTTATCTTGGGCATACTGACAGTATAAAATAAGCTTACTGAAGTCTGGGGAAAAAAATATTTTCTGTCTTGGATACTGTTGAATTTGAATTTGAAATATGAGAATTTAAAAAATCATAAGAGAGGCTGTTCTTCCATTAAAGCTATCCTGTAAACTTTCACTTACCAGATTTTTATCACAATTTGATGGAAGCAAGCCCTTGAAATAAAGATTGTACAGGATCCATGTCACTTGACTGATTTAACCTTGGAAGAATCACAAGTTCCTCCAAAGAATTTGCTTCATTGATCAGCATGATTTTCTCTCTTGCCTCATTCACTTGTCAGTAACTGTTGCTCTAAGATGATAAATTCTTGTTGGGCAGTATTCATCACTTTAGATTTCATCTGTCCAGGCTTCAGAGACACAGTGTAATGCCACAGATCTTCCCAAGTGAGATACTGGTCCTGTCCTAAAAAATGTTGAGTACCTTTCTACACAGTCATATATAAGTGAATTAATTATCTGCAGTAAATCTTACATGCATTCACTGTCATTATCAGTAATAATAGAATCAGTTTCTAAGTCTGCACTGGATAAAGCCAAAGATCACTTTATCTGCCCTTATAACAAAGAGGGCCAAAGCACAAGGTTATGATCTTCTGCCAGAAGCACAGTCGAACAGATGAACAGCTCCCAGCTCCTGGGCATGCTGTTGAATGGCCATGCAGAAGCTGGGATTTTGGGAGAAATTCTACCAGTAACTCAGAGGAGGGATAGTTTCTATCTCCTTAATTATCAAACCTGTTCCCCTTGTAAGTACCATGGAAAAGAGATGACTTATTTTGTCAAACAATTTTTTGTTTGCCTGTAATGTTAGACTAGCAGTCTACCTCACCCTAGTAACAAAATAAATTCAAGGTTAAGATGGAATTGCTCACTGTTCAGAGCCATACAGCCCTTTCTTTTAGAAAGTGGGTTATGTTAACACATAAAAGGAACCCATTTTTAATAGAACTGCCCAACCAGAGATGGCAAAAAACTACCTACTTGTTCTTGGTAACTGATACTGAAAAACAGAAGACAGACATAGGTGATTTCTGCATCTAGAATGGTTCAAAAGCACATCTCTTCATTCCGCCCATTCCCTGTTGTACAAAGTCAAATGCTTCGTGTGTCAATTAAAAGAAGGGCTAATGAAAGCAGGAAGCAGGAAATCAAGGATGATATTTAAAATGCTTTTGTCAGTTCCTTGCTTCACACTTTATCTTCCCTCCCTGTCCTTCTCCTCCTCCATTCCAACAACTTTCCATGTTATTTTCTTCCAAGAGTTTTACATCTTAACCTCTGTTTTCCGGCTGTGTTTATCATTGTAACTGAGATCAGTTACGGAATCACAGAACGAGTCAGGTTGGAAGGGACCACAGAGAATCATCTGGTCCAACCTCCCTGCTCAAACAGGGTCATCCCAGAGCATATGGCACAAGATTGCATCCAGATGGTTCCTGAATATCTCCAGTGAGGGAGACTCCACAACCYCTCTGGGCAATCTGTTCCAGTGCTCGGTCACCTGCACAGTAAAGAAGTTCTTCCTCACATTCAGGTGGAACTTCCTGTGCATCAGTTTCTGCCCATTGCCTCTTATCCTATTTCTCGGCACCTCCGAGCAGAGCCTGGCTCCAGCCTCTTGACACCCTCCCTCCAGATATTTATACGCATTGATGAGATTCCCTTTCAGTCGTCACTTCACAAGGCTGAACAGACCCAGCTCTGTCATCCTTTCCTCATAAGACAGATGCTCCAATCCCTAAATCATTTTTGTTGCCCTCTGCAGGACCCACTCCAGGAGCTCTGTGTCTCTTTTGTACTGAGGAGCCCAGAACTGGGCACACAACTTCTTATCTTGCGTTAAGCACTGTATCTAATGCCTGACAGGTAGTGTTTGTTTTCCAACCCTTTCCCCAGATACGGAAGTGAGTACTTGAGTGTTTGGTTTTGAAAATTCATATATACTAACTAAGCAACATCATTAATACCTATGCAAGAAGACAAGGTAAAAGAAATGAGCTTTCTCCTTCAGATTGGAGGTGTCTAATACTTTTATTTAAATGTCAGGTTGTGCCAGTCCTGTTCTCTGTACAGATGAGCTGTAGCCATGTTATTCCATTCCACCTGAGAAGAGTTGTCAGCTGTGTTCTCCATCCCCGTAGACTCAATATTTTGTTTCAATGAGGAGATGCCTTGAAGATGAAGGCTGTCACCTTCACTTACTTCTGCACTGCACAGGGAACAATGTAAAGCACCCTTTATCTGGCATCCTTCAGTGCTAAACTTTCTTGTGGAGGTATCAGGCATTTCCATAGTCAGAGCCAGTGAGGAAAGAAGGCTTAAAAGCTGAAGGTGGACGGTTAATCACAGGCAGTTAGGCAAGGCAGTTAGGTCTGTTCAAAAACTTGCACTGATTTAACTAAACAGCTTGTTGGATTAAGTCTRAAGCATATCAAGTATGTTTTTCCTCACAGGTTTTCACTGTTTCAAGCAAAGTGATTTTAATCTTATATCTAAGCAGTGAAAGTTTGTTTTTACAGGAGGCTGCATCTGCCATTGCACTAATATATTCATTGTTTTTAAAATTTCATCTGCTTTCAGCTCAAATACTTGATTTCCACATGGCATTTAGTATTTTCTTTCCTTGCCGTATTCCTGTGCTGCATCACCACCAGACTGAATCTTGAGTATTCATTAGTTCTGAGAAAGCTATTACCTAGTCAATGACATACATATTTCTTTATCTAATGGACTGCAAAACAATTGCATTTCTGATTTCCTTTATTTTTACTGGTTTTCAGTTAAGAAATAGGGATCACATTTTAAAAGAGAAAACTAAATGGATGCCTCATTCATGTCAGTTCAAGTTTTATGTTAGTCAAATTGCTGTACTAAAAACCAAGTGCAGCATGCCAATGCCATGAAAAGGCTGTAACCTCTCAACAAACTGTTTCTTTTCTTTCTTGTTATGTCAAATATCCCAGACAAATCCATGACTATTTGTCAGAGGAACAAAGGCCCATCATGACCTTTGCTCCATTTTGTTTGAAATTATTTCTTGTGCTTATTACCCAAGGCATAAGGCTCTAACCTTATTCATGATTTTGTAATTTATAAATCATATGCCGTCTCATTTTCATGTTGTTTCATTTTATGTGAAGGGTTTGGATTAGTTCTATCAATCCTCATTATAATGCTAAGTACAAAAATTAGGTACTATAAAAACTTCACATGCAATGAATATAAACCCTCTTTCTCAATCTGTCATTTGAAACTTAAATATTTGAATCTGTTTACCATTCTGATCATATTAGAACTTGCCCAGTTAAAATATACGATGGCAACTTCTTAGTGGGTAACTAGTGCAGTACAGTGTTGCTTTGGATGGCTCTGCTTTTCCGTGGGAATGTGTTCTTTAACAAACCAAGAGAGCACCTTGCTCACTCCCTTTCTCTCAGCTGCAGGGTGGGTTGGTGGGTATTTATCTCAAGAAATTTCTTAAGTTTATCTTAAGATAAACTAGCCGTTTAGATACAAGAAGATAGTATCTATGACTGTCATACCTAAATCCAGAGTTGGTGGCTTTCTTCCATGCACAAAGCTGAGAAATAAAAGAAACAGAAATTAAAAAGGGGAAAGGGTCTAAGGGTGCTGCTAGAACTGAACATGACAATTCTCTCTGACCCTACTAGGATGTGTTGGCCTTTCCATTTAGATACATGGGTACATTTATCTTCCTAGAAGTAGGGCAAGAGTTGGAAATTTGAGATACTGCAAGCATCAAGGACTGCCCTTCCCTCCCTTTCCACCTGTGTTGCTGCTAGTCTCAGGGAGAGGTGAGGAGGAGAAAGGATACAGAGTAAGTACCCCAGGAAGAAAAGTTGCAGACAAGCTAGTTTGCTTATTTTCAAATGGCAGCATTTGGAAAGTAGCAGTCTTAAAACTTTGCCCAGTCTTATGCAGTGTGTCTCTAAAAAGAGGGCTTAGAACTCAAGTGCCAAATTCCGCTTTGTAGCTTTTGACTTTGGGGAGCCTTTGAGCTCTCAAAAGCATTTCCTTTACTTCTAGGCAATCGTCTGTAACATATGGGATCACTTTTATTTTATTAATTTTTATTACTACATTAMGGTTATATGAAGAACTCCAGTACTGTTGCAGTTTTTTAGGACTTTTTTTGATTAAGTCCTTTTATTAAAACCCCATATTAAAGTATTTATTATGGTGCTTTAAAGGTAATGAGTAACTAACTTTAGATAGAAAATCAGAAGCGATGTCTTCTGGAAAATATGAAAGGCATTAAAATGGTTTTAAATGAATAATCAAATAGAGAGAGATCAAGACCTTGCAAGATCTGAACTGTTCATCAAAATGTATTTATTTTCATGGGGGCAAAATGAGCTTTTCCAGTATTTCAATGGTTAAAAATTTTGGAGCAAATTATTTTCCCTAAGGTAGAAACATTGTCACATTTACTTCAGCTCAGTTATTCCTGTGGGGATTAAGTTATTTGTAATGCAGAAAGTGCTCTTGGTAGAATAATTAGCTTTTCAGGGAACATAGCTTACACCTTTTTGGAGCCTATGTAATTAGAACTGCGGAAATAGGTTCATCACTACTGCTGCTCTTTCATTACTGAGTAATCATTTGTATCTAAACACACCACTCTTCGGAGAGTGACTCTCTGTGGTCAGATATGCTAATTAGTCTCTCATTTGCATTGCAGTGTGTTTAGCAGCAAACTTTTTAAGATGGGCAAACAAGTGCAGCTGAATTTTTAATTCCTTGTGTTGCTAAGAGATTGGTTTGGTTGACAAAATCAAGGTGTAATAAGCAACCCCAAACCATTTCATCAGATTCTAAACAAGAGCCCCTTAAGCAGAGAGATCACAACAAGGGACACATATTTTCTGCTTTATAGGGTTTGTATATCAGAGGAGATGCCTCTTGTTGGAATAACAAGAAGCTGCCTGTCAGTCAGAACCTCACACTGCAACTCAGCTGTCGGATGCGAAAGCACTCTCCTGCCCTCAAGTTTGGGTGTGCATCGCAGCTACAGCCTGGCTACACATCAGGATGTGACCAGGGTGCCCACAGCCTTCCCTCCCCTGCATCACAGGTGCCCTGTGCCTTGGTTTCTACTAGGAGAAAAATTTCAGCAGGTCTCTCATTCACAGCTGGCAGAGAAGCAGGACAGCAAGACACCTTGTGACACTTATCGTGGTCTTGCTGTCTTAAGGTTTGGTCTGCTCAGTTTCTGTAGAGGCAGTTTAGTGCAGGGGTTCACACAGGGTCCTTCTGCCCATGTGCAATGTCTCCAAGGAGACTTCAAAGTGGAAGGGAAAGTAGTAAAAGAGTTTAGGTGCCTGCAGATACTTCCTTAAGTAGTGTATTTTTAAAGTAATTTGGGACTTCAGTGACTAATATCTACCTAAATCCAGTGGCAGGTGGGGTTTTTTGGCTTTGGCCATATGCTCTAAGTCACCACTAATATCCACTCTCAATCAGTACAACTGAGTAAAACTCCTGAATTCATTTCACTTCAGAAAAATCCTTACATCCCACCGATTTGAGAAAGACTTACGCACCTCCCTCACACCAGGTGTGCTCAAGTGTATTACTGAATTGGTACTCCATTAGCATTGAAGCACAATTGCAAAGATTTGCTTAGAAATAAAAGACAAATAACACTTCCTGAGACAGTTGCAAACCTGAGGTTTATGGTCTTTGCTACGGCTTTGGAGCGTGTGAGTAGTTCAAAGAGAATGAAAGGGGAATTTGCACTTTGTTTAGAACCTTTTATTCGTATGCAGAGGTCTTTTATCTAAAGGATGTTCACTTCTCTGCCTGTAATATTGAATGTCTGCTGTGACTCTGGTATTATACAAATAGAATTTAGTATTCATGATCCTTAGAACCCTTAAACTTGGGTAAAATAGTCAGCTTCACTGAATAAAATATTTTAATTTTGTACTGAAAAATATACCACAAACTTGGGAGGTTACAATGAGTAAGAATCTTATTTCCATTGCAAGATGCATAATTTTGGAGAGGTTTGATTTTTTGCTGTTCTTTAGTATAGTGTCAAGACTTCAGATACCTTCTTCGTAAAGTTGCTGATTCTCTTTTGAGAAAGACAGGAGCTAATAATGATATTTTTAATAAGTCGCTATGCAGCAATCTGTCCTATGGTGACTCTGGGGCCAACTTTCACCAAAACTTCTGCCACACCTGACTCAGATTCGTTGATGCCACTGAAAGCTTCCCATTTCCCTAGCGGTCCTTTCATAGGAACCACTGCTTTCTCACCTTCAAGAATACCTGCCTGCCATGGAGCAAAAGGGCAGCTGATAACAGGAGGATAACAAGAGACAACAGAGTCGGTGACAAACGCTTCTTTCAAAGAAACCGGCACAGAAGATGCTTTTCTATCGCAGGCCTGAAAGGAAAATAGCAAGCATGTAATCTGGTCTAACAGATGATGAAAAGGCACAAAACTGCTGAGGTTAGAAACAAGGTTTCATGTAATTTTTTTAAGTGAACAGGATACCATGATTTAGCTAAGAAGCAAATCTGATTACACAAAGTAGCCGAGAATCTGTTGCACCCACTAAGTAAATGAAAGCTGTGGTTTCTTACAATAGCATATTTCCCACCAGCTTCACTAAATAATCTCCAGAAATCAAAAACTTATGTGCATAACTGGCCCAGAGCTTTGAATTGCACTTTGGAAGTGAAGAGGAAGCTCACTAATGAGCTGGCTCATACAATCTTGCATTGCTTGTGGTTTTTGTCTTTCAAGCAATTATCTCTGTTCTCCACTCTGCTGAATAGTGGTACCTGCTGATGGAAAACTGAGGAGGTGGATATTAAGGCTGTTAAGGAACTTTAGTAAACAAGCAGATTAAAACTCTCAATTTCATTTTAGACATGTGAACAGCAAAAAGCTTCTAGATGAAAATGTTGGACACTGAGGATCTGATTCTTTGCTGAAGCAAGAGTAATTGAAGGAAGGGCAAAGAATTACYATTATAATCTGAGCAATAGAGAGCCTGTTCTATTGCAAGAGACTAAAGGACTTGCATAGCCTCCAAAAGGCTTGCTTAACCTTCCAAATTGCAGGTTATCTATAAGGAAATAACAGAAGTAAATATCAGTATGTGTACCAGGTGATCATGTTCTACGACTTTGGAGGTGTTTCAGTTCTGTAGTTGAATTCCTTCATCCCTGTGAAAGCCCATTCAAATCAGTCACCCACTTCTCGATGACTTAAATGCTATCTGAATCAGATACTGAAGTTTGTTCTCCTCCTTGCTTCATTTCTGTCTCACTAGCTTCTATTTTAGCAGTAAATGGAGTAGCATGACAGTCATTCATAGAAACACATGAATGTCTACTCCTTTGCTTATTAACATAAAAGCTGGTCTTCACAATATTGCACTGCCTACAGTTGTGCCTAAAGCAATTTTTCCAGAGACTTTAGGTCAAACAAGTCTATAGAAATGCTGAGAGTCAGTGTACCCTTTCTGCTTGTGCAAGAAGAGAATATGGTTTGGCTGGGGTGGTCTTCCTTAGCAGAGCTAGACACAAAACTATTTACTTGTGCAAGTCAAAGCTCCCTATAATTTATTTTCACAAACAGAACTACAGATTAAATGACTGATTTCTGCTGCATCTTATAAAGACATAAGAGCTCTTTTACTGCTAATGATTGGGAAGTACTTCAGCACTATTAGGATGGAAGACAAATATTAAATATAAAGGATTTTCTTTGCTAGAGTTTTCATCTGTAAAGCAGCAGTGTTTAGCTTCTTGAAATTGTTCTCATGTACTTCTAAGCACACCCAGGAAGAAGGTAGCAATGCTTTTCTGAATGCTTGAAACCCACTCCTGGGTYCTGATCAATGGCCAGAAGCTATCCATCAACTGCGTGAGCTCTGCCTTGAGATAAGGAATAAGAAAGACCAGATTTGGGAAGAGAGAGCAGCCTAAACTTTCAAAATATATATACATACTGAGAAATTTAATGTTAGTTAGTCATCTTCTGTGAAAAGCAGTGATTCACCAGAAATCTACAGGTTATCAATTAGTACAGAAGTTGGCCCATTTTCAGTTGGAAAAGCAACGCAACTCCTGATTTAGAGGTAATGTCTTAGATTTAAACTTGGCTGGGCATGTATTTTACAAAGATAGCTTGATTTTTGAAAAATATATTAAACAACCCCCCAAGTACCTAAATAGAATGATTGCATTTAAAAGGAAGATAAAAGGAATGCAGTTTATTGGCAAAGATCACATGACATGTTCTTAGCCATTAGGATAAAAAAATAACAGACTGGATGCCTGCCAGTCCTAGAAGTGTGGAAAATTAGATGCCATTTTGCACACAAATCAATACAGTAAGTGGGAAATCTTAGGTCTCCCAAACTGTCTGAAAATCTAGCTGCTAATTGACTCAATTAATCTCTGATCCTGTTTCCACAAAATGATATGCTTAGAATAAGGAGAGACTGGCAGTGTTGTAGATAATTAGAGAATATTCCTTTAATGAGCCTTGCTCAGCCATGAGCAGTTAACTGACCATTAATCTTCAGAAGGAAAGAAACAGGCTCTGCACTGACAGCAATGGGAAGAAAAAACTGTCAACAAAGAAGACTTTTAAAGAACTGCTAAAAAAGTGATTAGATGCACTGTTGATTATTATAACCATTATCCATCTGTGGCAGGTCCTTCACTAAAATCCACCTTTATTCCTTATGCAGGCCGTGAATTCTGCACAGATTTGCTTCCTGAAGCTATTAATGCTGTCTGACTTGTTTCTGGATACTTTGTACTCCAAACACAAGATGTGGCAATGGAACATACTCTGAGAAACAGTTTAATTCTCAAAATGTAAAAATAGGTACAGCATCAAGAACTGTTACTGCACATAGAAACTGTGAAACAAAGGTGAAGATGAGGATGAGGATACTACACATTCACTTGGAAATTAGCTGTACACTAAAAGTGGATCAGGATTGCCTCTTTTATATACACAGACAAACCCTGGCATCTTATTGTATTTACCTATGGAGGTACAGAGGACACAGGGGAAACTACTACAGCAAGGCAAAGGACAGTTAAGGGTAATTTTAATAGGATTTCTATATATAGAAAGGATGTGAAGCCACTTTTAGCACTTACTCATTCTTTCCTGGTACAGGATGACAAACCATCTGATGTTTCAACAGTATTTTAGAACAGAACCATTTTTAGGCTTTATTTTGTTATTAGTTTATTAAATGTCATGCATTAGGTACTAGGCCAAAACAATTAAAACAAACATGGATAAAATGGATCATGGATAAAAGGCTGAACTTTAAAACTTCAAAAAAGAGAGCCTAAAAGAACAGAGGTAGAGAGAGAGGTAAAACAAGGTTTCTGTACGGACTCTTTTTTCTATTAGACAAACCTGGAAATTAAGTTATTCATGTGTTTACTTTGAACTGCTTAAAATGCATCCTTCCACTAAACTTATCCAGTTTATAGCCTGCTCATTGGCTGTTCACAGTAATGAATACCTAGAGGCAGATTATGATTTTAGAAAATTTAGTATGGAGAGTTTCTGTGCGCACCAGCTAGAGACTTGGTGATGCAGCTAGGGACTAGGTGATTTTTGTTTATGATTTGTATAGCTCCAGGAATATGCATGGAGTTTTCCATAACAAAGGGAAAGGTCAACTGCTGCGCTGAAGAGAGTAAAACTGTAATGAGGCATAGCACCCTAAAGCCATGATAAAGCGGAAGAGAACAGAGCACAAGAGGACAAGAGTTTCACTGGTGTCAGGGCACAGTAATATATAGCTTATGGAAAACTTCTTTACACAAACACATACAAAAATGCTTTGGCTAATATGCTTGGGAATACTCAGCATTGGAGGGAAACATCAAAGGGAATACTCAACATGAAAGGTAGGAATTTGTCATTGTATTATAGTATAGAGGACGATGCTTCTGATTTTGGAAGATGTGAAAAACATAGCTTATCTGTTTGGCAACTAATTCCTTGCTGCAGGTGTGTTTAGTGCAAGCCTGGAGGAAACAAAGTCTGATCCCAGCCAATGTACATGCTGCTAAACAGCAAATATACCCTGTGAAACTTAGTGTCTTCTGTTTACTGTGCGTGTCTGTCCTTTCCATGACACTACTTCAGAACGGTTACTACTACATTATTTATTTTTGCTTTTGAATAGCAAGCCATGTGACATAGGAATATTCATTTGATTTGTGTGGAGTATCATAATAGGATACACTTCTATCAGTTACATGTAAATCATACACAATGTTCCTTTGGTGTGAGTAGTAATGTGCCATTTCAGTTTCTCTCTCTTGTGTCATGATGTTTGTAGCCAGTCAAGCTTTAGTTCCAGACTTTCACAGGACTGTGGGTTGCATTAAACACTACCTGCCACTCTGCAAAGGTTTTCTGAAAGAAAAAGAATCTGCCAATGCAGGGATGTGAGCAGTGCATGTGCACTGACAGTATACAGAGAGAAGCCTGATCATCAGGCAAAGGCCTGAGGATAAGTTCTCATTCAGGACTGCTCATTTTGGCATGTAACCACAAGAGACTGTTTAAAAAAATCAAATATTTATGGTTTGCTCTTCCTCCTGATCTCATCAGTAGTCTCACCAAGTCACACGCACACACCTGTATGCTGTCCATTGCACTCTGTTCACTGGCTGCCCAACATCCCATCCCTTCCCTTCCCTTCCCTT